>CM025792.1:27159440-27177836 GCA_014635995.1 Sarcophaga peregrina | reverse complement strand
ATTTTTTTAGTTTAACCATAATATTAACTTATTGAATAAAGAATATTATAAAATAAAAGTTTTATAAACGATTTTTCTTACTAAAAAACTGTAGTGCATTTTTACCCTTTTTAAAAAATCAAAAATACGCGTTTTTACCCGTTTTTTAATTTTTTGTGCGCGTTTTGACCGATAACTTTTGCCACTTTAAAAAAGTTATTTAAAAACGTAGTGGCAACGACGTGCTTTCTTATTTGTTATGTTTATTATTGCTATTTTGTTTACAAATTTTGTGTGTCGCAAATTTAGTTTATTTTTGTTATACATTGTGATTTTTGTACTTTTTTGTTAAAAAAAATTTATACGTCAATATCCTGCCGCAAAATATTTAGCGGAGGAAGTGATTTTGTTGGTAAACTTAGTGGAGGCAAACAAAAAATTGAAGTTGCCATATCGAAAATAGTATATGGTATGGTAAGTTCAAACATAAAGGGAATTTTAAATGTTAAAGGTCCTTTTAGCTTAACGATCACTTCTATCTTATTGGATATTCATAATCAGGGTTGTTGCAGAATCCAAGTCAGAATTGTCATTTATCAGAATTGAAAATCGATTCTGATTTGAATTGGTGTCATGAAATCGACTTGTTTTTCCTTTATTTCGAAAATTAACAAAACCTATATTCAAATCAGATGTTTTGCTTTGTTTATATTCTAAACTAATTTTTTTTGCAGATTTTTGCAAAAATATAATATAAAAAAATAAATAATTTGTATCTAAACTAAAATGGTTGAAGCGGTAGTTTTATTTTTAATGATGGAGGAAACAAAAAATTAAAAAGTGAAACGAAAAATATTAAGGGACTACACCAATCCACTAGAGCTGCCGGAAACAGCGTAAGTAGACATTACAATAAAAACCGCAATGATAAAGGTATTAACATTTACAAACTTAAAAAGATTTATTGGACAATTTCGTCTGAATAAAGAAACTTTTCGAATGTTGTTGAACATCATTGAAACTCACCTGCCTCCTTCAAATATTCCTTGCGTTAATTTAAGAAATAAGTTATTTTGCGCACTATTCCTCTGCTTTCCCCTATTTGTATGATAGAAAAAATATGAACATCTTTGACTTTTATTTTTATAAAATTTAATTTAACTTACATTCTGTGTCAATTTCATTTACCCACACAAAACAAAACAAATAAAATACAAATCTGGCGCCTGTCAGCTAATCAGAATATTTCTGACAAAAAATCGATAAAAACAGTTTCTGTGACACGAAATTCTGACAACAATTCTGATTCGAACATAAAACCGATAACATCTGTTTCTGTGGCACCAATATTAACTTTTTGTCGATTTCAATTCTGACTGTAATCAGATTCCATGACAACTTTGAATAATAAAAACCAATTTATCTGCCGGTTAAAATCCTCCCTTTAGTTAACGGCAAGTTGTAATAATGGCAGTTAATATTAAAATATATGCAGTGGTGGCCTTATAATTAGATTATTACAGTAAAATCTTTTTTTGCACGGTAGATACGTTCCTATGAAATTCGTGTTAATCACGATTTTGATAAAAAAATACACGGTTTATATGTAAATTTGGAAATATGTACCACAACCATAAAAAATCGTATAAAATGCAAAAAAATTCAAATATTTCTTAAAAAATCCGTGCAAAAAAGTGATGGCAACCTCCATTAATAAAACAAAACAATTCGTATTTATTACAAGCAAATAAATTGTACAGTTTAAATTCAATCCATAAATATAAAAAAAATTAGGAAATAAAAGTTCAACTACTCATAGTTACGTCTATATGTTTTTTATTAAGAAATCAGTTATAAGCTGTTGTTTTTTTGGTTTCTCCAGTTGTTTCTTGATATCCAGCAAAACAAGATTTCAGTTTACGTTGGAATTTTAACGCTCCATGTCGATATCGAGTTCTTTGTTTTCATTGATTGTCATAATTTCAATTAAGTCATCATCATCAATAGGACCTTCTTGCAATAATTCATCGATGTCAGCCAGTGGCATGTTGTCAAACCTATCACCACCTATATTATCTGAAAGACTTATAATCTCAGAACAAAGTTCTGATCTTTGCGTCACTGAAGTTCCACTTTGAAAGCCAGCTGGTAAAATGTTTTTCTATCGAGCATTTAAGGTTGATTGCCGCAACTGTTGGATGGCAAAAGTAACATGTGTAATGCAATCCAAAATAGTAAACTTTTTCCATGCGCCCATAACATTCAAATGTTTTTCTTCCACTGTATCTAAAATATATCTCAACGTCTGCTTGATGTAATACATTTTAAATGTTTCTATAATACCCTGATATAGTAGCTGAATCAGAGAAGTGGTATAAGGTGGCAAAAACAGCAATTGAATGTTCGAATGTACCAGCTTCCGAAAAAATTAAATTATTTTTTTGAATTCGTATTAAATTTTTTTGGACTTCGTGTTAAAGCAAAAAAGTGTTTAAAAAATTAAAATTTTCTTCTTGACGAACCGTGTTATTTTAAAATCGTGTAAAAAAAGATTTTACTGTATTTTCAACTTAAAGCTAACATGTTGTATTGTCTTTTTAACTATTAGTTTTAGAATGAATAACAAAGTTTTGAAAATAAAGTAACAAACATACATGTTGCTAAGTCGTATCAAATTATAAGAGGGCACGACTATATATGAGTTTCTCTTTTTGCCATGGTGGCAATAAGCTTCCTGCGGGTTTCTGCTAGTATTTCATTATTTGAACCAAATTCCATAACTGATCTTTATTTTTAAATAATTCCCTTCTAATTCTTTGTTTCCAAACATTTTCAATTAGATTTAAGTCCGGAAATTAATAGCCACTCAAGAAGGCAACATTATTATCTTGAAACCAATTCTTTACCAACTTAGAAGTATGCTACGGGTCGTTATCCTACTGGAATGTCTATCTAAGAGGTATACTTTACTCAGCATAGGTTAACATCGAATTTTCCAAGATATCTTTGTAGTGAAATCCGATCATAGTGTCAGTAATTCAATTTATCGAATCGCCGCCGTCTCCGTCTTGAATGTCTTCTATGTAAAGTGAAAATTCCGGACACAGTCTTTTCCAAATAAATTAATTTTTGTTTCATCGCTTCACAAAATGTTTCGGCATTTTTTTACTGTCTGCTTAGGACCAATTGGAATAACTTCCTGCAAACACCAATCTAGTCTTTAATTTTTGTTTGTTTAAGCAAATGAACTCTTCGGACTATTCGTCATGGTAAATGTGCTAATTGCAGCCTACAGTAAACCGTTCACAATGAAATTAAATTTTCAATTTCTGCTGAAATCGCTCTTGAAGCCACATACGGGTTCTTCGCAAGTGCTATAATACGGATATTTGTTGTTTTTGAAGTTAATTTGGGTCTTCCGCGACTTTCGACGGGCTTTAAAGCATTTTGTGTAAAAAAGCGATTTGGTCATTATTGAAATATTAAACAATTGAGCTATGTCGCCAACTTAGTTTAAAGTCGACTCCGAACGACAGATTTTTGAGAAATTTTTCATGGTAATTTTATTTACTCTCAGAGTTTTTGCCAGAAACCTGCTGAGAAGAAATCGCCGACAAAATACTTTTTTATTTTATTTTGATATTTGGCCTGATGATGTCTGGAGTTTGATCCACGTTACTTTTATCATTACATACTTATTAGGTAGTGCATACATATGTAGTGGACTAGATTGGAGAATTTTTAGAAAGTTTAATTGTTTCTTTTGAAAAAGTTTATTAAAGCGCCAGTTAATAAAAAGGAACAGCTCCTTTAAATAAAAGATTCTTTAAATCATAAGTAAGGATTGACTTTTAAAGGCTTTTATTGGCATAGTTAGAGTAATCTGATGCTAAAAAATCGCCTTTCCAATTGGAATCGAACTAGAACGATTGATTTTCACATACTATTCGGCATTGAGATCTGATAGTATTAGGTGTCAGGCTCAAACTACAAGAGATTCCCATATAAAAAGCTTTTCAAACCGCTTTCTGATGCATCAGCTTTGCTTATTACAACCCTTCAGGTAGGATTAAGAATAATGATTATATCAGTGATGCAAACTTAGTTTAATTTAAAAATAGTGCAAAAGTTTAAAAAATATCATAATTTTTTGAAATCTATAAAGAATCTAAAAGAAAATATTTTTGTTTAAAATCGCATAAAATTGAATTCGTGTTAAAAAATCCGCATAAAACATATCTACAACGATGTTTAAAGTTAAGAGACAATATATTAAGTTTGTCTTGCAAAATTGTAGTTTCTTGACGGGACAATCCGAGGCGACATACAGCTGTGTTTAAAATAGTACGTGTACTACCATGTAATATTTTCAAAGTTAAAATTTTTTATTGTGCCAGTTTGCAAAACTTGATATATTTTAACGATAGTTACAACTATATGTAAGAAATAAAATACAAAAGAGAGTCTCATAGCAACTTTAATATTGAGCGCCCTGGTAGTCTAGTGGGCAGTGACAGCTAGACTATTAGCGTGAGGGTCGTGAGTTCGATTCCCACCAGAGGCTCTGGTCTGTGACACTACACCGAGCATATGGTCTAAGTTACTCAGCTCGTATATAATTAGAATATATTTTGTAATTATATTGTAATAAATAAATAAATAACTTTAATATTTACGATGAAATTGATTAATTTCTGTGTTTGCCCTTGACTTCAGTTGATCAAAAAAATAGGGTGAGGCGTGAGTGTTTTTTAAAAATAAAAATATAACATCATATAATTAAAAAACAAAAAGTGAAAAGCAAATATGGAAAAATGAAGTTAAAACTTTTTCTACGGTGATAGTCGAATGAGGAAAACAGTGTTTCTAAGAAAAGTGAGCAATAGTTAAAAATCTTCAAAAAAGAAAAACTTATAAAGAAATTAAGGAAACCTTAAGTTATAATAAAAAAACCCGGAACGCGTGGACCAAAGAGCAAAACATCAACTGTCGATGACCGCCGAATTGTGCGATAGAGCTAAATAAATCCTTCGGCGTCTTCAAAAAAAATAAAAATCAAAATTACCTGAATCTTGCCGTAAGTTGCCCTATGGACACCAGAGAACGGTTTGATTGCTTAATTTTTAATACAATCAGAAAAAACGAATCTCATGCTGACAGTACAAATCAATTCCGTAAATCATTACATGTAATGATTCACAAAACGGAGTGTAGCGAAAAATGGTGCTTGCATTGCATGCTTTCTACAAATGGAAACGAATACTCCCAAAAACAACGAATACTCCCAAAAGCAACGAATACTTAACGATTGGTACGAATGGTTAACGATTGGTATGAATGGTTTAAATGCTGATCGCATATACATACTAGCGTGCATACGTGTGTGCATGTGTGTATCCATACATTGCCAAAGAAAATAATCACAGCTAATCAGTATAGAAAGCACTGACATTTGAAAAATGCTTTTAATATAAAAGCATAGGCCAAACTAGAGGGAGAAAAAAAATGTTAAAAGTATATGTGAAGCAAGTGTGTTAGAAGCAACAGATATACATAGTGAAAAGTGGCGGATAAAGTGGAAAAATTAAATGTAAACAAACATTTATTTTGTGTTAAAAAAGGGAAAATTTGGGATATTTTTTAATTTCTTGAATGAAAATTTTAAAAATTTGTAAATATTTAAATATGTATCGAAATGTGACTAATTTCTGGTCACAACGAATATTGTTTCTTGTGCAAAAGGTTAGTAAGAAGCTAAATATAACAAGTTCAAATAAAACATATTGCTCATTAAATTTTTCTTTTACAGAACTTTGTGTGTATTACCATTATTTATTAATTTCTTGAATGAAAAAGTTAAAATTCGGTAATTTTGTCATAATTAATCGAACTCTTAGCAATTTCTCTTTATCATGAAACAAGTTCGGTGTGTAAAATATAAGTAAAAAGAAAAATATAACGAAATATATTCTCATAACTTTTTGTTTCAGTAGTTTATGAATATACCTCTCAATTGGTTAAATACTAAGTTAGTGACGATCAATGAATGGTGACACCAAATACACTAGTTCTGTACTACGTTTCCCCAATAAAACAGATCATTTGCTTTGCAAACTATTCTGTTATTCTACAAAAATATCATAAATTTCTACCAAAATAGAAAATAAATACCCACCCTAAAAATTAACAAACATAAATAAACAAAACAGAGAAAATTAGACAGAGACAGAAATACTTTTCGGTAATATTTGTTGTCTCTTTCAAATTTGGCCTATGCTCCTGTCAAATTCGATTCGTTTCTGTGTTTCTGTGAAAATAATAAACAAACTGAAAGATGTCTCGTTTTCACAAAATAGCCTGTGGAAAAAGATATTACCGTTTGTTTTATTGAAGGGTAAGAACATATGTTTTATTGTTGTAGAAATGTAACTATGTACATCGATTCATTCACTCAAAGCAACGAATACTGGACGAATGGTGTGAATGTTTTTAGTTATTTCATATGGCATTGAATTATTTCGTTGCATGATGAATAAAATCATAACAAAAAGAGAATGTAAAATAGCAAACAGTAATAAGGAGTGATTAAACAAACAACAATGCACATTTGTATTATTGTCGAGTAAAAGCAATGCAAAAGCAATGAATTTGCGAATGGTCCGCAAATGTGAATAGTCTCTATCTGTTCTCTAATGGACACCAATTTATTCGGAAGAAGTCTACGAAAGGTGCCATAGGTTACAAATAAACAGGCGGTAGCAAGTAGAAAGTTTGCCCAAGAGTACATCAGCTGACCGAAAGAAACATGTAGAAACATATTGTGGATTGACGAAAGAAAAATTGTTTTATTTGGTGGCACTGGGTCTAGACAGTATGTTAGACGACCGCCCAATATTGAATATAGAGCTCAGTATACACAAAAGACAATTAAACGTGTTGGCACAGACCTAATTATATGGGGAAGCTTTTCATATAATGTTGTAGGTGAAAAACATCCAATTAGAGGCGTAATGGATAGGTACATACATCTAAGTCGGCATTTTGAAAGAAGTTGTAGTGTGTAGTTCTATATGCAGAGTGGAATATGCTTATAAGATGGATATTGCAACGAGATAATGACCCAGAACACGCCAGTAAATAGGCAAATGAGTGGTTTTGGGTTAATGAAGTTAAGGTTTTGGCGTGGCTAGCTCATCTGACCTTAATTCCATAGAACATTTATGGGGAAACAACCGTCAAATGCAGAAGAACTATGGATCACAGTGTGAGATGTGTGGCATCAATTTGCTTTAAAGATATGCCAAGATCTTACTAACCCAATGCCTCGTAGATGTGCTGAAGTCATAAAAACAAAGGTTATTCAACCAAATACTAAAATAGCTATACTATTTTAAGATAATATGAATTTTATGTGTATTTTGTTAAAAATTAGCCATTATTTTGAACAATTAATTTTGAAAGAAAAATTTTTAAACACTTTTTTTCTTTTTCTCAAGACTTATTTGCAATCCATTTTACAATAATAAGCAAATTTACTAAAAATATTACAAAATAACATTGGTTTAAACCCCATTGGGTTTAAAACATATCTTAACATGTTAAAAAAAAAATAATTACCTTAGTTTTTCTTAAAATATTATTAATAATAATACGGTTATATATTTACTTTAATTTACAAAGTTGTATATTTACAACTTATTATAGATTAAGTTCTAAAAGGCAAGTTTAGTACGTGACATCTTTTAAGTCTATTAACCTCATCACTATCATCTAGTACGGTTATTGCAAAGACGTACGAATGACAACTAAGTCTATTGAGATAGTTTGAACTATATCTGTTAATTTCAGTTTTGACTTCTGGTATAGACAGGTCTTTATGGATATTATCATTGGTGAATAGTAAATAGCGCATTTACTATCATTCGAAGAGTTTTCGATTGGTAACGAAAACTTTAAAACTTTGGTAACCATAACTTTATTCCATACGTTCATACAAGTTTTAAAATCGTTTTATAAAGTAATATCTTGTTGTCCAAACTTAATTCAGAATTACTACCCAGTAACCAGTATTTGCGTTTTGTTTTAATATTAAGATGTTCTTTCTTTGCTTTTATACGTTTTGCTTTCCACGTTAACATTCTGTCTAAGTGCATCCTAAGAAATTTTGCCCAATTCGAATTCGGAATTTGTTGTCCGTAAATGTGACATGAGTTAATTTTTCTGAATTAATGCAAATGTTACACTTTTTAAACCCATTTGAAATAACGTAAACATGCGTTAGTAACATCCTGGAAGCTTCTGTGGAGGTATTATTGCATGCAATTAGATCAGTGTCATCCGCATATGTAGCAGTTGTTATATCCTCGCTTATTGGCATATCTGAGGTATATATTGTATAAAGCACAGGACCCAGGTATTCCTGCTTTAATGTCACAAATTTCAAGGAAAGTATTGTTTATCTTGACGTGGAAGTAACTATCCATTATGTAAGATAAATAAAAAGGTGCTGGGGGTAATTCTAGGTATATGGAACATTTCTTTTTGTTGGCCTTTTTAAGTACTTTGTCGCCTTCCATAAGTTGATTTCATCGTATCGGTTGTTGTGAACAGTAAGATTTTTTTAAAAATGAGCTAAAATTTCGATTTTTTATCTCTTTTAGTCGTTCTTTGAGCTCAGTTGTGGCTCTATTTAAATTTCTTTTATAAACCGGTTTCTGGTCTTCCTTTATTCTGTATAAGACGTCTAATCTCACAGAAACAACAACTCTATTTTTGCTAATAGTTAATGGCGTTGATAGATAAGCTGCCTCATGCAAAACTTAAAATTTTCTACAGCACTATCCAATTCTGCACAATCTTTGATTCTTATATTAAGATTTATATTTCTATTTATCCAATGTTTAAAGAAATCAATATAGGTTTTTAAAGTTGTGCCATAAGATTCTTTTCCTGTTGGTAAAAATATGTCATAGTTGACTATTAGTGGTGAGTGATCAGAGCTTAGATCATCTAAAATCTCCAATAAATTACTTGGAATGCCAGAATATATAATATATATATACAGGTAACCCTCCTACAACGCGGTTAATTGGTTCCTGAAAAACTCCGCGTTGTAGGAAAATCGCGTTGTGGGAAACTTCTTTTTCCTCCATTTTTCCTTTTCTTATACAATATCACACAAGTAACATGTTAAAGTTTTCTCAGCCGAATTAATTATATTAGACCTTTCATCGAAAAAAAAAATTATTTTTTCAAAGATATTTTTCTATTTGTCTATTTCAACATAATAACATAAATTAATTCATTTAATTAACCAGCAAAAAGCAATTCATTTATTTAAATAACATAAAACTAAGGAAAATAAAATCTGGGAAAAATAGACAAGGATTTTCAAATCAACATATTTTAGAGGATTTTAATTCTCAACCTTCTACAAATCCGCTTCCTCGTCCTCGCTTATTATAATTTGCCTTAAACGTTTTCCATAGTGCATACAAACATAATAATAATAGATATACATACACATATACACAAGTAATTTTTGATAATTGTGTGTTTATAGAATAGTTTATAGAATACGTATTTAAAAAATGCTTAAAAATCGCGTTGTAGGATTCGCGTTATAGGAAACTTTCCGCAATTCGCAAACCGCGTTGTAGCGAAATCGCGCTATAGAAGTGCCGCGTTGTAGGAGGGTTACCTGTATATAACATCACTCGGCTGTTTCTTACTGTTACGGTTACGTTCCGTTACGGATGCATAACTGGGGATTAAGTGTTTGAAATGTAACAACAACTAGTTAACACAATATATTGTTTTTAATGTTTATTAATTTTTTTTTCTATTTTTTGTGATTTTTAAATAATTTTGAATTTAACTTTCGTAAAGAGCTAAACACGTCTATTCACTATGAAAGTGATGACTCTCTCCTTTATTTACACGAAATATGTTTTGTTTTTATAGTTTTAATTAAATAATTGAATTGTAAAAAATAGAAAATTAATTCGAAATATATTTTCTATTTTATTTTTCATAACTTTGCTTCTATTATTTTGAACACAACTGTACCAAGCAGGCGCCACATATAACATTATTAAATGGAAAAATGTTTTTAATATAAGACGTCCGTTGTGGATATTTAGTTCAGACTTTCTGTTTATTAACGGATACATTATTTTAATAATTGTATTAATTTTGTGAACTACGTATTGAACATGCTCATTAAATAATAACTCATTATCAAGCATTACACCAAGATATTTAACATTTTCATAACAGGGAAGAATTTATTCTTCTTCTTATATAGAAAATAGACGTGAGTTTTTGAGGGGTTGGTTATTATTCTCCATTTTTTAAATAGTCAGTAACTATTTTAGTTGATTCCTCCAACCTTTGTACGATATTTTCCGGTAATATTTCTGAATTAAGTATTGTTGTGTCATCGGCAAAAATAGATGAATTACATCCATGTAAAGCATGAAAGTCATTCGTAAATAGATTGTATAAATTTGGAGATAGACATGATCTTTGTGCACATCCGCCAGGAATATCATAATTCTGTGAACAAAATATTTTCAATATGCACTTTGTCCTGTTGATAAAAAATATTGACAAGTGCAGGATCCAATTTGCTTTCTTCTTAAGTGCTTTAGATATCCACCAAAACATTGAAGAACCTTTGAGTAGATTAGTCAAAAAGTTATTTCACTGCTGATTTTTAAATTCCAGAATTTGACTTTTAATGACATTGTTTAAGAAGTTCATTTGTGATAAAAATAGGGGTTTTTTACCTTATCCATTTCCTACGTTTAATTTCATAAGTTTAATAATATTTAAAATCCCTCCTGGCAATCTGTTCACGTAAATATTTAGTGTTGAAATATTTGGTACACCATTAGCATTTTAAATAAAACATTTTAAAGGTTTTTTTTTCCAATTTTACAATATTTATTGTTGTTTTAATTACGGTTTTAAATAATTAAAAATAAAAATCGACTGCGTATTAATAATAACTGTATACATAAAGACCCTGTTTAACGCGGGGGATACGTTCCAATAAGTTCCAGCGCGTACACGTACATGCATACGTAAATACATTGCGACTTTGGAAAATACAGTTGGAATCTTTATTCTGGACCATGTACAACAATTATCAATACAGTGTGCGATTTAAGTGAATCCCAACACTACCGCGTAATACTGAAACAGCGTTAAGTGGAGCCGCGTTTAGCGGGGTCTTACTGTATCTATATGAAACATTAAACGACTTTGTCATAAGCAGAAATTAACCAAATACGGAAAAATAATTTTAATCAAACGCATCTTTATAGTACGATAACATTCGGATAAAAGGAAAGAACATTAAATATATTATTTTGTTTTGCCTGAGACCGCATTGGGAGTACGATTTCGTCTTTAGAATGCAGTCAACCCTCCTACAACGTGTTGAGTGCGTACAGCGTATAAACCGGGTAAATTTATAGTTCGCATTTTTATATAAACATATTTTATATCTCGGCAGTGCTTTTGCGTCGAAAATGACGGATATTGTAAATCTTCTTACAATATCTAGTTACTAGCAATCGAGCGCAGGATGATTTTTAATGCCAAGCACAGTATGACTCAGCCACAAAACATAGAAGCGATAAAGCAGGAAGTTTTTCTAAGATGGTAATATCGCTGGGAAAATGAACGGCATGGAAGATGGACATACAAACTGATCCCCGAATTGAAAGTGTGGCAACATGGAGAAGTAGATTACTATATAACCCAGATGCTGACCGACCACGGATACTTTAGAGAGTATCTGCACCGCATGGGTAAATGCCGCCATTTTGTATTTACGAGGAGAAAGAAACTTTAGACGATGCCGAACACACATTCTTCAGCTACCGTCGCTGGGCCGAAAGTCGTCAACGACTCGAAGCTGAAATTGGTGTCATTAGCCTAACAAATGTCGTGACGAAAATGATAAATACTAGAGTAAGCTGGAATGCCGTGAAAAAATTCGCAGAGTACGTCCTACGGAGAAAAAAATCTGACTTATATGCAGCAGAAAAAAAATAGTGCGGAGTCTGGACGCAGGCTGACAATGATGTAACTGGATCACATGCCAGAAAAGGGGTTCACCTCGACGTAATACAACCGTGGTTCCGAGGTGGAATGATTCTCCGGTGAGGAGACAAGGCGAGTTTTTAGTCGGTATACCCAATGGGTGAGTCCGACATATAATGTCTGGTGACGACCTTCATGAATGCATAAAGCATTTTCCCTCTTTCCCGCAAAAAAAAAAAATCTAGTTACTAGATTATATCTAGATTATATCAATGATTATATCTAGTGAGGAAGAAACTCATGGGATGTAGTCGAACGGAAACCGTGTTGTAAGAGTACCACGTTATAGAAGGGCTGTCGCAATTCAGCTCTGCGTTATGTGGAAACCGCGTTCGAGAGTACCGTGTTATTGGAGGGCTGGCGCAATTTCAGCTGCGCGTTTTTGGAGGGTGACTGTTTATTATTTTTAAAGAAAATGCAAAAATTGTTTCGATCTCATCATTATCTCATCTCCTTTTTTCTATCATTAATGGAAACATAATCAGTCTTATAATATTGGGTTTTCCAGTAAATATTAATTCTTATATTTCGGATTGTTAATAGATTGTATGATGATGAGACATTGAATCAATTAAAGAATGTGTACTGACTGACATTATAAAAACAAAAAAATTAGTTTTTTATGTACGAATATATATCTGTATACACATGTATGTATATGTGTATCTACGATAATATACTAAAGTTCATTAAATAATTCATTCTAATTATAAAAAGGCGTTGAAAAAATTTAAACAATAAACAAATATCCATCCACTGTTAAATATGGAAAGCGAAGCAATTATATTAACTGCCTTTTTTTTAGCAGCAAATGCATATACATATGTACATACATACAAGGTTAATTTAAAATTTTTAGTCTTATTATAATGGTCAACATAGATAGAACTAAATGAACGCTATAATTAAGTGCGCGGGTGAATGAAAAAGAAAAATACAATATAGAATGACGTTAACTTTATTTTAAAGGGCGTTGTTGAATGGCGTCTTAAGCAGATAAAACATAAAATAATTTAAAATTATTTAGTTCAGTTTTTGTTTTTTTTTTTTTTTTTGCAGAAATTATAAATAAAAATGGTTAAAATACTGCAGGCTTACAACTTTGCTAAGCAAAATACTTTTGCATTGAATGGTGAAATATTAGCGGCAACGTTAATTGATTCCAGTCGGATTGCAATTAGCAGCGCTGAACAATTTATTGAAATTCATGATATTGTCGACAGACAACGATTTTCAGAGGATAATAAGAAAGTCGATTGTGGTGGATTAAATGATGGTGCTACTTCATCAGATAATGCTGCAACTACAAGTACATCAGCCATTAATAATGATGAGAAAATTCCAAATAAATATACACTCCCCACCGTTGGTGAAGTGGTCAATTTAATATATTGTGAAGCCGGTTTGTTATTTTATTTGATTTTTGAAAATTATAATTGAAAAATTAAATTTTTAGGTAAATATTTGGTTACTTTGGAGAAGGAGCCCGTTGGCAGTCCAGTGAACACGAATTCCTCTAGTATTAGTTGCACTAGCAGCAGTAATAATATTATCGTTTATTCAGAGGATGATACGAAAATGTTTGTTCGTATATATGCAAATTTCTTAAAATTTCCAGAATTAAAATTAGCTGATTTACCAATTACTATACGCATTGCTTCGATGACAACACCAAAAGCACAACTAATTAAAAGTATTGACGTAATTGAATTGCCTTTACGTAGTCCTCCCGATTTAATACAGTGCTGTCAGGTAAGAAATTTATTGTCTTTTTATTCATATACATATCTACACATATAGTGATGTGCAAAATAATAAGATCTTCAAGGTTTTACTTTGAGATTTGATAGGAACCTATTTAAAATAAGAAAATTATTTATAAATAACTCCACATAATCTCAGCTATAAAGCAGAAGAATCGATTTCATTGCAGTTTTATGCAATTTTTTAAATTAAATTTTTTTCATTGAATTTAATTAAATTGGAAATACATCCCGTGAAAAAATTAGAATATCGATGGCTTAATATAGTAAGGTGGTATCTCATTTTTTCTCAAAATCGTGGCTTTTAAATATTCTTATAGACAAAACCCACACACGCATCCTCTGAAAAATCCAGTTTTCTATATTGCTGAATAGCTGGCTTACAGTCATTAAAGGAAAAAGCCCTAACTCATATAAAATTGAATAAATATTTTTGACTCTTTGTTTTGAGGATTTCAACTATATATATACTTCCGTTATTTTATGATTGCATTCCTGATTTATTTTTAATAAAAACTTTTTTTATAACATTTTTGTTTTAGATTTTATTAAGTTTTTTCCGTCTCCTGTAAAGTACTGAAAAATTAAGATACGACCTTTCTATATTAAGCCATTGATATCCCAATTTGTCTTTAAAATATGTAGTTCTAAATAAATAATAATATAATAATTTGCACTAATTGAAGCTCTACGCTCCCATTAAAGTGGTTAATATTTTGTAGAACAAACAAATTAGTAAATGCAAATATCCACAACAATGTTTAACTTACCAAAGCTGGATGATACGAATTGACTTTCTGCTCATCCACAAGTATATAGGTCGCTTATGTCAGAGGGCTTGTTTAAGCCTGAATCGAATGTAACTTCGAAAAGACAATTGCAATAATAATATTATTTTCAACACCAATGCAAATAGCTCACATAAAAAATTATGAGACATCAAGTTTTACTTGGAGAGCGCTTAGGGTGGTAACTTTGTTAAAGCAAAGCTTTGTCAAAGCGGATGCCGGAGGATGAGTGCGTTTTGGCTCAATAGTTGACAATTTGGCAGAAACTGGTGTCACCTTTAAAGAAGAATAACATGTAATGATGATACTATTTGCAATCCTCCCCTAATACTACGACAAACTGGTGGTGGCTCTTGAGCTGGCAGATGATCTTCTTAAATTATGCACACTAAAGGTAAAATTAATTGAGGAGGTTAAACTTAAAAAGGTGAACAACAATGAGACAACAAGTATGGACAATAGCGTACAAGTTTTTATGGCGCGGGAGAATAAATCAAGAAAACATAATCAAGAAAGAAACAGTTTGACCGGAGCAACAATACCAGCAACAGAATCAACAGTTCTATAAAAAAAACTAATTTTAAGTGGTCACTATGCAGAGCCGTGGAAGGAAAAAGATTCGAAGGCAGAGCAAGGAAATAATCCAACTTAGCGCGGCTAACGAAAATGCTATGCGACGCAACATGTTCAAAGTCGGCGTGGTCTAATAGGTAGTGTGTAGGCTTATTAGTCGAAAGGCCCGAGTTCGAATCCAGGGTCAGACATCAAAACGATGCAGACTTCAGATTTCTAGCAAAAACTCTGAGAGTAAAAATTGTCATGAAAAAGTTTCTCAAAAAATCTGTCGCTCGGAGTCGACTTTAAACTGTCCCGCCACACATGTATAAAAATTAACGCACACAGCAGGAGTCTGTGTGAGAAGCTAGGACGTTGTACAATTGGTCAATTCGACCTCCGGCTACTATACTTATCACAGTTGACAAGTCCACGTCCTCTAACCTAACATGTTTAAAACGCTTGCAAAACATAAGGAGAAAATTGTACTTGAGGTAGTATCAGAAATCACACCGCGGGAAGAGGACAACTTTACTTAAAAAATTTGATGAGGCATTGAATGAAGTTCTACTCTATGTTTCGTTCTTGCAATGCAATTTTATCTCGGTTGGTAAGGCGGTGTGTACTGGATATACTGTAATTTTCAACGATATAAGAGGTGTAATAGAAAAAGTCGGTAAAATTTCACCAGACTGAATATCAATCGTTAGTTGGATCTCTCATGTACATTGGTTAATGTAGCACACCCCATATCATACACTCTAATTCTAAACGCAGGATAACAGTGACCCCACACATGGCTTATTTACCGCATTGAAAAGAGTGTTGGCCGAAAGTCCTGTACGGTATATATCTTTCTTTTGGTAGGGGCAAATATTGAATATATGACATTATCATCAGCAAATTACTGAGGAGAACTGAATGTACGAGAATGTTATCGGGGCGATAATATTGGAGCTTTATAACTGGTGAAAAATCCCTCAGCAAACATATTCCCATAGAATACCACCATGTCGGAGATTTGTGAGAGAAGAAGCTTATAAGCTGCAACACTAAGTTGTTTGCAAATGTATTGAGCAAAAACCTGCAAAAGGTTAACCATAAAAGTCTTTCCAAACTTCGTTTAATTATGTGATAATTCTGTTTGATCAACCCCCAACCCGAAAGATAGAATAACAATGCGAATATTTACTATTTTGTTTAACTATATACTTTCTTATGCATTATAATTTGAATTAACTGAATTTTTGTTTCATTCGGTATGTGTTAGCATACCGAATCCGTTATATCGTATCATGCAGTATACAGGGTGATCTTATTTTTTTACAGGGTTTTTGAAGCATGTAAGGGGATGCGCTTTTAAAGCCGGCAAAGCCTATACTTTGCACTTGTTCAGCATGCCAAAATATTAACATAAATTTTTATAAATTATTTCTGAGTCAAAATACGTAATGCTTGGAGAATTACTTCTGATTTTGACAAATTTGCTTATGCTGATTATAACGGCTTCCCTAATATGAAAGAAAAATAAAATAAATTGTTACAAGTTCCTTCTTTGAGTGACTCATCTGTGCCTATTGTTACTAATTCTGTTACGCTCAGTTTCTTTTCATCCGTTATACATTCCAGCAAATGATATTGGCACTCGAACGATAGATCTCCAAGTGTTTCAAAAATTTATTTAAGCTGTTTCACCTAAGAAAACTGTGTTTATTTCTCGATTAGGTAGCGTTGCTTCGTCAGACGATACTGATCATTATATGAAATCTAAATTTGGTCCCTAAAGCGGACATTTGAATACAAAAATTTAAGTATCCTGAGCCCAGATTAATTTCTTCATTTAAAATTTCGATCACTGATGATGACTACAACTTATTGTTAATCTAAACTTTTGGCCTGAAAACACTTACGTTCGTGAATATGCCGTTTGAGAAAAATCTAGAAATAATTGTGATATGAATATTGTACGTTTGCCACCAGGAAATATATCAACATCAAAAAGCTAATAACCTGTAATGATTGTTTAAATATTGTATACCAAAATGTACGTGGCTTAAATGCTAAATTATACGACCAAGTGGTTACATATGATGTTTATGCCTTTAGGGAAACCTGGCTTACTGGCGTCGTTTTTAATGCAGAAATTTTTTGAGACTATTTTCACATTTATAGATAATAATTAACGTAATAGTATAGATAATAAATAACGAGGAGCTGGTGTTCTAATTGCAGAGTCTTCCTTGTATTCACCTGATGATTTTGATTTCATGAAACAGAGAAAGTTTAAAGTTTACTTCATTTACTCTTATGTTCCTTCGAATTCCATTTTTACTGTTTACTATATTGTACCTATTGATTGATTTGGATGCCTCACTTGCAGATGAGAATGATATTCTAATTGAAGACTATAACCCTTCTTCGATTTCGTGGAAGTATACATTTGATGTGTCTAATTTAATTCCAGAAAAGAATGCGAATTATCAGGGTAACTTCTTGAATAATATTTTCGGACAAGCCTTGAACTTCACTTGAAATTGAATATCATAATTCAATATAACGCACTAAATTATTCATTATATAAAAATTATTTAAATAAAATAAAGAATCATTTTTTCAAAGGTCCTCCTGGACATAATTTAACTCCAAAATAAAATTTAAGAATTATGCAATGATAATATTCGCCAGTACATATTTTGATGGTATTTACAGTGCCATAAATAAGTATCCTTATACATTTTTGTCGTGCCAAATAATATATTCTCTTATTTTTAACGAAAGTGTTATTTGAGTGTATTTGAGCTCAAAACTTATTTTAGTCTTGGTCCTGATAGAGTTCCAAGTTCTACTTTGGAATCACTCGTCACATACGTTAACTTACAAAATATGTTAACTTACGAAGTTAAAAACATTAAAATGACGGAATTCGGTACGGATGCTTAACCAAAATGATTTAAAAAATATTAAACTTGCTTTACAATTAAATAGAAATTAATTAATTAATAATTGTTTTTAACTTCGTAAGTTAACATTTTTTGTAAGCTAAGTTATTAATAATTTTTATTTATTTCTAAGTACACATTTCCATTACCTTGACAATCTCGAAAAGTTTTATGGAATAGAACAACACATACTTCGAATTTTCTTCTTTAACTTCTCTTTATTTCCTTTTTTTTTGGTGATCTAATACTTTGTGGGTT
>CM025792.1:26600529-27158940 GCA_014635995.1 Sarcophaga peregrina | reverse complement strand
AATTTTCATTTTCCCACTCCTTTCGATGTCGATGATCTACTTTGATTTTTTTTTTTTTGAAGAGGATGCCATCATAACACTTTCGTTTTTAATTTTTACTTTTTCTAAATGTTTATCTTTTCATTTGATGTCTTAATTTATCTATTTACCGTTACCTAATTTGACACTTGTTTGGCATCAATACTGCACATTTAAAGAGGTGCCACACTTCACATTTTTCAATATCAACTCTTAACAATAACAATCAGCTTGTTGTTTTTGTATTGTTTTACAAGTGTACGAAATCACAAAGGCATTGGTATAACCTATAAATATGGACTGTTTTATTTGTTGACACTAATTGTGCCATTCACTATGTAATAATAACATAATATATGAGAGACACCAGAGATGTATAATGCATTATGTTATTAAATTAAAGTGTTAAAAAAGTACTTCAAGAAAATAAAAAATTGTTAAAAATAGCACAATAAACCGCCAACTAGTCTGTAAATCGCCACATCTGACAGCACTGACTGCAAAAGTGAGAGTATCCTTAAGAAAAAAAAGAGAGTAAATTTAAAATTCAAAGGCCTAATATACGAAACTGTTATCAATTATATTTAGTAGGATATCCCCAAAGATCTCTATGTGTGTGAAGATAGATTTTAAAATCTATCTCTTAAAATTTATTAAACGAAATAAATTTCAGATTTAACGAAGAAACATCATTGTTTCTAAGATTAGGTTTTTATTGTAGACAATATACGGCATGTTAATTTGAAGCAGGGTTTGTATTGCTTGCTTGAAATTATCAAAAGCACCTAAATTTCTGCTATGGTATGCTAAGCTTTTCAACTATTGTACTCAAAGCAAAAGCAAACAACAAAGCAGAAGAAACAAAAATAAACTCATTGCTATAGTGGTACAGTGATAAGTTTTCTGCTATCGCAGTCGAGCACAGCAATTAATTTCGCAGCGATCTCTACTGCTTACAGCATTTCAACATTTGTGGTTTCTCTTGTGCTATTTTAATTTGCAAGCACTGCTTAAGATATTTTTTATGTTTGAAATTAACTGTGTGTTTACACCTTTCTCTTTGAAATGTTGCACAATGTACTTACATATGTATATTAGACCGATTCACCAAGAAAAAATGCTCTATGTACCCTTCTAAAAATGAACATAGGACTTTTTTTGAATGTTTTGTTAATTTGAGCACCTGTTTCCTTATCAACATATACAATATGTTTATCGTAAGGAAGGTTTTTTAAGGCGCGTCCAACAGTATATACAATTTGTCCAAGGACGATCATCCATGTCCTTTTTTAAGGATATTCTGCAAAAAAATAACGGGTTTTGAATTTTTGTGTGGGGGTGTTTATCTTTGAATTTTATGCCATGATATATCCTTGATGTTGATGGCAGTAGTCGTAGTCCAATATGTAGCGTGTTAGCTTATTAGAAGTCGGACCAAGGTTAAAAATTCTAGTCAGTAATGTCCAATTTACAACAAAAGGTTGTTATGATCGATTATATATGTATGTATGTAATATTCCATGGTGTAATAGATAGTGTGCAGGCTTATTAGACGTAAAGATAGGGTGCGAGTCCCAGGTCACACATCAAAATAAAATACAATAAGTATTTTTTCGGCGATTTCTTCTCAGCAGATCCCTGGCAAAAACTCTGAGAGTAAATAAACTTGCCATGAAAAGTTTCTCAAAAAAAATTTGTAATAAAAATGCCAAATTAACATATTTTAATCTTTAATCGATTTAATTAAATACAGGGCCCAGATTTTTTTAAAATTCACGCAAGTTTACGTTTTGAGAAAAAAAAAAAAATGCAATGGGATGGCAGCCCTTCGTTGTAAATATGGCAATTGGATATCAAATTTTTTCTTTTGTCATGTACATCATCATTGTATGTGAATAGTTCAGATTTTTGCACATTAGATGCATTTTATACGGTGCTTTGGAATATATAAAGAATATATAAAAATGCAATTTTGTGGTAACTCTAATTTGCTAGGGCAAAATAAAGAAAAAAAGAAATGATCTACGACTTTTTTGCGATATATTTGTTTACCAAATTAAAAAAACAAATTATGAAATTTTATTGTTTATATTTACAAAACTTCAAACTACAACCACTACAAAACACGAACTTTTGCACAAACACAGTTAATTTCAAACATAAAAAAATATCCTAAGCAGTGCTTGTAAAGTAAAATACCACAGTACAAAGCACAAGAGAAACCACAAATATTGAAATGGTGTAAAGATCGGTACGAATTAAATGCTGTTAGCTATTGCTTGTATAATTTGTCTTAGATATAGTCAAGAAAAAAAGCAAAAGTGAAACACAGTGAAGGAAAAACAAACACTGATTTGAAATCGCTGTAGTATAGTAGGTAGTGTGTAGGCTTATTAAACGTAAAGTCCCAATTCAAAACACAGGTCGCGCGTCAAAACTATTTTTCTTTTTTAATTTTTTAAAAATTATTTACATTGTCCACCCACTCAGTCCTGTTTAGTTTAATATTGATTTATTTATCGGATTACAATAGCTTTTGAAATTGTGTGATTATCTGTTAGCTACTAATAGAACTCTGTTAACTGTCTTGGCATGACAAATCACATCTTCACGTTATCACCGTATGATTGGTTCATTGATACATATGTTGGAAGTAATAAACATTACGAAATTTTAGTTCTTTCACATTTTATATGAATTTTTTTTTTAAATGTTTAAATACGTTCTTTAATTGATTGTTTCCCAATAAATTTCAAACTGTCAACCCTGACGGCTTTCTTCAGTAGAGTTAAAATATATCATTCTAATTCGAACGGACGTACTTTTGTACAGAGAGGTGGTGGTACTGTAAAGTGTGTTGGCACCAGCGGTTAGGAATTTATTCCGGAAAATACTTAATAAGATAGAGTATTTAACCATTCTAAATAACACATTCACCTAAAGTTTGGAAGAATAAGGAATTTGCAATGATTATTAAATAAAATATGTCAGAGAACCTAATGCTAATGTGAAGATGTAATTTTTCTAACAACATAGTCCCCACAGGCTTGATATTCTTCTAAAAACTCCCTATATGACTCCAAAAGAGATCATTGGGGATAACAGTTACGTAGTCGCAGAACCTCACACCGAAAAACTAGCCCATGGCAGAAAACATAATCAGATAACATTAAACAAAATTGATTCCTTCAATTCTAACGGGGTTAAGGGGTATCCTATTAAATATAAGCGATAACATTTTTAATTATTGGGCATTTAAATTTAAAATTTAATGTAAATTCTTAATGGGGATACCTATGCTTATGCAGTGCAAAAATAAGAAGTCATCAGAAATATTATACAAATATTATATTTTCGACATTGTTTTAAATCTACTGTCACTTTTTAGGAAACCTCACGCATTAGTATAAAACAAGTTATTGAATCATTTCTCGAGTCTGGTATTAACACTGACTTGCAACAATGGTTGTTGGAAGCTGAGGATCTTTTTGAAATCGGTAAAGATGAAATTGAACAGCCCGATTCTATTGAAACTTTATTTTCTCCACACCCATCAACCATTTTGGAGTCACCTAAATTTTCTCCATTATCCATTACTGTAGAACAGTTGAATAAAACAGGTGACAGTTCAAAACCAAAAAAAGCATTTTCAGCTGTCATATATTTCAATAATGATAATCTAGATGAAATTAATACAATTTTTGCCATTTTGGCAGAAAAATCCCAGAGAACAACATATGGATTTAGTAGTAACGATTTGCTTTAGTCTACAAAATTATCTGGCATTAACATCACTAAAGACGAAACCAAAATCGAGGAGTATGATATTATTAGAAAAAAAAAACTAAAAATATCTCAAAAACCAAATTTAAATGTGCGCATCAAAGAATAACAATGGGGGGAAATTTTGTATAAGACTACAGGAACATATATTTTTAAGGGAGTATTTCGCAAATAATATAAGTCCCGGTAAAAATTTTATACGCTATATTAAGGATATAGTTCGCCAAAATTATAAATTAATTAATATTGTGTGCCTCATAAATTCTAAATCATATGGTATAAGTAAAAATGGTCAAATCATAACACTATATGGGTACTGCATTTACAGTAATATAAATTGCAGAATGTACAAATTCGTAATAAAATTAAATGTAAGTCCCTACATTGTTCATATTTTCGCATCAAGTGACACAGCTGTCCACCCAAAAAAATTTTAAAAACCCAACAAACTCGTGCTATAAGGTGAGAAGTCGCCAAAGTACAATTAAAGCACAAAATTGCCTCGAATTACAGAAATATAAAATTAATGGAAATGTCAACTGCATTGAGGGATGTTGGGAATTTGGGTGAGGAAGTCTCTGGGTCTGTTGCCCGAAAAATGAAATCGGAATACTTGAGGAGACTGGATAGGCACAAGGATCCCCTAGTGTATCTCATCTATATGCACCGGGATAAAAATTGGAGTGCATTTTTGCAAAAAGTAGCCAGTCCCCAAGAAATATACATGTTTTCCAAAGCACAACTGCAATTAGTGCAACTGAATAAAATAAAATTACTAAAAATGAGATGGGGTAGTTTATTTATTGATTTGGTATCACAATTTGAATTTCATGTTAAAAGTGATACAGAAAACGACATTGTTATCCCAATAGCAGAATCGTTAACCTGTAGACACTACGAAGACGATATTAAAAGATTCTTTATGGAAATCAAAATTTTTTGCTAAAGCAATGGCATTTGCTGGCCATTATGCAAGAGAATAGTTACCAACTGGAGTTGGGAACTAATAAATTCCTCCGTAAAATTTTTTAATAAAGACGTTGCGACTTTAAACACCTATTTAATTAAATGCTATATGTTTCTATATAAACAAAAATGAAATTGAATTTTGTAATTGTGCAAATTTGCTGCTGTCATTTTATTAAAATAGTAAAAAAAGACATCGAAAATATCGCAAATGATAGCCAAAAATCATTTTTTAAAAATATTATGTTAAGAGCTGTAAACATTTCAGACATTCGCGACATGTGGCGCTGGTTTCAATCGATCTGTATAATTTTACTCTCTACGAAGCGCAATGATTTGTTTGAAAATGCTCGTAAGTTCATATGCACACTAAAAGGAGTAAATATCGCCGAATAGTATGAGGAAGCAAATATTGATGACATTAAATATGAAGTTAAATCCCATATGTAAAAGTCCTTTTTACAAACATTTCTCAAGACAAAGAAAAAAATTGATAATTTTGATAATAGTCACCAAATGGATACCCTATGTGCCTTTATGGACAAACGTAATGGGAATTCATGTCGATAAATTATCTTTCCGAGTATCCAGTAGCCTAGTAGAAGCTTATTTCAATACGGAATATAAGATCTGCGGAATACGTAAGGGAGTCTTACCAATACATTCAAGCTAAAAAGAGAGAAATTGAATATACGTACTTACGTAAATTCACATACAAAAGAACGAAATCTCCACTACATGGGGAAAAGTGGAAGAGAACTCCACGGAAAGATTCAGAAAAGATAAATACAAAAAAATGTATATACTTGTGGAGGAAATTGGTGTTTTAGAAAAGCAACAACAAAACCTCCAACGCATTTCCAGAAGACAGTTAAGGGATGAATCTAATACCCTTGAGTTGCCGCAGTCTTTGTAAGTAAATAAATAAAAATGAACTTCTTTGGTTCAAATTTTTGGTTTTCAAAAGGTTTCAGAAGTACTACAGAGTAAATAAACTGGCTTTTTGGTGTTTGCTACAATTTTTGACAACGTACAGTCAACCAACAAGAAAGCAATTTGGGGTTCCACCAAATGTAAAACTAAGTGCGAACTTACGTTTTTTCGCAGAAGGTGGGTACCAGACTGGTGTAGGAAGAGATTTCAATGGGGGTTTAGGCCAGTCTACTTTGAGCAAAGTGCTTAAGGAAGTGATGGATATTTTTGGGACTCATCTCTGTCCACTTTGGATTAAGGTACCGGATACCACTGAAGAAAAACGAAAGATTGCTCTAGCTTGCTACACGAAGCACAATATTCCTGGCATTGTAGGGTGTATCGATGGAACACGTGCAAATTATAGCATCATCAGATAATAAATATCTGTTCTACAATAGAAAAGGAAAATTTAGCATGCATGTTTTACTAGTAAGTTGTCCAATATGATATTTGTTTATGTAAGAGAAAAACCTATTCGAACTTTTTCAGCTCTGTGACCACCAATTAAAAATTCGGTATGTCGATTCATCACATCCAGGTGCATGCCATGAACTTTTGGCTGTTAGGTGAAAAAAAATGTTATTTATTCTTTGACTGACTAATTCATTTCATTATTCTTCATAGGAGACGCTGGATATCTCCTTGAACCATGGCTTTTAACTCCACATCGAACTCCCGAGGACGGATCACATGCAATGCGATTTAATGAAGCCCACGCAAAATGGCGCAACATTATCGAGCGTACTAATGGCTTACTAAAAAACCGTTGGAGATGCCTTCTAGGCGCAAGGGAATTGCACTACACACCAGAAAAGGCAGCAAAAATTATAAATGTATGTTGTGCATTACATAATATTTGTATGCACTACCAAGTAAGCGAAGTATCCAGCGATTTCGTGCAGTTTAGTATACCAGGACACAACAACACCATAAATATGAACTCAGTACCAAACTGCTGCTCAAACAATTAGAATTATTTTACTTTAACAAAAAATAATTCATAAAAAAATCACATTTCTAAATTCTGCTATTCCGCCCTTTATAAATTAAAATCATCCTCCCTCACTCGTAGCTTCTCTATAAATGCGTGGTGTCGCTGTAATTCTTCTGTTTCCTTTCGCTTTAATTTTTCCATTTCTTTAAAATGGTTTTGTTGAATATCAGTTAATTTCTCTAGTAATTGATGAATTCTTTTGGTAGTTTGACTTTGGTATTGTTGATTTCTCTCTATTAATTTTATTGATTTTAGAAGCTCCCTCTGTATCACTAGCTCAGCCTGGAGAGCTTCATATGAACTCTTTAGCCTGTCCTTCTGGCTAAGCAAATATTTCCTGCGACTGCTATCTACTGTTTCTTCAGTGTCTGATGTTGTACTTTCTTTCCCCTCTGCTGTGTCTAATCGCTCGTCGATACAGCATATATAATCTGGTGAAGATAGCTCTTCTTCTATGATAGATGTGTCGGTTAGGCCAACAGGCTTCACCGACACACCCTCAACTGAAGATTTTATCCCAATTAGTTGATAAATTGCTTCTTCTGTAAGAGAAAAGGTTTGCTCCTTGTTTGGACCACCTCCTGTGCACTTTTTGTTCTTTAAATTTTGTGCTGCTTTCTATCGTATATATTTTTTTTGGTCTGCCCACACCTTCACATTGTTAAAAAAACATTAGTGATGTCAATTACTTTTAAACATGTTGCTTAACAAACATTTTTCCATTCAACAGCATACTTAGTTGGAGGCCCCATGGAGTTAGGTTTTCAACAGTTTTCCAAAACCTTGATAGGGCCTCTTTGCTGCCTTTATGAAAGCCGCAAGCAATGCCTGGATTGGCTTGTATTAATACAATCAAATGTTGAATTTATGTTTTATTAGCTGGTTTAGACCTACAGGAACATATAAATATTTTTTATTTATTTAAATTAAGTTGTACAAAAATATACAAACATTTTGAAGCAAACTCCTTAGTATTTTATAAGCGGATTTATTTTGGGGAAAAACCAAACTAAAATACATTGAGAATACCTACTTTTCTCACTTTTTAATATTTCTCCCTTCACACGGTCGATAAAAATGGGATTAAAACAGAGAAAAAGGAAAAGTAACAAATTTCGCGCTGAATTTTTATTCATGATTGGGCGTTTTCTTTTATGAGAAAACGATTTCAGAAATGCGCCCGCATGCACTTGTGAAGAAGGGGAAGCAATATTTTTTACGAATCAATTAAAATTTATTTCGATCTTACAAGAGACAAAATTATAATAGTTCCGATCTTTAGGATGCACCATTTTACATTTGTTTACATAAATGTTGAACAAAAAATTTTGCATTATGTCGACCCAATGGGAATAAAACCAAAAATGAACAAATTTATTGAAAAAAATGGTTGAAATTTTAAGTGATTTGGGCGACAATTCGAAAATGTGGACCAACAAAATAATTTCACATCCCATCCAAAAGGATACTTTTAATTGCGGAGTCTACTGCTGTCACTTCATAGAAGCCCTAATAAAAAAAAAAACAATTTATGTAACATAATTCATCCAAATGAATACAGAAATATAATGCAATATATGTACATATGTATGTACTGATATCAATATATGTATACTGATAAATTTTATATATTTGAAATGTATTATAAAAATTACAAAATAAAAGTCGTGACGCCCTACCAGAGCGTCGGCTCATTATACCTCAGGACACTGTTCAAACCTCAGGACAGGCATAAAACATTTTTCTTTTTAATTTTTTCAAATTTATTAATCAATCCCCATATGGGATTGATAAATTTTATATATTGTTACGAAAGTGGAAATGGTGTTTTTAAAATAATAAACAAAAGCTCCAAAAACAAAACAGCGCACTGTTCACGTGATTAATGAATAAAAAAATATACCAACAAAAATAAAGCGCTTGTTTACAAGATCGATGAATAAACAAGGATAAGGGATAAAAGACGTAAATAACCAACAACAAAATGAAGGGAACAAAGAAATAAACAAGCAACAACAATACGCAGTATAAAATAGCGGATAGAGAAATAAACCAACAACAATTAATCTACCTGGACGAATGTAAACAAGAAACAACAAAAATGAGAAGGGGTTGTTTACATTATTAGAATGTTCCCTAAGGCCGTCATCATCCTTCGAGGGCATTCATCACACTAATGATCCAGTAATATAAAAGGAAAGCCAAAGCGAGCAAGGAAGATTCAGAGTTTGAGTTGAACCAGTCGTGTGTGCAGACGGCACGTTGTATTCGGAGTTTAAATTAAGCTAGTCGTGTATAACGACGTTACGTTGGTTGAAGTAATAAATCAATTTGCTGTGTGTGCAGACAAGTTGCGTCTGAAGGAAGCAGTTGTTAGTGTTGTGCGAAGAATAACTAACAAGTGTTGTTGCTTACAAAAAGGTTGTAAGCAGAGAATTATCACGAACAAACACATATTGCGAGAATTATCGTTGTATACGTGGAATAAACTGGAGCAGTGGCACAAAAGCTGTGCAGATAATAAAGAATTCATTAAAACTAAACACATATTTATTTTTATTTTATTTGCAATCTACGAACTCAAATTTTGCACTTTTATTAAAAACGTAACAATATTTAATATATATTCAAAAAAAGATAAAAAATGATGCCCGACATGGGATTTGAACCATGAATTTACGTCTAATAAGTCAAAAACTACCCGACAGACCACAACCGCTTCAAATTTAATTGGTGTATATTCCCTATAATAAATTGTTTGACAAAAACCTAATCTTAGAAACAACGCTGTTTCTCTGCTAAATCTCAAATATGTTCTATTAAAATATGTACTGTTAGAATCTGAAATCTGTACTGTTAAAATCTTACTATGAAAACTCGCTCTGTTAAACGTTTTGGCGATCGTGTTAGTTAGAGGGACGCAAAATGCTTAAAAGAGAATTTACTTAACAATTTACTAGCTCGTATAAAAAAGTTAGCTTCGTCGGCTATATCTCCGATCCAAATCGTGACCCGATCATACGAAAACTGTTTTGGAATCCTTGATCCAATAGCTATCTAGCCCAATAGGTCAGTAAACCGCACCTTTTTAAATTTTATCAAATTTTTGCGGTTTATATAGGGCATTGCTATCTCCGATGCCAGTCGTAACGCGACCATACGAAAAACTGTTTTGGAATCCTAGAGCCAATAGCTATGCAGCCCAATAGGAAAACCGCACCTTTTTAGAATTTATCGAATTTGTCATGATTTCTATCGAGCATCAAGGATAAATTCAACCTTTTCACTTTCCGCCAACATTTATCTTTCAATTTGTTCTCAAATGCCATAAATAAAGTATTATTTACGAATAAATTTCACAAAATCATTGAAAACCTAAAAAAATTTCAAACACAACACGAAAGAATCGCTTGGTTAGTCGTGTGTATCAAAAATGATACATAAGCCAGAATTATGAAGTTTTTGATTTTTTCACTCTTGTTTGAAATTTTCTTTTTTTATTTGCTTTAAAATAATGACAATAACAATACTAACGAATTCCAAAAATATCAGGTGTCTGACTTTTTCTGAATTAAAGTTATACAGTCTCAAAACTTGAATTGCATCATTTTGAAAAGCCCGATCTACGGTTAAATCCTAATCATAATATATATTATAAATCTTTCTGTAGTCTGTTTTTTGTTCCTATTTTTGTTAGCCAATCAAGCTTGAATGCCTGGACTGATTTTCTGGAAATTTGGGTATAGATCGGGCTTTTGTCGGTGCAGGTTATAGACTATAAATCATTTTAAAATTTTGACCAAAAGGGGAGAAAGAATGGTAATAGGTAATTTTTTACGATTTAGCTTGGTTAAGTTTCGCAAATAGCTATTGGAGGTGTTCCGTTTCTAAAATTTAACCAAATGGGGTCCAAAAAGGGGGAAAGGGGCCGAAAACGGGAAAATTTAGTGCAGGCATTTGGGATAAATATCGGGCTTTTGTTCGGTTATAGACAATAAATCTTTTTAAAATATTGACCAAAAGAGGAGAAAAAATGAGACAAATGGGAAAAATTGGTAATAGGTAATTTTTAACGATTAGCTTGGTTAAGTTTCCCAAATAGCTATTGCAGGTATTCCGTTTCTAAAGTTGAACCAAAGTGCAGGTTATCCTAATCTTAATATCCTAATATATATGTTATAAATCTTTCTGTAAGTCTGTTTTTTTGTTTGTTTGTTAGCCAAGCACGCCTGAGCGCATGGACCGATTTTCTTCAAATTTGGGATATACATCGGGCTTTTGTTGCATGTTATAGGATATAAATCTTTTAAAAATTTTGATCCAAAGGGGAAAAAATTGGAGGCAGAAAAAATGGGCAAAAATTAGTACTTTATGCATAAACGGTGTATTTTATCTGTTTTAAAGAAATTTTTCTACGATTTGGCTTAGTTAAGTTTCCCAAATATCTATTGGAGGTTTTCCTTTTATAAAGTTGGACCAAAAGAGGTCCAAAAAGGAGGAAAGGGGCAAAAAACGGGCAAATTGAGTGCATTTACATTTAGGACTCAGAGAATTCCAAAAACTGGGTTATTTGTTAAACCGGTTTCCGAATAATTTGAAAAATTGCATTTTTTAAGAAACCAATTTCGCAATCGGATTTTTTTATTGTTATTTTTAATGGAAGAATGACGCAATATTTTTTTTTTAATTTAAATTAAATTTTCATAACCCGCCCAACGCCGGGTACAATCTGCTAGTATATATTAAAAATCTTTCTGTAAGTCTGTTTGTTAGTCAATCACGCCTGGACCAATTTTCTTGAAATTTGGGATATAGATCGGGCTTTTGTTGGTGCAGGTTATAGGCAATAAATCTTTTCAAAATTTTGACCAAAAGGGGAGAAAAAATGAGATAAAGGGACAAAAAATGGTAATAGGTAATTTTTTACGATTTAGTTTGGTTAAGTTTCGCAAATAGCTATTGGAGGTATTCCGTTTCTAAAGTTGAACCAAAAGGGGGAAAGAGGCTAAAAACGGGTAAATTGAGTGCATAGCCAATCACGCCTGAGGTTTTGTTGGTACAGGTTATAGGCTCAGTGTTGCCAATTTTTTTTTCAAAATTTCCCTTCAAATTGGGCTTTAGAAATCGCCAGATATCGCTAAACTCAATTTTTAAACCGTCAGAAACCCGTCAAATAAATAGTTTGAAAATTTTAAATTAACGTTAAATAAAACAAAATCTAAATAATTACACATATTTTTTATTGAATTGTTTTTTCAATTATATTTAATGATTTACAAACAAAATTAGATATTTTCAAAAATATAGTGCCAGTCTTCTGAACTTTCGTTTCGAAACTTTTATGGATACTGAGGTGTCATAACTTTTTAAAAAGAAAATTCAATTTAAGTGTACATTTTAAAATTATATTCATATAGTTTATGTTGTAACAATTTTATCGTTTCTTGTCATGTACACTTAATTCTGTTTTTACACGGTAGATACGTTCCAGAAAAACCCGTGTAGAAAATGACATGAAGTACATAGAAAAGAAGGGGATTTGTTCCATATCCTTCAAAAAATTTAAAAACATATAAGTCGTTGGAAAAAATTAATACGAGAGTCTTTATAAAAAACTAAATAAAATTTTTATAAGCATTAATACATATTTTATTTCATAAAATTAAAAGCGATTCAATCCTTATAAAAAGTAACATAAATTTAAAATTGTTGTAGTTCAGGAAGTCAAAAAAATAATAAAAGTTGATTAACAAATGATACATTCACCAATCCTTAAAGGTAATTTAATTAAATTAAAAATCATCAAAAGTCATCATAAATAAAAAATTAAAAGCAATCAATGTAATGATGAAAATAACAGAATTCTATTTGCTATCATTATTGGATTTCATAGGTAATCACTTACATAAGGTTGGATCAGAATAGCTATCAACTCAAACAAGATTATCATTTTCAGTTTCCGCACAGCACTGCGTTTAATAACAAAATCGGCCGTTGCGATTCAGTTTGAAGTCGCCGTAGCATAGGAGGTAGAATATTGCCTTATTAGACTGAAGGCCCGACTACAAACTCCAAGTCAGATAGCAAAACGAAAATATTTTTTCGGTGACTTCCTCTCAGCAGATTTCTGGCAAAAATTCAGAAAGTAAATAAAATTGCCATGAAAAGATTCTTGAAAACTGTCGTTGGGAGTCGACTTTAAACTGAAGGTCCGGGCACTCATGTATAAAATTAACGCACACAACATAAGTGGTATGAGAAGCTAGGTCGTAATCCTGATTAAAGGTTTGTAATGACCAAATATGTATGTCTTTGTATAAGTCATAGTAACGAGCCATTCTAGATCTTAGATTACGTTGAGATTTTCATAAACTTTTCTCAACCGTGCTATACCAAATACCACCGTGTAAAAACAACTAATTTTATTTTCTAGACCGCGCTATTACAGTATTAGGTGTACTTACTATTTTAATATTTTTTCTTTTTTCTGCGTTCTGATTTTAAACACAATACCTTAAGCTTTACCTTCATTTGAAAAAGATTTCAACTTTAATTTTCCAATTCTTGCTTTGTACTTTTTCTACTCTCTCTCGAATTGCATTTTTTCTTACTTGTACCATATAATTCAACCTTGAAAAAAAAAACACTAAAAAACGCTAAAGCGCCGTAAAAAACTCCAGATTTCCCGCTAACCGCTAAAAAGCATTTTTTCTCGTAATTGGCATTGCAAAAACGTCAGATTTGACGGGAAAAACGTCAAATTGGCAACAGTGTATAGGCTATAAATCTTTTCAAAATTTTGGCTAAAAGGGAGAAAAAATGGTAACAGGAAATTTTTTACGATTTAGCTTGGTTAAGTTTCCCAAAAAGCTATTGGAGGTATTCCGTTTCTAAAGTTGGACCAAAATGAGTCCAAAAAGGAGGAAAGAGGTGAAGAAATAACCCGCGGAACGCCGGTTACAATCTGCTGGTCTATATATAAAAATGAATGTGGGTTTATTTGTTTGTGGGTATGTTTGAAGCTTATAGACGGCTAAACGGCTGGACCGGTTTTCTTGAAATTTTAACAGTATCTTCCTGTATGTCTGGAAGGAACTATAGGAATTTTTTTTTTTAATTTCAAGTAGGCGAGGTGCCACGCCCACATACCCAATAAGTATTTAATATCCCATATGTCATAAACTACAACAGCAAGATTTCTCAAATTATGTATGGACAATTTTGACATCTAAATGAACAAAATTAGCAGACTTGCTGTAATGAGCGTGTCACATCCGATAAAAATATTAAGTTAATATATCTAAGAAAATATAACAGTTAGAGTCCTAAAATTTTCTCGAATGCACTATTGATACTAAATATGATTATTTTGGATAAAAATTCGCTGACTAAGAAAAGGTGCATGGTACTTCCTATATGAATTAAATTGAAAACTGGAACCCATATGAATAATTTGTAGAAAACATTGTCGGACTATGTGATATAAAAGTTCGTGTACATGGAAAACTATTAGAGCTAGAATCTAGCATGATCCACTTTGATACACATACATATGAACATTTCGGGTAAGGGAAATAAATGGACTCTATTTTTGTATGAATTCTTAGACAGAAAGTAAATACTAAACATCATATAACTGATAAACTATTGCAGCTAAAGTCATGCATATTGCCTTTTCATTTCAATACATATTTCATTATATGTTTGGGATATGTGTAACATAGGTACCATTAAGAGTGCACAGGTACCATTAACTACCTACAGCATATAAAAGTTTTTAAAGAACAAATTGTTAAATGTGGTTATATACTACAGACCAAACCTTTATCGTCGGGTCATTTATGGTCACCCTAATATTTCTTATTGCCCAAAATTTTTATCTTGAAAATAAAAGAAATTGATCTATTATGGTATATTTGGCTGTTATTGATTGAAAGGATGTTGAAGAATTTACAATCTTTTTCGCAAATCAGTTGAATCCCAGATTCTAAACGAGCATCAACATCTAGAGCTACCGAATGTACTGTTAAAAAATAAAAACCCACAAACAAATAAACACACATTCATTTCTATATACACCAGAGCCCCGACTTGCGTCGTTAATGGGGACCGGAGAAACGCGACGTAAATCGAAACGATGCAAATCGAATCACTTTTTTCTATATAGATGCATTAAAATATAATTTATTGGGGAAAATATTCAATACAAATCAAAAAAATTTTGTATTTTTGATTTTAATTATTATAAAGAGATAACAAAATAATAAAATAAAGAGAAAACATAAAAAATTTAGTCATTTACATATCTATGTATGTATATTCAAAAAAGTAGGTGCATTAAAACTTCTAATTTATTTAGCTTACATTAAACTCTCTTCAGATGATAGATCTAAATCAGAAACACTTATACAATTATATCCATTTGATTGGATGGTTTTACTGTTTTTTTTAACAAAACTGTCCAAAGTTTGTTGAATTTTTAAAGATTTTTGTTGTTGATATATTTTTTTGTAACAACCAATGGCTTGATCAACGGATGCTGCGACGCCCGTGCTACGATTTTCGTCAGGATAGTTTTCAGAAAATATATTCATTGCATGGGAAATTAATTGGAAAGCTTTGGAAACATTGGAAATTGTTAATTTTTATTTTTCTTCAAATGTATCATCTCCTGTTATGACAGGATGAATTCTATTGATGTGGATAGAATCCCTTCGTGCAAATTGAGTCTTCCACACCAGCGTTGCAACGTCAGGATTATTGACCCTTCAGTCAGGATTATTGACCTAGTTTCTCACACTACTTATGTTGTGTGCGTTAATTTTATACATAAGTGGCGGGACTTACAGTTAAGAGTCGACTCCGAACGAAAAGTTTTTTTTGAGAAACTTTTCATGGCTTGGTTTTCTATTCTCAGAGTTTTTTACTAGATCACGGCGACACAATTTTATTATTATTATTTTATTTATTGTTTAGTTCTTCAATTTCTTATGATGATGTTGCAAGTTATCGCAACAGAATTAATAAATTAGAAATGGAGAATAAGGAGCTGAAGTGTCAACTCGCCCAAGCCAACTCGGTCGTGGATTCCATGCGAAAAATATTTACTGACGGCCAGATAAGGAAGTTAATGGGTCCAGGGAATGTGCTTTGGAAGTGGAGCGACATATCCAGCGCCATTTGCTTGCATGCATCTGGACCAAGGGCATACCAACATTTATACCGAAAAGGGTTTCCTCTACCTCATTTCAAAACGTTGCAACGCTGGTGTGGAAGAGTCAATTTGCACGAAGGGATTCTATCCACATCAATAGAATTCATGCGACATACGACTGATATGCCGCTGAGTGACAAAATTTGTGTGTTGGCCTTCGATGAAATGAAGGTAGAGGAAACCTATGAGTATGACTCCCCTGCTGACATTGTCAGAATACCAACCAACTACGTCCAGGTAGTTATGGCTCGAGGGCTAAAAAAATCTTAAAAGCAGCCTGCATATTATGATTTTGGCTGTAAAATGTCAAAAGAAATAATATACAGTCTAATTTCAAAGCTCAGCACTGCAGGATTCCCGGTTGTTGCAATGGTATGTGATATGGGTCCCAGTAATCGGAAGTTGTTGAGAGAACTTGGTGCAACTACAGGTAAGTTAAATATTAATATAATACCAATTATTACACCACACTAATACAACACTACAATAATTATTTCGTAACTGGGGATCTTCTTGGCAACGCTGAGGACATCGGTACATGGTTTCCCACGGCATAAAAGAAATTATTAGCTCCTTAAAATCGGTAAATAGAACTTTGTTAATAAGAATTCGTTTTTAAGTTCGGTGAATGGGTTTCTTTGTTTGCGTTTACTTTCATTATTTCCATTTATAGTTTTAGATTATAGTTTCATTACATTCTTTACACATTTATTCATTACTTTTTCTCATTCTCATTATTACTAAACATTGAAATAAAATGAAATTAATATACACATTATTTTTCGGAAGAATAATGATCAGAAAACCGCACCTTTTTAAATTTGATCGAATTTTTCACGATTTTTATAAAGCATTGCGTTTTCTCGCATAAAAAAGTTAGCTTCGTCGGCTATATCTCCGATCACAGTCATGACCCGATCAAAATGAAAACTGTTTTGGAATCCTTGATCCAATAGCTATGCAGCCCAATAGGAAAACCGCACCTTTTTAAAATTTATCGAATTTGTCATGATTTCTATCGAGCATCAAGGATAAATTCAACCTTTTCACTTTCCGCCAACATTTATCTTTCAATTTGTTCTCAAATGCCATAAATAAAGTATTATTTACGAATAAATTTCAGAAAATCATTGAAAACCTAAAAAAATTTCAGACACAACACGAAAGAATCGCTAGGTTAGTCGTGTGTATCAAAAATGATACATAAGCCAGAATTATAAAGTTTTTGATTTTTTCACTCTTGTTTGAAATTTTCTTTTTTTATTTGCTTTAAAATAATGGCAATAACAATACTAACGAATTCAAAAAATATCAGGTGTCTGACTTTTTCTGAATTAAAGTTATACAGTCTCAAAACTAGAATTGTATCATTTTGAAAAGCCCGATCTACGGTTAAATCCTAATCATAATATATATTATAAATCTTTCTGTAGTCTGTTTTTTGTTCCTATTTTTGTTAGCCAATCAAGCTTGAATGCCTGGACTGATTTTCTGGAAATTTGGGTATAGATCGGGCTTTTGTCGGTGCAGTTAAGTTTCGCAAATAGCTATTGGAGGTGTTCCGTTTCTAAAATTTAACCAAATGGGGTCCAAAAAGGGGGAAAGGGGCCGAAAACGGGAAAATTTAGTGCAATAAATCTTTTTAAAATATTGACCAAAAGAGGAGAAAAAATGAGACAAATGGGAAAAATTGGTAATAGGTAATTTTTAACGATTAGCTTGGTTAAGTTTCCCAAATAGCTATTGCAGGTATTCCGTTTCTAAAGTTGAACCAAAAGCTGTCCAAAAAGGGGCAAAGGGGCCGAAAACGGGTTATCCTAATCTTAATATCCTAATATATATGTTATAAATCTTTCTGTAAGTCTGTTTTTTTGTTTGTTTGTTAGCCAAGCACGCCTGAGCGCATGGACCGATTTTCTTCAAATTTGGGATATACATCGGGCTTTTGTCGGTGCATGTTATAGGATATAAATCTTTTAAAAATTTTGATCCAAAGGGGAAAAAATTGGAGGGAGAAAAAATGGGCAAAAATTAGTACTTTATGCATAAACGGTGTATTTTATCTGTTTTAAAGAAATTTTTCTACGATTTGGCTTAGTTAAGTTTCCCAAATATCTATTGGAGGTTTTCCTTTTATAAAGTTGGACCAAAAGAGGTCCAAAAAGGAGGAAAGGGGCAAAAAACGGGCAAATTGAGTGCATTTATATTTAGGACTCAGAGAATTCAAAAAACTGGGTTATTTGTTAAACCGGTTTCCGAATAATTTGAAAAATTGCATTTTTTAAGAAACCAATTCCGCAATCGGATTTTTTTATTGTTATTTTTAATGGAAGAATGACGCAATATTTTTTTTTTAATTTAAATTAAATTTTCATAACCCGCCCAACGCCGGGTACAATCTGCTAGTATATATTAAAAATCTTTCTGTAAGTCTGTTTGTTAGTCAATCACGCCTGGACCAATTTTCTTGAAATTTGGGATATAGATCGGGCTTTTGTTGGTGCAGGTTATAGGCAATAAATCTTTTCAAAAGTTTGACCAAAAGGGGAGAAAAAATGAGATAAAGGGACAAAAAATGGTAATAGGTAATTTTTTACGATTTAGCTTGGTTAAGTTTCGCAAATAGCTATTGGAGGTATTCCGTTTCTAAAGTTGAACCAAAAGGGGGAAAGAGGCTAAAAACGGGTAAATTGAGTGCATAGCCAATCACGCCTGAGCTTTTGTTGGTACAGGTTATAGGCTATAAATCTTTTCAAAATTTTGGCTAAAAGGGACAAAAAGTGGTAACAGTAAATTTTTTACGATTTAGCTTGGTTAAGTTTCCCAAAAAGCTATTGGAGGTATTCCGTTTCTAAAGTTGGACCAAAATGGGTCCAAAAAGGAGGAAAGAGGTGAAGAAATAACCCGCGGTGCGCCGGTTACAATCTGCTGGTCTATATATAAAAATGAAAGTGAGTTTATTTGTTTGTGGGTATGTTTGAAGCTTATAGACGGCTAAACGGCTGGACCGGTTTTCTTGAAATTTTAACGGTATCTTCCTGTATGTCTGGAAGGAACTATAGGAAATTTTTTTTTTAATTTCAAGTAGGCGAGTTACCACGCCCACATACCCAATAAGTATTTAATATCCCATATGTCATAAACTACAACAGCTAGATTTCTCAAATTATGTATGGACAATTTTGACATCTAAATGAACAAAATTAGCAGACTTGCTGTAATGAGCGTGTCACATCCGATAAAAATATTAAGTTAATATATCTAAGAAAATATAACAGTTAGAGTCCTAAAATTTTCTCGAATGCACTATTGATACTAAATATGATTATTTTGGGGATTGGCAACTCTAACTGCTAACAAGAACACATTTTTTGCGCTTAAAATTTTTTATATCTTTAAATTGAAATAAAAATATTGGGGAATATAATATTTCTCATATAATATCTTTGTGGAGTATTAGTTTTTATCCATAACAATGGATATTGCACTGAGTGAATCAGTTGACATGATTCCAAATACTGAGAAGTGGCCTCCAGATAGGGTCAGGTTGCTTGCGAGTGACAAAATTGGTGATTTAATGTCACAGAGTGGAATTTCCGCACATAATGTTGCAGATAACATGGAAATTACATCCAATGTAGAAGTACCTTTCCAACTGGTCACATCGAAAAGGCCCAGAATAATTGCGAATCGGGACAACGATAATTCATTGCCCACCGGGAATACATTAAAGTCAAATGTGGTTGTTTCCAATCTTGGTTCCACAAACATCTCACACAACCGTTTTGAGCTATTGGGACGAATCAACATTGAAGTTAACGAAAGTGCCTCAACAAGCAGAGTGGCGACCCCGGATGTCGATAAGAATCTTGGTAAAAACTGCGGTAAACCGGTAAGGAGCAAATTTTGTCCTCCAATTATTTTACATAATGTGAACGTGAAAACACTTGTAGAACAATTGAATAAGTTATCCCCCAAGGTGGTTTATAAAATTATCAACTCTTCTAGGAGTAAAAGCAAACTCTACTTTAATGACCTTAAAGTACACTTGGAAATGATGGAATTGCTTCGGTCTCAAAATATTCATTCATACTCATTTACACCATCAGAGTTAAGACGAGTTTCGGTAATAGTTAGAGGTTTGTACCATATGACCGATGTGTCGGACATTAAAACTGCCCTTGATATTGAAATTCCAAACACAATCGAAAAAGTAAATAAATTAGTAACACAATATTCGGCTAAGAATAAGCACGACACTGGCTTATTTGTGGTTACCTTAGCGAGTGGTAAAAAGTTAAATGACGTTAATAAAATTCGTTATATATTGAACAAATCAATAACTTGGGAAACACCCAAGTCAAAGAAGAGGGAAATTCAATGTTTTAGGTGTCAATCGGGGACACTCAGCCCGTAACTGTAATTCAAAATTTAAGTGCGTGAAATGTAATTTGGATCACGATCCGGGCGTATGCACCGTTAATAAAGGGGAATTATCCCCAGTTTGTGTCAATTGCAACGAAGTTGGGCATGTTGCTAGTTATAGGGGTTGTCCCTCTTACAAAATATACATCAAGAGAAAAAAAAGAATTATTGTCAAAGGACAAAGCGCGAAAAGACGAAATTAGAAACAATGTTAATAATGCAATTTTAAATAGTCAGTCAGTCAATGGAAAAACTTCGTTTGCTAGCCTTTTCCATAATAAGGCTAATAATTATCAAGGTAATTCGCAGTCATTAATAGAAGAATTTATTAAGCTCGGAGAATATTTTAATGAGCCAAAGTCTATATCTTTGGAATCGAAAATTATAAATTTTATTAAGACATATAAAACAATGCCACTAGAGGTGGCCCAAAGGGAATATGGAGTTTTATTAAATGAGGTACTAATTATTTATGGCCAGAAATAATTTAATATTTGTAACTTTTAATGTAAGATCTTTGGTCGAATTAAGTAGACGTATCGAATTAATTAAAATTTTAAATTATAATAAAGTGGATATTTGCTTTGTTCAAGAAACTCATTTACGTGTCAACTCAAGAGTCTCTTTCGAAAACTATAATATTATCAGGGACACTTCTAGTCAAGGTACCGCAATGCTTATAAAAAAATATATAAAATTTACTTCTGTTTATATACCAGATTTAAAATTTCCAAATTGTTTTATAGTAATTAACTTGTCGTTCAATGGTGAAATCAAGCGATTTTTATTGGGTAGTCTTTATGTACCCACTAATTTTCCACGGACTGAATTTAATTCAAATCTCGATAATATTGAAAGATTTTCATTATCATATGATGGTGTGTTTATAGGAGGCGATTTTAATTCGAGAAATAGATCATGGGGTGATACAATTGAAAATCTGAACGGTCAATGTTTTTATGACTGGTTGAATTTATCTGGAACTAATTTGACAAGATTATGTGGCATCTCCCCTTCCTTCCCGGGAGCTTCTTCATACTTGGATCACTTTTTACTAACAACAAATTTAATAGATACGGTGCATACAAACTTTTATTTAGACTCACTTTCATCATTTTTAGATCACTTTCCATTAAAATTGAATTTTAAATTCCCAGAGTTTAATCTAGTTTTATCCGCTCCAAAATTTTTTACATGTTTTGAAGAAACTAACTGGGAGGAATTCCGGGAAGGTGTTCATTTTAACATGTTGGGCATTAGCATTCCTTCGAATAGGAATTTGGATAATGATGAGGTTGATGCTAATATTTCGCTATTTAATGATGGTATTAATTCTGAGATAAATAGAAATGCAAGGAAAATTGAAATAAAGAACAAGAAATTTATTATACCTGAGAATATTAGGAAACTATTTAGGATAAAATACGGTTGGCAGAAAGAACTTAAGAAATTGTTTCATCGAAACGGTAACAGAACTTCAAATGAATACAGATTGTTAAGTTCTCAAATTCAGCTTCTTAAGACAATAATCAAAGAACGGGTAGAATTACACCAGGCTACTGAAGTTAACAAAAGAGTGGCCAATATCTGACCGGGCCCTAGGGCAATTAGGGAGGTTTTTAAGTTTGTCGGTTGCAGAAGGTCTAAAGGCTTTGAGAAACTCCAGGTTGATGATAACATCTACCATGAAGACATTGATAAGGTTGAACAATTTAGGGGACACTTTTCAAGCGTCTATGGACTTGCTGCTCCCGATAGACCGAATATTGAAGATGTTTCATTTACCGTTTACACCTACCTGAATAGTTGTCCTCGGACCCGTGGAAATTTTAATGATGCATCCAATGCATTGCACAACACAGATAGTATTAATTTTACAAATGTTCTCGAAGTTAATGAGTGCATAAAAGAACTTAACTCTAAAAAATCCACTGGTTCGGACAATTTATCCAACTTTATAATAAAGAAATTACCTGCTTCAGCAATAGAATTTTTAGTAGTTATATTTAACAATTGTTTAAATAATGGGTATTTCCCCAACATCTGGAAACTTTCGAGAATATACCCTCTTCTTAAAAAGCCAAATGACTTTAATATAAATAATGCCCGACCAATATCAATGTTGTCCAACATAGGGAAATTATTTGAAAGGATTATAAGACTGAAATTGGACAACATGTTGAATTTGAGTGCAATTCCCATTTACCAATTCGGCTTTAAGCCTGGACATTCGTCGATAGATGCGTTGACTTTCTTACATAACGATGTTATCGTCAATTTGAGGAATAAGCAATGCACTGTAGCAGTCACGTTAGATATCGAGAAAGCTTTTGACCGGTCGTACCACTTCGGTATTCTTTATAAGCTCATTCAATTACGTTGCAATTTTTTTATCGTTAAATTGCTTAAAAGCTATTTCGAAAATAGAAAATTTTTTGTAGAGATTAATGACACAAGAATTAACAGGGAAGATTAATGACAGGGAATATTTACTGCGGTGTCCCTCAGGGGGCAATATTGGCCCCACTATTGTATAGTATCTTAGTTTATGATTTTCCACATTTATTTAATGGATCGAAGTGTATATTATATGCGGATGACTCTTTTGTTTACGCACACGACACAGACCCTGAGAAGGCGATGGAATTAGTGAAAAATCACCTTTTATTAATTGATGATTTTTACCGTGAGTGGGGCATTAAAATAAACACGGCAAAATCAGAGGCCATATGCTTTCGTAACGCTTCGGGAAAAGGCCCCCACGATGTTGTTCGGAAAAGTAAAACATTGAATCTCTCTCTACGGGGTTCAGATATTCCTTTCAAAAATCACATAAAGTACCTAGGGGTAACTATGAATAAGCTATTTAAATTTAATCAACATGGCAGAATCGCCAGGGATAAGGGTATTCGTATTAAGGGCATGTTTTCAAAGTTATTGGTAAATCGTCATTTGAGTCAAAGGTGCAAACTTTTAATTTACAAGGTGTGTATCCGTTCTACAATGCTTTATGGATTTCCCATATGGTTCTCAGTTTCCCCAACAGTAATGAGGGAAATTTTGGAACGGAGCTGTCTGAGACTCTGTGTTAATGCAAACTATGAAAACTTTGTAAAAAGATACTCAAATTCAACTATTTACGAAAAGGCCGAAGTGAAACCCTTCTCTTTGTACGCATTATCATTACTTAGAAAATATATAGATCGCCTTAGGTGGCATGATAACTTGTTAATGACAAATGTTCTTCAAGTTCAATCCGAATTTAATTGTTCGGACAGCATTTATTTGTCGCCGATAGGCATTATACATGAGGACATTGAGGCCTTAATAAGATCAAATGAATATCGTTTACCACAGTTTTATAGGCATTCGTGTCCGGGTTCGAATAGAGGCTAATATCTGTTTTATTTTTATATCTTGTTTTTATATATAAGTGTTATTTAGTTTTAAGTTTTATTTTAAGATCTCATTTTTGACATATCCTCAGTCATTGTAAACTTTTATTATATTTTGAGCAATATAATTTGCATGTTTATCGTTTGATGTAAAATCTTGTACTTATATGTTTAACTAAGCTTGTGGCGTTATTCGTAACTATAATGTCGTTAATGTTTATTAAAACAATACCCTACAGTTTTAAGTTTTTATCATTTTGTGTTATCTGTTAAGTTTCCTCATGTAATCTGCTTTAAAGGCTCAATAAAATTGAAATGAATTTACAAAATGAATGATTATTTTGGATAAAAATTCGCTGACTAAGAAAAGGTGCATGGTACTTCCTATATGAATTAAATTGAAAACTGGAACCCATATGAATAATTTGTAGAAAACATTGTCGGACTATATGATATAAAAGTTCGTGTACATGGAAAACTATTAGAGCTAGAATCTAGCATGATCCACTTTGATACACATACATATGAACATTTCGGGTAAGGGAAATAAATGGACTCTATTTTTGTATGAATTCTTAGACAGAAAGTAAATACTAAACATCATATAACTGATAAACTATTGCAGCTAAAGTCATGCATTTTCATTTCAATACATATTTCATTATATGTTTGGGATATGTGTAACATAGGTACCATTAAGAGTGCACAGGTACCATTAACTACCTACAGCATATAAAAGTTTTTAAAGAACAAATTGTTAAATATGGTTATATACTACAGACCAAACCTTTATCGTCGGGTCATTTATGGTCACCCTAATATTTCTTATTGCCCAAAATTTTTATCTTGAAAATAAAAGAAATTGATCTATTATGGTATATTTGGCTGTTATTGATTGAAAGGATGTTGAAGAATTTACAATCTTTTTCGCAAATCATTTGAATCCCAGATTCTAAACGAGCATCAACATCTAGAGCTACCGAATGTACTGTTAAAAAATAAAAACCCACAAACAAATAAACACACATTCATTTCTATATACACTAGAGCCCCGACTTGCGTCGTTAATGGGGACCGGAGAAACGCGACGTAAATCGAAACGATGCAAATCGAATCACTTTCTTCTATATAGATGCATTAAAATATAATTTATTGGGAAAATATTCAATACAAATCAAAAAAATTTTGTATTTTGATTTTAATTATTATAAAGAGATAACAAAATAATAAAATAAAGAGAAAACATAAAAAATTTAGTCATTTACATATCTATGTATGTATATTCAAAAAAGTAGGTGCATTAAAACTTCTAATTTATTTAGCTTACATTAAACTCTCTTCAGATGATAGATCTAAATTGTATTGTTTGCCAAAAGAGGGCTATCCCAAGTTTTTCAATAAAACAAGTGTCACGTTTCTTAATATGTATATTTGAACCTCACGTGTCGAGATCCATGTGAAGAAGGCGGATGTATATGATGACGTTAACTATAATTATCTATGTTTATCTATTATGACGTTTTCTTATTAAAATGCAACTAGATGTCGCGATGGTAGTATTGTTTACAATAGGTCTTTTCACATATTTTACGTCTTACACTACATAAATCAGAAACACTTATACAATTATATCCATTCGATTGGATGGTTTTACTGTTTTTTTAACAAAACTGTCCAAAGTTTGTTGAATTTTTAAAGATTTTTGTTGTTGATATATTTTTTGTAACAACCAATGGCTTGATCAACGGATGCTGCTACGCGCGTGCTACGATTTTCGTCAGGATAGTTTTCAGAAAATATATTCATTGCATGGGAAATTAATTGGAAAGCTTTGGAAATATTGGCAATTGTTAATTTTTTTTTTCTTGAAATGTATCATCTCCTGTTATGACATCTTTTTCTGAAACATGCTGAATATCAATGGCTAATAAATTTTCACTATCAAGCTCCTCATCGTGAGACAGCAAAAATTCATTAATATCATCACTACACACTACAAGTGCCTAAAATGCACAATACTGCAGTAAAAATTTAACCGTTTTTAGCGACGTAAATCGAAATCACAACGATGCAAATAGAATCGACGCAAATCGGGGTCAAAACGGCGCAACTTGAAATTGCAACGACGCAAATCGAATTTTTCCAGTTTTAAAAAAGCGACGCAAGTCGGGGCTCTAGTGTATATAGATATCGATAGCAGTCGCGAAGCACACCGGGCATTAGCTACTCATATACAAATCTCAAGAAATGATTATTTACATATGAAAATGGATATAATGCATCTACTAGAGGTGAGCGCAAGGCATATAATATTTCGTTTTTCTCAAGACCGAATAATGAATGTAGCTGCAAATATAAATAAGTGTGAAGCTCGTAAACCATTGTACAACAGAATAAAAGAGAGTTGTGTAAAGCGTGCAACAAAAATTTTGTACTCTTCATAGAGTCACAACCTGCATTTCTTTTTCTCGCATAAAAAAGTTAGCTTCGTCGGCTATATCTCCGATCACAGTCATGACCCGATCAAAATGAAAACTGTTTTGGAATCCTTGATCCAATAGCTATGCACCCAATAGGAAAACCGCACCTTTTTAAAATTTATCGAATTTGTCATGATTTCTATCGAGCATCAAGGATAAATTCAACCTTTTCACTTTCCGCCAACATTTATCTTTCAATTTGTTCTCAAATGCCATAAATAAAGTATTATTTACGAATAAATTTCACAAAATCATTGAAAACCTAAAAAAATTTCAGACACAACACGAAAGAATCGCTAGGTTAGTCGTGTGTATCAAAAATGATACATAAGCCAGAATTATGAAGTTTTTGATTTTTTCACTCTTGTTTGAAATTTTCTTTTTTTATTTGCTTTAAAATAATGACAATAACAATACTAACGAATTCAAAAAATATCAGGTGTCTGACTTTTCCCGAATTAAAGTTATACAGTCTCAAAACTTGAATTGTATCATTTTGAAAAGCCCGATCTACGGTTAAATCCTAATCATAATATATATTATAAATCTTTCTGTAGTCTGTTTTTTGTTCCTATTTTTGTTAGCCAATCAAGCTTGAATGCCTGGACTGATTTTCTGGAAATTTGGGTATAGATCGGGCTTTTGTCGGTGCAGGTTATAGACTATAAATCATTTTAAAATTTTGACCAAAAGGGCAGAAAGAATGGTAATAGGTAATTTTTTACGATTTAGCATGGTTAAGTTTCGCAAATAGCTATTGGAGGTGTTCCGTTTCTAAAATTTAACCAAATGGGGTCCAAAAAGGGGGAAAGGGGCCGAAAACAGGAAAATTTAGTGCAGGTATTTGGGGTAAATATCGGGCTTTTGTTCGGTTATAGACAATAAATCTTTTTAAAATATTGACCAAAAGAGGAGAAAAAATGAGACAAATGGGAAAAATTGGTAATAGGTAATTTTTAACGATTAGCTTGGTTAAGTTTCCCAAATAGCTATTGGAGGTATTCCGTTTCTAAAGTTGAACCAATAGCTGTCCAAAAAGGGGGAAAGGGGCCGAAAACGGGCAAATTGAGTGCAGGTTATCCTAATCTTAATATCCTAATATATATGTTATAAATCTTTCTGTAAGTCTGTTTTTTTGTTTGTTTGTTAGCCAAGCACGCCTGAGCGCATGGACCGATTTTCTTCAAATTTGGGATATACATCGGGCTTTTGTCGGTGCATGTTATAGGATATAAATCTTTTCAAAATTTTGATCCAAAGGGAAAAAATTGGAGGGAGAAAAAATGGGCAAAAATTAGTACTTTATGCATAAACGGTGTATTTTATCTGTTTTAAAGAAATTTTTCTACGATTTGGCTTAGTTAAGTTTCCCAAATATCTATTGGAGGTTTTCCTTTTATAAAGTTGGACCAAAAGAGGTCCAAAAAGGAGGAAAGGGGCAAAAAACGGGCAAATTGAGTGCATTTACATTTAGGACTCAGAGAATTCAAAAAACTGGGTTATTTGTTAAACCGGTTTCCGAATAATTTGAAAAATTGCATTTTTTAAGAAACCAATTCCGCAATCGGAATGAACAAAATTAGCAGACTTGCTGTAATGAGCGTGTCACATCCGATAAAAATATTAAGTTAATATATCTAAGAAAATATAACAGTTAGAGTCCTAAAATTTTCTCGAATGCACTATTGATACTAAATATGATTATTTTGGATAAAAATTGGCTGACTAAGAAAAGGTGCATGGTACTTCCTATATGAATTAAATTGAAAACTGGAACCCATATGAATAATTTGTAGAAAACATTGTCGGACTATATGATATAAAAGTTCGTGTACATGGAAAACTATTAAAGCTAGAATCTAGCATGATCCACTTTGATACACATACATATGAACATTTCGGGTAAGGGAAATAAATGGACTCTATTTTTGTATGAATTCTTAGACAGAAAGTAAATACTAAACATCATATAACTGATAAACTATTGCAGCTAAAGTCATGCATATTGCCTTTTCATTTCAATACATATTTCATTATATGTTTGGGATATGTATAACATAGGTACCATTAAGAGTGCACAGGTACCATTAACTACCTACAGCATATAAAAGTTTTTAAAGAACAAATTGTTAAATGTGGTTATATACTACAGACCAAACCTTTATCGTCGGGTCATTTATGGTCACCCTAATATTTCTTATTGCCCAAAATTTTTATCTTGAAAATAAAAGAAATTGATCTATTATGGTATATTTGGCTGTTATTGATTGAAAGAATGTTGAAGAATTTACAATCTTTTTCGCAAATCATTTGAATCCCAGATTCTAAACGAGCATCAACATCTAGAGCTACCGAATGTACTGTTAAAAAATAAAAACCCACAAACAAATAAACACACATTCATTTCTATATACACTAGAGCCCCGACTTGCGTCGTTAATGGGGACCGGAGAAACGCGACGTAAATCGAAACGATGCAAATCGAATCACTTTTTTCTATATAGATGCATTAAAATTTAATTTATTGGGGAAAATATTCAACACAAATCAAAAAAATTTTGTATTTTTGATTTTAATTATTATAAAGAGATAACAAAATAATAAAATAAAGAGAAAACATAAAAAATTTAGTCATTTACATATCTATGTATGTATATTCAAAAAAGTAGGTGCATTAAAACTTCTAATTTATTTAGCTACATTAAACTCTCTTCAGATGATAGATCTAAATCAGAAACACTTATTCAAATATATCCATTTGATTGGATGGTTTTACTGTTTTTTTAACAAAACTGTCCAAAGTTTGTTGAATTTTTAAAGATTTTTGTTGTTGATATATTTTTTTGTAACAACCAATGGCTTGATCAACGGATGCTGCGACGCCCGTGCTACGATTTTCGTCAGGATAGTTTTCAGAAAATATATTCATTGCATGGGAAATTAATTGGAAAGCTTTGGAAACATTGGCAATTGTTAATTTTTTTTTTCTTCAAATGTATCATCTCCTGTTATGACATCTTTTTCTGAAACATGCTGAATATCAATGGCTAATAAATTTTCACTATCAAGCTCCTCATCGTGAGACAGCAAAAATTCATTAATATCATCACTACACACTACAAGTGCCTAAAATGCACAATACTGCAGTAAAAATTTAACCGTTTTTAGCGACGTAAATCGAAATCACAACGATGCAAATAGAATCGACACAAATCGGGGTCAAAACGGCGCAACTTGAAATTGCAACGACGCAAATCGAATTTTTCCAGTTTTAAAAAAGCGACGCAAGTCGGGGCTCTAGTGTATATAGATATCGATAGCAGTCGCGAAGCACACCGGGCATTAGCTACTCATATACAAATCTCAAGAAATGATTATTTACATATGAAAATGGATATAATGCATCTACTAGAGGTAAGCGCAAGGCATATAATATTTCATTTTTCTCAAGACCGAATATTGATTGTAGCTGCAAATATAAATAAGTGTGAAGCTCGTAAACCATTGTACAACAGTATAAAAGAGAGTTGTGTAAAGCGTGCAACAAAAATTTTGTACTCTTCATAGAGTCACAACCTGCATTTCTTTTTTGCTCTCGGTAACAGAACATCTTCGTCGACGCCAGCATTGCCAGTAACTTTTTTAAACTTATTATTTCTAGAGAAATTTTTTTTTGAGTTTATGGCGAAAGCAAAAGATGTTTTTGTTTTTTAACGCAATTTTATTTTCATTTTCCAAAAATATAGTAGTGTAATTATAAAAAAGTAATAAAAATAAAAAAACCAAAAACAATTCATACTAAACAGACTATTTTTGTAATTATTAATCTTTTCTTATATTTGATTAAGAAATTCTTCATCGATATTTGAATGACGCCAGCATTGCCAGTAACTTTTTAAACTTAATATTTCTGGGGAAAAAATTTTTTTTGAGTTTGTGGCGAAAGTAGGGGGTGAACACTATAATGTTTTTGTTTTTTTAACGCAATTTTATTTTCATTTTCCATAATAAAATTTTTTTATTTTTTGTTTTGCCACTGCAAAATTGTTTTTAAATTATTACATTTAAATCACCCGTGCACGTAAAATCGTAACCTACTCACAACAATGAATAAGAAAGGTCCGAATGTTTCCTCTTTGTTTGCTCGCCAGCATTGTCATTTAAACTTTTTATTTCTTGGGAAAAACTTTTTTTAAACTACTACTTTTTTTTACTCTACTGATATTCGTATGGCAATACTGAAAATGTATCTTCAGTAATAAAATATTCTCTTACAACATAAAGCATATTTCCGTTACTTCACAGGCAAACGAGTGCTGTTGTATACATTGAATAAATGAGAAATACACATTTCAGTGCACTCATAAAATCAAGATCAACAAAACAAGAGTACACTACAGTATTGCATTCGCTAAAGAATAACCTAGTCGTGTGTCTTGTTCACACCTCTAGTATGTATATATATGTATAATATAATAAATAGTATAATATATATATATATATTGTTACGAAAGTGGAAATGAGTTGTTAAAATAATAAACAAAAGCTCCAAAAAGAAGAAAAATATACCAACAAGAATAAAGTGCAGTATAAAATAGCGAAACAGAGAAATACCCCAACAACAACTAATCTACCTGCTTGAATGTAATAGCCCATTTACACTACAGCGAAATCTAGTACTTTATGAGATTTCGAGCCAAATCTAGTTGATTTTTAACTAGATTTCCCATACCAAAACAAAATCTACTTATTAGTAGATTCGGCAAAATCTACTCAAAATCTAGTAAAAATTCGAATGCGACTATGTGTTTTGCCAGATAGTACTTAAAATTACAACGCTGCGCTGGAAAAAAATTACATTTCAATTCAAAATAAAACAAACAAATTAACCCTTATCCTGATTAATGGGTCAAAATTGCCCAAACAATTTTTTATTCTTCATTTATTCTTTAAATACTCAGCGGATTTTTTTTTAAACTTGTACAATTATTAATTTAGTGAATGCTATTCAAATTTCAAACATAATTTTCTGAAGTCGTTTCTCAAAGCGTATGTCAAAAAACTTATGCAAATGGTACTTTTGGGTCTTGACAATTTCATAACTAGCAACAAACCAAAGAATGTAAGTGAAAGCGCAGCATTCCAAACTGTAACAATCCCAAAAGAGAATAAGTAGTGTAAATACGAGTATATTATTCCTTATGTGTTTTTGAAGTTGCCACTTTTGTCCAAATCGTTCTAACAACACCAAATATGCAAATAAATGTACCGAATGTCAAAATGTGTTTGCAGAAAGCATTTCTGAGACCCAATGTGTATGTAATGAATGTAAAATATAAAATGCGTTATGTACTTCAATACAGGATAAGGGTTTAAAAATAAACAAAATAATTAACATCTTCCTCCCAGAATAACCTGCGGATTAATATTTTTATTATACCTATTTTGCATATGCTTACATCTAATACTAATGCATTTGCAATATTTTTTTAAATGTATGTTCAATATTTTTATTTTTTTTTTTTGGTATTAAACTAAATTTTGGAAATATTATTGTTTTCTTTTAAATTTCCGTCAGCTGTTTTTGTTATTAAAATGAAATCCTCGCTACTGTCAAATAATTCACAGTGTAACGATCTAGATTTTGAAGACGATTTGAAATTCTAATCTACTAGATTTGGCATGTAGTGTTAAATGGGCTATAAACAAGAAACAACAAAAATGAAGATAAGTTGTTTACATTTTTAGATTGTTCCCGAAGGACCTCATCGTCCTTCAAGAGCATTCATCACACTGATGATCCAGTAATATAAAAGGCAGGTTAAAGCGAGCAGGGCTGAGTTTGAATTTAATCGTGTAAGACGACGTCACGTTGGTTGAGAATTAAAATCTATCGAGCATGGCGTATTTATATAAGAGGTGGGAGTATCTACACAGCTGATACGATTTCGATTGTCAAAATTTTGTTGTTTTTTTTTTTGTTTTGTTTTGATTATAAATTTCTTATTTTCTTATTCTTACTTTTTTGTTTATTTTTCTTACAATTTAGTTTTCATTCATTCAGGTAAGTTCTTAATTTTTAATATTTTTGAAAATTAAATATATTAATATTTTATTACATAAGTATATTATATAAGAGTGTTTTTATATTTAAAAATTCGAATGTTTTTAATTTAAATAATTTAAAAGTGTTTACAATATACAAAATGAGAAATTGTGCAGTGTGCAAAAATAGAAGGCAAAAGTGGTCTAATATCTGCCAAGCCAATTTAACTGCAAAGTCCCGTCTTTGTGTCGACCACTTTTCCAGGCAGCAGGTGCACGATTTTTATTAATGCCAAATGCTGAACCTGTAATGCAAAACCAGCGTAATGAAACCTTGGCAGGGTGTGTATGAATAATTAGAAAATATAACAATATCTAATTATATATATAACACAGATTATCTGACGCGTATGAGCGTATAACTATGACCCCCCTGGACAAGTCTTTCCAAGAAAACTCAGAAGCTGCAGAGTAAGTATATATGAAATTATATTTTCTCTAAATATATTAATAAATATAAATTTTACAAACAGGCTTACTATGGAAATAGAAAAAACTAATGTTGGCCTATCCCAAGAACAACAGACTCAAACCGAGTATTTATTATTTTATTATTTATTTATTATCCTAAAATGACTATATTTATTGTTATTATTTAAGTTGTTTTTATTATTATTATTTAAGTTGTTTTTATTATTATTATTTTATTACTACATACATAATTGGTCATTACAACCCTTCAGTCAGGATTATTGACCTAGTTTCTCACACTACTTATGTTGTGTGCGTTAATTTTATACATAAGTGGCGGGACTTACAGTTAAGAGTCGACTCCGAACGACAAGTTTTTTTACTAGATCACGGCGACACAATTTTATTATTACTAGATGACCCGTGCGAATATTTCGCACCGTTAGTTGTCATTTCTGTAACGTAAAACGAAAATAATTAATAGAAATTTTATTAAAATATTAGAAGTCATAATATATAATACATATTTACTTAAATAAATGATTTTATAATACTTCTTTGAATACAATATTGGAGGTAATAACATGATCATCGTTAACTTTTTGCCCATACGAATCCTTAATACAAACAAAAACATCTTTAAACGTACGCACTCGAGAAAAAGCCACGTATAACTGCCCATGGGATAATACCGGTTCTGGTAAATACAATCCTACCTTTTGAAGGGTTTGACCTTGTGCTTTATTTATCGTCATTGCAAAAGCAACTTTCACAGGGAATTGTTTTCGTGTCATTCGGAAAGGCACTGTTGGATCAGAAGGTGTAAGGTTGATTCGGGGTATGAGCACAGTTTTATCGGTATGAATAATTTTTGCTGATATGATGTGCTCTCCCAAGTTTGTTACGATTAGCCTGCTACCATTAACCTCTGTTTAGCATTAAGATTTCTGATTAGCATTATAATTGCATTTGGCTTTAAAATCAGTTTATGATGTGGTAAACCCGATGGATTTAAAGAGTTTTAAAATTCTGTTGGATACAATTGAGCATTGTCAATTTCCTCTTGTTGAACACAATCTGAACTAAAATAAATTTTTTCCTCTCCAAGTAGCAAATTGGAAACAATGTGTTCATTTATTTTTATACAGTCATCGTTTTTTGGACTTAAAATTGACGTTGAATAAAATTGGGAAATATTTTGTTCATTGATTTTTTCGACATTAAAAATTGCGGAAATAAATGTATCATAACTGCAATTACAATGCTTCGGGATTTTAATTGCTTCATTATTGTAGGTCGTTTGGGCTTCCAAATCACCGTTACCCAGTTGTAGCAACCATTCAGTAAAAGGGGGATCATTAGTTCTCATATTTTGAGTCAACTTATGAATTTTAACTTGAGACCATAAAGGCGATCTTTTTACTGTATTTTCAACAATGGTTGTTCTGTTGGCGTGTCGGACAACGGGCAACACCTGCCGAAAATCTCCTCCAAAAAGAATTATTTTTCCTCCATAAGGAAGTTTACTATTCATAATGTCCTTTAACAGACGATCGACAACGCTTAATGCATGTTTTGGCACCATAGAAATTTCATCCCAAATAATGAGGTCTGTTTTAAAAAGAAGTTGTGCATCCTTTGTGTGAGTGCGAATTGATGACACCGAGGTGTCTAAGACAGGTACTGGTAGTTTAAAAACCGAGTGTGATGTTCGTCCCCCCGGTAAGAGAATGGCTGCAATGCCGGTCCATGCAACTGGTATAATAATTTTGTTTTCTGCTCATAAAATGTGGCATACAGTTTTGTAAAGAAATGTTTTACCGGAGCCCCCCTGGTCCATCAACGAAATAACAATTTGAAGTTTTATTTCTTACCGCATGTAAAACTTCCTCAACTACTGCCTTCTGTTCCGTGTTTAATTTTTCAAAAGCTTCTTTGCCGTTTAAATTTTCTTCTTCGACGTTGTAGGTTTCATATAAGTGTTGTGCGACGGTGGGTATAGGTGTCGACAATTTGAATTGTTCGCAAGATCTACCATGACACCTGAAAATATTTTCTAATTCTTAAAGTGTAAGGTTGTAAGCTGCAGGTTTCGTGTGCTGTCTTTGAAAATCTTCTGAAAGGGCGTCTTGAAATTTTGTCCACAGCTCTAGTATATTTGCTGGAGAACAGAATATACAAATTATAGCAAAAAGCCATCTTAATTGCTTGGGCATTTTATAATTTAAAGCTTCATGCAGACAATCTTTCCATTCGGCATCGTTAATAACTAAATTGAAATGTATTGCACAGAAATCCATTAACTGAACGTAAATCAAACGATTGCGGTCCCTTAACATGCAGAAGTAGTACACGTAAATAATATTTTTCGATGTCGGCTGGATTAACAGTGTAGATCCGCCCAAAGCACTTGACTTTTTTTTTTCGAATATTCCATTTTCCACTTGACCACACAAAATGTTCAGGAATTTCGTGGTAAAGGTAATTACGGGCAATAACGTTTTCACTGCATAACTTATAAAACGCCATTAGTTTGGACACTCTATCACGATTAGCAGCAGCTTCGCATCCAGCTTGAAAGTATACCATATGCTCTTCTGGTAAGTGAACTGGCAGTCTTTCAATCGTATGGGATCGGTGGAAATGTTTTCGTTCGTGTAATCGCCACATGGTCTCTGGTGGACTTACATAACGACAGTTCAAATAAATGTCAACTTCATCAATAACATATTGTTGTTGTCCTTCGGAACCTAAGTGTAATCGAAGAGCTGCACAGTCATGTCCTTTATATACGTATTTGTACAAATACTTGACAGATTTAACTGAAGAGCAATGCTCGAGATTTATGTGGGATCGATATTTTCTACTAAGAAATCTAGAATATGGTACAATCCACCTATTATCAACAGTATATGTTCGGACTGTCATTGTTCTTCCATCATCACGTCGCCTATACATTGGATAGCCATCAACATTTAAATTTGTTTCTTCTCTAAAATTTTTTGGATAATTTTTAATACATTTTTGTTGTTCCATGTATGGGCTATTTGGATTTATTGTACCACATGGGCCGTGTACCATGCATTCTTGAATAACTTGAAAAAGTTGAGGATCAGTAGTCTTGTCTGGAATTTCTGCACAAATTAATGAATCTACGTCTTCAACTGAACGTAATTTATCCTCATTAGACAAAATAAGCAGCATGTGTGCATGGGGAAGACCTCTTTTTTGAAATTCAATAACACAAACATAACCAATAACGACACCCAGTACATGTTCTTTTAAAACACCTTCTAATAACGATTGTAATTTTAAATGAAAAACTCTAGACACTAAATCTGGTCTATGTTCGACTTTTTCATATGGTTTCAATTCAGACGTTATTTCATTCCACTTGAGGTTACAAGTTATTGTAAGGAATAAGTCAGGTTTTCCCAGGCGGGCAACAATAGCCATTGCGTCTTGATAATTTTGAAGTATGTTACGGGGACTACCAATATAAGATGAAGGGAGAACAACAGGAACTCCACCAACAGCTCCTCTTTGCTGAGCATCAGAGTTAAGAAAATCCATCAGACCTTTGTAACTATCAGCTCTTAGCTCCTGTTTATGCGCTCTAACGAATGCCAACCTTTAACCCTCTACTTTAACATAACTGTCAACAATATATTGTTGAAATAATTTCCCGGAAGCATGAAGTAAATTGAAATCGTCTCTAACAGCTAAGCGATAGCAGTAGTATTGTAACTGTGTTGTGACTGTTCTACATGCAGTTCGATGAACTTCAACATGTGGCTGACCAACAGTCCATCCAGTATCACCGCATGGGAATAGCAATGGATAGCACAATGGATCACAATGAGGATTAAGATAAGATATTTTATTCAGTGAACCAGTTGCTTTTGTATACATAACAAAATCAATATTGTTTGGTGGCGTTCCGTCATTCGTTACAAAAACAGCAGCAACTTTACTGATTGTGGGTTCATTCGATCTTCCAGGATGAAATGCGTTGGTGGTAGTAAATTGTAAAGTCATATTTGGTATAGTTTGATCCAAATCTTTTACATACTTAAACAACTCTGCGTAAGGATTATATATATTTAGCATTGTTTGTAATATTGTCATTATTTCTTTACAGCAGTTTTTATTCGCTTTATTCGGTATACGATGTTGTAATGCAGTATCAAAATCTAAAATGAAAAGTCCTGCATATTATGGTTCAACTCCGGAAGGTGGTTGTAAGCTTCCTATCATATGATACAGCTGTCCATGTAATTTAAAACAATATGGACCTCTACCAGAAAGGTCAACTGATTTCATTTGAATAGAAGCAAATGCCAGAGCATTGTTAAACTTCCTAATATTTTCTAGATAATTCTTAGTAAAAATATCATTTTGCTCTATTAGGTTTCGAAGTTCTTCATAAACTCTAATGGGCTCTATGCTAATCTTGCCCTTGTGGCAACATATGGTAGATGAATTATCAGTAAACTCCCCTGTAAACAACCTTGCAGAGCAATAAACGCACTTTTTATCCATACTACCAACACAATGTGTTTGAACTTCATTATCTTTAGGGAAAAGATGGGCAAGACAATATGTTTTTGGAAGTTTATCTAATCTTTTTTTCGTATTGATTTTTAGTTCGAGATGAAGCAAGTAATTTGACGACACAAAGTTATTACCTTGTGTTAATTGTTGTCGGTGGTTGTTAAATGTGTCCTGTCTTCGTTGACGCTGAGCTTCACTGTCTTGCAATAGTCGAATTCCTCTCCGCTCGTCACTTATGGAATTTCTTAAGCTGCGCTCCGTGTTACGTTCCAATGTTCTAGTCCTTCTTCCAGGAGGTCTACCTCTTGGTCTATCCGTCATTATAAAAACTTAGTGTACAAATATACCTAAAATAGTTTTTTGTCAAAATGAGATTTTTAATATAATAATTAATATACATATGTGTGTACGTATATCATATACTTTATTATATAACTTACTGTTAGAAAATTGACAAAAAAATTTTTTTGCGATTAAGACAAAATCAGGTTTGGAAATACTATACGGTAATAAAATAGTAAAAATTAAAAACTAAATAGAAAAGGATGTTTTAATTCAATTACTTATTTTAATCTAAATGCACGTTATTTATATTCTTCCGTTGCAGGTTATTTTTATTTTTAACTGTTAAATATCAGCTGTCACTATATATGTATGTATATATTAATAGACACCGCATTATTACATTTCATAAAACAAACAATAGCATGATAATAACGACATTACCAAAATTTAGAATTGAGCGACCCTGTATATCGCACTTGATCTAACAACTACTGCAAAGTATTGCCAACTTTTTTACAGCTTAATATGCTTATTTATTTTAACTGACTTAGTAATAAACGGCATTATAGTAAAAAGCGGTATTGCCAAAATGGGTGTAAATACATACTATATTAAGTAGAACTGCATTACTATTAGCACACTTGAACAAAAACATATAATCACAATGACAACTGTATTATTATGCAGTTCTATATAAATTATAATTTTTATCAATGAAAATATTAATTTTTCAATTTCTAATTATTTTTCTAGATTAGTGTTAGACATAAGCTTTAAAATGAGATATCATTCATTAAATTTGATGCGGTGGTATGGGAGATATTTGCCACCGACAAAAAAAAGTACTTTAGAAATAATATATATGATGATTATTTTATTTTTGTATTTATTGTTTAGTTCTTCAATTTCTTATGATGATGTTGCAAGTTATCGCAACAGAATTAATAAATTAGAAATGGAGAATAAGGAGCTGAAGTGTCAACTCGCCCAAGCCAACTCGGTCGTGGATTCCATGCGAAAAATATTTACTGACGGCCAGATAAGGAAGTTAATGGGTCCAGGGAATGTGCTTTGGAAGTGGAGCGACATATCCAGCGCCATTTGCTTGCATGCATCTGGACCAAGGGCATACCAACATTTATACCGAAAAGGGTTTCCTCTACCTCATTTCAAAACGTTGCAACGCTGGTGTGGAAGAGTCAATTTGCACGAAGGGATTCTATCCACATCAATAGAATTCATGCGGCATACGACTGATATGCCGCTGAGTGACAAAATTTGTGTGTTGGCCTTCGATGAAATGAAGGTAGAGGAAACCTATTAGTATGACTCCCCTGCTGACATTGTCAGAATACCAACCAACTACGTCCAGGTAGTTATGGCTCGAGGGCTAAAAACATCTTAAAAGCAGCCTGCATATTATGGTTTTGGCTGTAAAATGTCAAAAGAAATAATATACAGTCTAATTTCAAAGCTCAGCACTGCAGGATTCCCGGTTGTTGCAATGGTATGTGATATGGGTCCCAGTAATCGGAAGTTGTTGAGAGAACTTGGTGCAACTACAGGTAAGTTAAATATTAATATAATACCAATTATTACACCACACTAATACAACACTACAATAATTATTTCGTAACTGGGGATCTTCTTGGCAACGCTGAGGACATCGGTACATGGTTTCCCACGGCATAAAAGAAATTATTATCTCCTTAAAATCGGTAAATAGAACTTTGTTAATAAGAATTCGTTTTTAAATTCGGTGAATGGGTTTCTTTGTTTGCGTTTACTTTCATTATTTCCATTTATAGTTTTAGATTATAGTTTCATTACATTCTTTACACATTTATTCATTACTTTTTCTCATTCTCATTATTACTAAACATTGAAATAAAATGAAATTAATATACACATTATTTTTCGGAAGAATAATGATCAGAAAACCGCACCTTTTTAAATTTGATCGAATTTTTCACGATTTTTATAAAGCATTGCGTTTTCTCGCATAAAAAAGTTAGCTTCGTCGGCTATATCTCCGATCACAGTCATGACCCGATCAAAATGAAAACTGTTTTGGAATCCTTGATCCAATAGCTATGCAGCCCAATAGGAAAACCGCACCTTTTTAAAATTTATCGAATTTGTCATGATTTCTATCGAGCATCAAGGATAAATTCAACCTTTTCACTTTCCGCCAACATTTATCTTTCAATTTGTTCTCAAATGTCATAAATAAAGTATTATTTACGAATAAATTTCACAAAATCATTGAAAACCTAAAAAAATTTCAAACACAACACGAAAGAATCGCTAGGTTAGTCGTGTGTATCAAAAATGATACATAAGCCAGAATTATGAAGTTTTTGATTTTTTCACTCTTGTCTGAAATTTTCTTTTTTTATTTGCTTTAAAATAATGACAATAACAATACTAACGAATTCAAAAAATATCAGGTGTCTGACTTTTTCGGAATTAAAGTTATACAGTCTCAAAACTTGAATTGTATCATTTTGAAAAGCTCGATCTACGGTTAAATCCTAATCATAATATATATTATAAATCTTTCTGTAGTCTGTTTTTTGTTCCTATTTTTGTTAGCCAATCAAGCGTGAATGCCTGGACTGATTTTCTGGAAATTTGGGTATAGATCGGGCTTTTGTCGGTGCAGGTTATAGACTATAAATCATTTTAAAATTTTGACCAAAAGGGGAGAAAGAATGGTAATAGGTAATTTTTTACGATTTAGCTTGGTTAAGTTTCGCAAATAGCTATTGGAGGTGTTCCGTTTCTAAAATTTAACCAAATGGGGTCCAAAAAGGGGGAAAGGGGCCGAAAACGGGAAAATTTAGTGCAGGTATTTGGGATAAATATCGGGCTTTTGTTCGGTTATAGACAATAAATCTTTTTAAAATATTGACCAAAAGAGGAGAAAAAATGAGACAAATGGGAAAAATTGGTAATAGGTAATTTTTAACGATTAGCTTGGTTAAGTTTCCCAAAAAGCTATTGGAGGTATTCCGTTTCTAAAGTTGAACCAAAAGCTGTCCAAAAAGGGGGAAAGGGGCCGAAAACGGGCAAATTGAGTGCAGGTTATCCTAATCTTAATATCCTAATATATATGTTATAAATCTTTCTGTAAGTCTGTTTTTTTGTTTGTTTGTTAGCCAAGCACGCCTGAGCGCATGGACCGATTTTCTTCAAATTTGGGATATACATCGGGCTTTTGTCGGTGCATGTTATAGGATATAAATCTTTTCAAAATTTTGATCCAAAGGGGAAAAAATTGGAGGGAGAAAAAATGGGCAAAAATTAGTACTTTATGCATAAACGGTGTATTTTATCTGTTTTAAAGAAATTTTTCTACGATTTGGCTTAGTTAAGTTTCCCAAATATCTATTGGAGGTTTTCCTTTTATAAAGTTGGACCAAAAGAGGTCCAAAAAGGAGGAAAGGGGCAAAAAACGGGCAAATTGAGTGCATTTACATTTAGGACTCAGAGAATTCAAAAAACTGGGTTATTTGTTAAACCGGTTTCCGAATAATTTGAAAAATTGCATTTTTTAAGAAACCAATTCCGCAATCGGATTTTTTTTATTGTTATTTTGAATGGAAGAATGACGCAATATTTTTTTTTTAATTTAAATTAAATTTTCATAACCCGCCCAACGCCGGGTACAATCTGCTAGTATGTATTAAAAATCTTTCTGTAAGTCTGTTTGTTAGTCAATCACGCCTGGACCAATTTTCTTGAAATTTGGGATATAGATCGGGCTTTTGTTTGTGCATGTTATAGGATATAAATCTTTTCAAAATTTTGATCCAAAGGGGAAAAAATTGGAGGGAGAAAAAATGGGCAAAAATTAGTACTTTATGCATAAACGGTGTATTTTATCTGTTTTAAAGAAATTTTTCTACGATTTGGCTTAGTTAAGTTTCCCAAATATCTATTGGAGGTTTTCCTTTTATAAAGTTGGACCAAAAGAGGTCCAAAAAGGAGGAAAGGGGCAAAAAACGGGCAAATTGAGTGCATTTACATTTAGGACTCAGAGAATTCAAAGACTGGGTTATTTGTTAAACCGGTTTCCGAATAATTTGAAAAATTGCATTTTTTAAGAAACCAATTCCGCAATCGGATTTTTTTTATTGTTATTTTTAATGGAAGAATGACGCAATATTTTTTTTTTAATTTAAATTAAATTTTCATAACCCGCCCAACGCCGGGTACAATCTGCTAGTATGTATTAAAAATCTTTCTGTAAGTCTGTTTGTTAGTCAATCACGCCTGGACCAATTTTCTTGAAATTTGAGATATAGATCGGGCTTTTGTTGGTGCAGGTTATAGGCAATAAATATTTTCAAAATTTTGACCAAAAGGGGAGAAAAAATGAGATAAAGGGACAAAAAATGGTAATAGGTAATTTTTTACGATTTAGCTTGGTTAAGTTTCGCAAATAGCTATTGGAGGTATTCCGTTTCTAAAGTTGAACCAAAAGGGGGAAAGAGGCTAAAAACGGGTAAATTGAGTGCATAGCCAATCACGCCTGAGCTTTTGTTGGTACAGGTTATAGGCTCAGTGTTGCCAATTTTTTTTCAAAATTTCCCGTCAAATTGGGCTTTAGAAATCGCCAGATATCGCTAAACTCAATTTTTAAACCGTCAGAAACCCGTCAAATAAATAGTTTGAAAATTTTAAATTAACGCTAAATAAAACAAAATGTAAATAATTACACATATTTTTTATTGAATTGTTTTTTCAATTATATTTAATGATTTACAAACAAAATTAGATATTTTCAAAAATATAGTGCCAGTCTTCTGAACTTTCGTTTCGAAACTTTTATGGATACTGAGGTGTCATAACTTTTTAAAAAGAAAATTCAATTTAAATGTACATTTTAAAATTATATTCATATAGTTTATGTTGTAACAATTTTATCGTTTCTTGTCATGTACACTTAATTCTGTTTTTACACGGTAGATACGTTCCAGAAAAACCTGTGTAGAAAATGACATGAAGTACATAGAAAAGAAGGGGATTTGTTCCATATCCTTCAAAAAATTTAAAAACATATAAGTCGTTGGAAAAAATTAATACGAGAGTCTTTATAAAAAACTAAATAAAATTTTTATAAGCATTAATACATATTTTATTTCATAAAATTAAAAGCGATTCAATCCTTATAAAAAGTAACATAAATTTAAAATTATTGTAGTTCAGGAAGTCAAAAAAATAATATTAGTTGATTAACAAATGATACATTCACCAATCCTTAAAGGTAATTTAAACAAACTAAAAATCATCAAAAGTCATCATAAATAAAAAATTAAAAGCAATCAATGTGATGATGAAAATAACAGAATTCTATTTGCTATCATTATTGGATTTCATACGTAATCACTTACATAAGGTTGTATCAGAATAGCTATCAACTCAAACAAGATTATCATTTTCAGTTTCCGCACAGCACTGCGTTTAATAACAAAATCGGCCGTTGCGATTCAGTTTGAAGTCGCCGTAGCATAGGAGGTAGAATATTGCCTTATTAGACTGAAGGCCCGACTTCAAACTCCAAGTCAGATAGCAAAACGAATGGGTTTCTTTGTTTGCATTTACTTTCATTATTTCCATTTATAGTTTTAGATTATAGTTTCATTACATTCTTTACACATTTATTCATTACTTTTTCTCATTCTCATTATTACTAAACATTGAAATAAAATGAAATTAATATAAACATTATTTTTCGGAAGATAAACCATGGTTTTCGAGCCCAACAAATGTGAACGAAAAAGTTTTTGCTTTTTTCGATGCGCCGCATTTGTTAAAGTTAATTCGCAACCATTATTTGGATAGCGGATTAATCTTTAACAACACCATACTTAGTCCTCGTACAATCTCCGATTTACTTGGACTAACATCAACCTCAGATATGTCCATAACCTTCAAAATAAGTGAAGAACATATTTCTGTTAAAGGGGTAGGTAATTTTGAACATTTTTTATTGAAAAAAAATATATGAAAACATTAAAAACTTTATAATTTTAGGAAGGCAAAAAGTAAAATTAGCTGCTCAGCTATTTTCAAATTCTACAGCCAATGACGGTGCTATTCCCTAGGAATGGATATTTATAAACCCATAGAGTCTGCAGAATTCATTCAATTAGTTAATGACTGGTTTGATGTTCTCAACTCTAAATTGGATAACTTCACATATCCTGGAATGGTAATTTTTGTACAATATTTGTAAATATTGAATATATTTCATTTCATTTTTTGTAGGAACCCTATGGAATTGCACACGAGCGGCAAAGTGATACATTGGGCCCGCATGACAAAGTTAATGTCGACCCCAATAATTCCCCAAAAGAGGTCATTGGAATATTTCCAGAAAGGCATTGTAATGTCCAACAATGCAGTAGAAATGTTTCACAAATACCTTAAAAAATATGACATGACGTACATTCTGACATACAGGCTGAATCAGGATGTTCTAGAGAATTTTTTTGGAGCCATACGGAGTAAAGGTGGGCTGAACGATCATCCTTCTCCTCAAGAATTTAAGTACCGACTGCGCAAATATATCCTAGGTAAGTTTGTTCGTTGGTGTTTATAATTTTTTATATTCAAAATTATGTATATGTATTTTAAAAATTACAGCACGAAATACCGAGTACCTTAGCGGCAAGGGAAACGTGGAGGAAGAAAAAGTAGATTGGCTTTCCATTGACAATGAAGGGAGCATTCTAGATATCAGCACTATACCAGACAGCGGAGTCGTACTTCATGACGACGATATTGAGCCAGAACCAACAGAAGAGAATAATAACTTAGACCTCGACGATTCGGATCTAGATGACATTGGTATTCTACAAGAGGATGCTTTAGAATACATAGCTGGCTATGTAATTCGAAAGCTAAATCTTGTAGAATATGAATGTCATCAAGATTCATATACGTGGGTTGATCAGGTGTCTAAAGGTTACTTGAAAAAGCCGACAATTGAATTTGTGTCTAAATTAAAGAAACTGGAGCGTATATTTTAACGGAATGATATTTCCCATTGTCGTAACCTTCGTAGGCTCCTGATCGAGAGAAGCCAATTAATTGAGGTGCCGGAAAATGTGAAGAAATTATTCTTTAAAAGTAGAATACTTTTTCGCATCCGCAACTTAAATAAGCGCCTGAAGGGTCAAAAGGCAAAGCAACGCATCATGGGCTTCAAGAAGATGCTAAAAATTAAACTATAAATCTTTCCTTTTGCAAGTATAAAAATGAATTTTAATTATTTATATTTATATATTAAATTAATTTTTTCCCTTCTAGCAATACAGGGGTACAGCAGGGCTCCGTTCTTTCTCCTACTCTTTTTCTTATTTTTATCAATGACCTTCTGTCTATTACTTCGAATCCTATTTACTCTTTTGCGGATGACAGCAACATTTGTCATTCATATTCATTTGATCGGAGGCCGAGCCTTTTGGAGATTGGGGCAAGGAGGTCGAACATGAATGACACACTCACAGGTGACCTGATAGCAATCTCTGAGTGGGGCCGCGCGAACAGGGTCGATTTCAATGCGCGCAAAACCCAATGTTGTTTTTTGACGCACCGGCGTGATGCTGACTATGGTCTTCTGTCATCTGTATTTATGGGTAATGTAAATATTGAGGAGGCGGATGCTCTTGATGTTCTGGGCATGAGAATTAGTTGTGATGCTCGTTGGAACGATCACATTTTTCGAGTGTCGAAAGAAGCATTCAAGTGCCTTGGTTTTTTGAAACGGTGCAGGAAATACTTCACTCCATCCGACCTTCTTACTATTTACAGGACCTTTATCCGACCGCGGATGGAGTACAACTCTCATGTGTGGGCCGGTGCTCCAAAGTCTATTTTGAAGGTTCTCGACCGCGTACAGGAGAGGGCGAAGGTGCTTATTAATGACAGTAGGGTATCCAACTCTATTGATTCGTTGGAGCATCGTCGCAATGTGGCGTGTCTTTCACTGTTCTATCGGTACTATAATGGGAGGTGTTCTCGAGAGATAAGGGGCTTGGTTCCCGATAACCACATATTTTTACGTGGTACCCGAGCTTCTCACAGAGCACATCCTTTTGTGGTTGATTGTTCAGTGAACCGCACAATGCATTACAGGGAAAATTCATTTTTTGCCCGCACTGCTCGCTTGTGGAATGATATTCCTGCGAGAGTTTTTCCCGTCAATTACGATATAGGTAGATTTAAATCGAATGTCCATAAACACTACTCCCTCTTTCCTCCTTCCTATAACCTATTTTCCTGAACCTTCACAATGCACTGCATGAATAGGGGCCATCCCCTGAGTGATGGTTTTATGAAAAAAAAATACATATGTACATAAAAAGACGTCAAACTTTAATCGGTTCTTTTAAGAACCACCGAAAATTTTAAAAAAGAAATAAATTTTTGTTTTAACACTTTCACACCGTATCGTGCGGTGTGGGCCATCGTTACTTCACCTTCTTCCAACTCTAATTTTTCAAAACATTCAATACAACAGATTTTGATATACAAAAATTTCAGTGGCCGTAGATCACCCGTTAAATCAATGCCTTGACCATCACATATGGATTGCATATAAGACATGTGTAATATGGGATTTTAACCGTTGCCTCTCGTCTAATAAGCCATGACACTAGCTTCTATACTAAGGCGGCTTCCCATTTTATTTTAGGTTTCTTTAGTTCGTTCAAACCTTTCTTGACATGTTTCAGCACATGTCTGTGGGACAGATTTCTCTCATTGTACGAACTTACAATCTGAGATGTTATTAATTAGAGTAGAGTAGCCTCCCATTTCAGCTTGCAGTTTACTAATGCCTTATGCGTTGGACGTTGGACACTATCATAATAATTTCTTTTCTTTTGTGAACGTCGATCGACATTTGCTTCATTCATTCAGCAGGTAGAATTTAAGATAAGTTTTTACATAACTATAGCATTCTAAGCTCTCATATTTTTTCAAGCATTCAGTAATAATCTTTTCATTTCTCTTTTTTTTTATATTTCAGGTAAGTGTTTCTTGGAATATTGATCTCAAATAGTACAATACTATTGCGGTGAGTTTCTCAAACATTAACAACATTTTAATTTTTAGTCATATATTTCTGCATTTTTCTTCCCATTGTCATTCTTCTGTCAGGCCTTTCTGACAATCGAAGCAGATTTTATCATTTTTTTGCATTTTTCTTCCTATTGGCATTCTTCAGTCAGCTGTTTCTGACAATCGAAGAAGTTTTTATAAAAACAAAATGCCTGTTGTTTTTGCATTGTTGTAATTGTTGTACAGAAGCTCCCACCTTCTATAAATCTGCCTTGCTATCGAGCTTTAATTCGGTCAGACTTGTGTGCAGACAAGTTGCTTTTGAGAAAACAGTTGTTAGTGTTGTACTTACAAAAAGGTTGTGGGCAAGAAGAATAACTAACAAGTGTTGTTGCTTACAAAAGGGTTGTAAGCAAAGTAGTATTGTGAAGTATCATTGTATACGTGAAACAAGTGCGAACAGTGGCACGAAAATTATGCAGATATAAAGAATTTATTAAAACTAAACACGAATTTCTTTTTACTTTATTTGCAATCTACGAACTCATATTTTTAACGTTTTTAAAAGGTAAAAACGTAACAATATATATATAGATTATCTAATATATATATAATTGAATAGTCAATAGAATAGTTTATAAGTTATTTAATACACTAGTCCATAGACTAGTAGTAGTGTATAAAACAGTCGATCAAGTAAACCATTGACTAATACAATTGATTAATTCATGATCTATTTAAAAGACCACATTTGTACAATGGGTCAATTTCGACCTCCGGGCACTGTGCTTGTCTTGACCGATAGGTGCACGTCCTCTAACCTAAAATACCACAGAAGTCAATAGACCGATCAACATATTATTTCATATACTAGTATAATATATTTACTATTCTATAGACTACTATATATCCGGACTGGTCTATTAAATAGTCTTTGAACTAGTTTTTTAAATAGTCTATGAACTAGTCTTTGAATTAAATAACTTATATTTGTATTAAATAACTTATAAATCTACTCTATATTGACTAATCTGTTAACAAGTCTATAAACTAGTCTGTGTAATTTATTCACAGTTCTATGAAATAGTTAGAAATTAGGATGCAGCGATATTTCTCAATGTCAAAAAGGATTATATTACTTAATTTTCCATGCTTGTTTTGGTTTATATATTTTACAAAATGAGTTTTAATATATATTTCACAGTTATATTAGTATATTTACATTCGATTAAATTATTTTTTTGATAAATTACTTCTGTACTTTGTTCGTCAGGCACCCAATTTTCCAGGTCCATGTTTAATAAATTTTGTGCCGAAAGCATGGACTCGCATGTGTCCACATTTAACCTATTCGATAACTTATTTTTCATTAATGTTAGTTTCGAAAAAATTCTTTCTGCCGACGCACTACGCACTACTATGTGGTAGAGTAAATACGTAAGTAACAAATTCATATAAATTAAGATACAAATAATTATTAAGACTATTTTTTAAATTACCAATTTTATGCCAAAAATCTTCTGAATTTGCAATTTTAAAGATAGTTTCATATGATTTTTCATTAATTTTGGTTTCTAATATTTTTAATTCTTGTATAAATGTATCAGCTTTACTGATTACATTATTGTATTCTGAAACTAAATCAAAGTCATTAATTTCTTCATTTGAATTTAGAAAGTAAGGATCTAAATATTGTAAAACGGAAAGTTTTTATTGTTAAGATCAATTCTTGATACTATCTCCTTAGATAATTTTTGGTAAAAATGTAAAATATTTGTTTTAATTTCAATAATACAATTATATGGTATATTTTCGGCACATAAATCTGCTTCAGCCTCATGGCCTTTATATATATTTATTAATTCTTTTAAGTGCGAAACGTTCATAAAATCTATGTCTTCAATTTTTGTATTATTATTAAATTCTTTTTTAAAAAAAATTTCTAATAAAATATCTTTGGTGCTGGATGTGGAAATATAATTTGAGAAGATTCGCTTTGAAAATTTTTACTGAATTTATTCATTTTATTAAGAATAAAAACGAAATTTTGGTAGTAGGAATTTCGTATATTTTATTCATTTTGGAAGCACATTTTTCTTCAAATTGTGCTTGTAGAAAGAAATGTTGCAAAACTCTCCACTGTACCAATGCCCTTACTGCCTCAGAGTCAAAAGTATCACTTACATGGTATCACTTAATTTTAAAATTTTATGTTCAGGTACGTCAAATATACTTTGGATCTCTTTACACTCCATTTGCCGTTTTGAACGTCTGAAATATTTAAAAATATTCCGAAGTAATTGCTCTACTTCATCAGGAATGCATGTCAATGATGAGCTATTTATTAAGTTCAGAGAATGGCAAACGCATCCAATGTGAAAAAGGTTTAGTATTTTATTTGTTAATAATGTTGCTACACCATTCCTTTTCCCTACCATCGTTGATGCGTTGCAAACCCAATAAAATGTTTTAATGGCATTTTGTACTCTTACAGAGCTGCCAAATCCGTATTTGCTATACATTCGCCAGATCCACTGACTGGTTGTAATAGTCGAATACATTGTCGACAGTGCCCCTTCGGTTTTGTTAAATTGATGTACAACAATAGCCAAACATTTTTCGGCTGCTATGTCGGTTGTTTCGTCAATTATAAGGCCGAAAAAAATCTTTTTTCATCTTTTCTGCCATTTGAAGTAACCTTTCATTGCCAAGAAACTTTGCAATTTCTTGGGCCTTGGTGCGCCCAGCAGTTACCTGTAATGAAGACATCAATTATCTTAAACATTTACAAAAATAAAAAGACTTACTGATTTTGCGATCGTAGAATCAGGATAAATTGTTGCATTAAATTTTGATAGCTTTTCCATCGATCTGAACGAGTGATTAAAATTTATCATTCGCAACACGAGTTTTATTTCTGCTATTGCAACTTCTTTATTTAACCGTTTGACTGTTAAGCGATTATGGTGAGGACGTTTGAAAACTGCGGGACATATTTTGACTTGATGTTGTCAAATAAAACACTCTCATTTTATTTATTTTAATTTTTTGTTACAAATGTAAATCAATTTTAATAATACTTTTCATATTATAAACAATATTAAATGTGAATGTGAATAAAAAAAATAAAAAGTTTTCTATGAAAATTTATAAAAAGGTAACTTTAAGAATTTGATATTTTTTATGATCAGTATGTAAGGAATCATTTTGATTAGGGAAAGATTACTGAACTGACTCTTACATGAAAAATTTATGTACAACAACTATGTTTTGCCGCACAAATAGCGTGAAGGCCTTTTTTACAAGAAGCGCAAAAAAAGCAGGGATCTCTTGATTCCGCTTCTTTTGTTGCTACACACGTACATTGTCGTACACACGTACATTGTCGTAAGTTACGTCCCGGTAATTTTTCAAGTGCAAATTTTTTGATTGATGAAGATGGTTGTGTTGACACGTTATTTTTATGGATCAACCACTCCTTTTCGATGTAAATTTGTGCCGGTTCATTTTTTTTCCGGTAGTGTTGGAAACATACAAAATATAAGAGTTCAGCACCATTCTTCCAAATATGTTAAATACAACTTTTTTCCAATATTTTAGGGTTCTTCGCTCGTCTAAATACGCTTATAATATTTTGTCGCACTCGTCCACACCACCCATGTATTTGTTGTAGTCATCAATCATGCTTGGTTTCATCTTTTCGCATTCAAAATTCCTTTTCTTTTTCTTGATTGTCACACTAGTAGTATCTGAGTTGGATGAAATCAATATGACTGGGTTTGGCTTGGACTTTTTGTCCCTGAAAGAGAAAAGCATCTGGTGGAACCTCTTTTCTGTTACGTCTAATTGTTCCAGTTAGATATGTATTTTGTTTCAAAGGAGCTTTGGCCAAGCGTAAGCTTGTGTAAAAATTATCTGCAAACAGATGGTAAAGTTTGTCCAATTGAAAGCAATTTTAAGGCAATCGTAAATCCAAGGCCATATTTTTGTACTAAATCTTCATCATTTGTATATTTAGCTCCTTTGTAGCAAAAAAAAAAAAAACACAAGCAATATTTAGAAATCGAGTCCCACAACATCAAAAATATTATTTCCCATTTATTATGTTTTTTGTTAGGGATGTATTGCTTTATGGCAGAATGACAGTGAGTACCAACTAACGACTCGTCGATAGCTAATTGTTGGTTTGGTATATAATGCTGAAATACAGTATTTGCATGTTTGACAAGCATATCGAACTTGCCACATAGGTCATAATTCGGATTGCCCGATTCAAATAATAACGTATTGTCAGTCAAGTGAAAAAACTTCAAAATTGAAAATTGAGTTGAAACCTATCCCTTGAAAACATTGTCCTAAACCATGGTATATGTCGGGAACATTTAATCCAATAACTATCAATTGTTGGTCTTCTCGTAATCCCCATTTCGAGTAAGACTGCAATAAAGGCTTTTATTTCGTATATTGTTGCCGGCGTCCACCTTTTTACTCGAGCATTTTTCGAAACAACGTGCGAGGCAAAAAGTGGGTAGCATATCGATTTGTTTCCCTTACGATAGTTTCAAGCAGTGATGTGGTAAAAAATAAATTAAAATATGTTATGGGTACAGCATTGGGGTGAGGTGCACATCTAGGTCCAGGAGCCTCGAAAAAATTATTTGTTGTTTTCGAAAACACATTTGTCCGAGGAAAATTCGTAAAGGTCGGTTTTTCTTCTGTTTCTGAAGATAAAGATGAGATAGAAGACTTACTTTGAATCCTCAGTCTTTTTGTTCTATATGATATAATAATGCTATCATCACTTCTGCTATCATGTGACATGATTATTTTCTAAAAATAATATATAAAAACAGTTATTTTAGGATCCACTCGTGTTATAAACTACGCGAAAGGTCAGACTACGTTCATACCCATGAGATGACAACGATAAACTGATACTAGAGCATGTGACATGGTTATTTTTTTTTAAAATAATATATTAAAACGGTAAACAGTTATTTTAGAATGCACTAATGTTATAAAGTACGCGTGAGGTTAGACTACGTTCATACAAAGATACACTGAAACTAGCAACGCAAAATCGCTGCGTCGCAATTTTTGAAACAAATGAACGCAGCGATTTTGCGCCACGTAGCAGTCATTTTGTGTTTTTTCTTCGCAAAAAATCTTGAATTTGCATTTGAGAAGTTTCACCAGCTATTTTCATATTTTCTATGTGTTTTGTAGTTTTCTCATGGCGATGTAAATGGTTTCACTGGGGGATTAATTGCTGTTTGCAAACAATACATATTGGCTTCTTAGTATCCGTATCCTGATTAAGTCACTTATATCTTCCTTTCCACTCTTTAAGATATTTTCTAATTAATGTTTTTTGGCTGTACATTTTTCTTCTTTACAGGAACTGATTCGTCCGATGATGAAATAATATCTTCTTCGCATTCCAAAGAACTTATATTATTGTCATCTCCCACAAGACTTTTGTGACTAGACGGCTGATTTTTTAACAAAAGCCTAACATTTTAAGTTCCTACTATTAGTTATATGTATAGTTATAATTCCAAAACTAATTTATATTTTAGAGTAATCGAAATATCCTTTTTGAATATTTCACCAGAAAATTATTAATACAGATACCAGAGTATACTCTCTTCAACATTTTGAAATTTTTGTGCTGTTTAAAAAAGACAAGCAAGTGCTCACAGTAAATTAATAAAGTAGTGACACTAGTTGTTGTACAAAAAACGTCTACAAAAACCACAGTCAATTTATTTCTGTTATTTGGTTTGGCCTGTCAAAATTTGCCTGTTGTTTTTGTTATATGGTTTGAAGTGTCAATAATTTGCAGGCTTATTAATTTACTTTGAAGTGCTTTGAGTAAAAATGTTATGTGTATTTTGTTATTGTAACAAAAAAATATGTAAACAAAGCAAGAAGCTTTTGTATATATACATATAAACAATTATATTTGAAAGCTGATTGTTCCGAAAAATGTAAATAAAAGATAGAAAAAAATGTAAATAAAAGAAAAAATACTTTTTCTAAAAAAGGGTAAAAAATCTTGAAAAGTGTCAGATAATGATATCAATCCCAATGAACTTGGTCAATCTATAATTCTTCCGGCCACATTCGTAGTCCACCTCATATGCAAGAATTTTGCCAAGATGCAATGACATTTGTTCGATCATACGGACGCCCTAGATTTGTTCATTACATACACATGTAATTCAAAGTGGGATGAAATTCTATCTGAATTATCGCCTGGTAAAACACCAATACATCGGCACCATTTAACAGCACGCGTGTTTGTACAGAAATTAAAATCTTTTATGGATTTTATTGCAAAATTTTATGTCTTTGGTGAAACACGGTGTTGAATGTATTCCGTTGAGTGGCATAAACGTGGCTTACCAACTGCCAATATTCTTACTTGGTTGGTTGAAAAAATTATCCCAAATCTTATTGATGATATAATTTTTGCAAAAATACCCGATCTAAATCTGCATGAAATTGTTATCAATAATATAAACCATGGTCCATGTGGGACCCTTAATGCAAATTCTCCATGCACGGAGAATTCAAAATTTTTACTGCTCTAATACAATTCAAATGCATACAGCACTGTATTCTATTTTATTGAATTACTTTATTTATTTATTTAGATATTGTTTATTGCTTCTTCAACTGTTATTACACAAAGAAACCTCTGTTCTAAACTTCATATTTTTTCTTAGAATCCATACAAATGTAAGTTGTCGAATTAATAAAACTTACATATGGGCAATTTCGTGTCAAGTGACCCAATTTTCAGCTCTATCAGTCAAGAACTGCCGGAGTTAGAGGGGGTCAAAATTGGTCATACAGCGGTTTTTTGTGTAACTTTTCACCTATTGGCCCTAGCAAATATTTTCCAAAGGATATTAGATAGCTATTTTTTCATTTCTTCTTCTGTCTGGGCTACTATCCAATAGTACTAACCTTGGTGCGAATTTCATCCAAATCGGAAGACATCGATTTTTAAAATTGAGTCACTTGACGCGAAATTGCTATATATATAAGACAATGATTTCGTATTTTACTTTTACCGGAATATCTTAGATTCTGAATTTCACGCCATATCTATTGAAATGAGGATCCTAACAAACCTTAAACAATTTGTTCATGCAAATCATCTTTAGAAGCAATATTGTATACAAAAGATTATTTAAAACTTAGCAGTTGTAACCAGGGACCGAAAATAACTGTTATTTTTAAATTTTTGATTAAAAAAGCAACCGCAAGGAAATGTCAGAGAACAGAACCAAGTATACCATTTTCATTGTGTTGGACTAAATTTTTATAAAATGCGATGCTTTTTAAAAATCTAATTTTTATTTTTTAGAAAATAATAAAAGTTATTTTTTGATTTTTATTTTTTCGAGCAGAAATAAAAGTTATTTTTTGACTTTTATTTTTTCGGGTGGATATAACAGTTATTTTTGACTTTTATTTTTTCGATCAGAAATAAAAGTTATTTTTTGATTTTTATTTTTTGAGCACAAATAACAGTTATTTTTTGATTTTTATTTTTTCGAGCAGAAATAAAAGTTATTCTTGTTTTATTTCATGATGAATTCATAATATTTATTAATATTTATTGCAAAACTTAATTTTAAAAAATTTTTAACATAATTTACTTTGATTGTTTTAAAGAATTTTTTAATAAATATTATGAATTAATCATGAATTAAAACAAAAATAATTTTTATTTCTGCTCGAAAAAATAAAAAATAACTTTTATTTGCGCTCGAAAAAATAAAAGTCAAAAATAACTGTTATTCCCACCCGAAAAAATAACTTTTATTTCAGCTCGAAAAAATAAAAGTCAAAATTAACTTTTATTTCTGTTCGAAAAAATAAAAATCAAAAAGTAACTTTTATTTCTGCTCGAAAGAAAATAAGATTTATTTTTTGACTTCTACGATAAAAGTCATAACAGTTACGGTCAGAGACCTGCGCCGAGCAAATTTGTCGGCGGCGGCGGCTAAAATTGACAAGATCCGGCGGCGGCTTTAAGTCGGCTGCCAGCCGAAATATAGTAAAGTTTCGGCGGCTCCTTTATGTCGACTGTGATCCGAAATGACATAAATAAAATAGGCCTGGTTGCTCCACTATGTTAAAGGGCCTTAGATGTCTGCAGCACATTTGGAAAAGCAGACGTGCGTTAGCAAATTTTTCGGAATCCGAATTTTTCGAACTTCCTAAAAATATGGATTTTGTTTTGGCATTTGAATTTTTAAAATTTTTTGATTTTACGTCAATACCATGAGCACGTAAATGGTTACAAAGGTTTCATGTCGACGTAGAAACTTCAAACCTGAAATTATTTCGCATTTTATAACACTAACAAATATAATTATTAGAAATAAATATTCAAAATAAAATATCCCAAAAAATTTGGCTAAAATCTAATTGAAATAGGATTTTCCATTATTGTTTTGGGAAAATCTCCTTTTAATTATCTTTAAATTTAATTCCTGGATAGAAATAATATATGTACGTACCTACCCCTTCAAACGCATGGGGGACTCACCAAAGCAAACTTTACACATATGATACTTTTTAGCACAGGTTTATTCCCAATAACTATTTAACCAAAATGGTGCCAAACTATGGACCCTGCTGAAGATTTTTTGTTTAAAAGGATTTGGGTTTTTTCTTTAATTTTTGTTTTAGAGGCTAGTATTTTTTCGTATTCGTTTATATCATTGTCAATCTCATTAAAAATAGCAAGGTCGTCATCGGAATCAGATGAATTTAACTCATTTAAATTATTATTTAAATTTTGAAAGAAATTTGTAACTTTATCCAATAGTTTTATTCGACCTTTTTGATTATAATTAAATAAAAAGATTTATCGAGCTTGAGGTCAATTTAACTTTTTGGTTCTCCATTTTAATTTTTTGTCTTTTAAAAAATTTAACGTAAAGTTGAAAATGTTACCACATTCACCAAAAACAAGAAGGGGTGTTCAAAATTACCATATAAAAATATTAAGTACTTTTACTATTAACATATCACAAAATGAACAAAAAATATTCAATAATCTATATAAAGCAAGTAAAACAAAAAACCTATTTTCGTATATTTTAATTTTCTTACATACATAAAACGGGGGCTGAATTTAAGCCGACTTAAGCCGAATAAATATTCGGCGGCGGCGGCTTTTAAGTTATGTCGGCGGCTCGGCTTAGCCGGCTGTCAGCCGATCGCCGCAGGTCTCTGGTTACGGTCCCTGGTTGTAACTGCTTCGATGTATAATTTCAATATATACATACCATTAGTTTTTTATACTGCTAGTAGATTGCGTGTTATTTAAAGGATTTGTTGATATCTTATTGGCAAAAAGTGATCAAATGTCGAGATGAGTATGCGTAAAGAAATTGCCCTTGAAATAAACATTTTTTTTTTTTAAGTTGCTGTTTACTAGAATTCAAGGCCAGGACTGACAAAGAAACTCTCTAGACAAGAGTTTAGATTTGTATTGATATACATACATACATAAGTTTAAAAAAATCTCGCGATATAGTGCCACCAAAATTGCAAAATTTATTGTTATTGCTTGAATTCAATAATATAATATGTTTAATTACAGATCGAAAAAACTACATACTAATATGTTTCAATTTGAATTTTAATTTAAAAGAAAGTTACAAAAAATACTTCAAAACTTTTAAAAATAGAAAAATAACCCATATTATTTAAGATATATGTATATCTTAAAGGTAAAGGAAAATAGAAAATAAATTTTTTTAATTATTAATTTTAAACTAAAATTAATTTTCTTTTAACAAAAAACTGTCTAGTGTCGTTTGTTTCTGACGTCGATTCAAAATTTGTTGAAAATGAGACACAGCATTATCGTTAAATAATTGTGTTGCACGTATAGCCAATGTCTGATTGGCCCTAAAAAGCATTGGCCATTATACATCTTGCCGTTAACAAAAGGAGGGACGTTAACGGGCAGATAAATTGTTTTTCATTATTATGAGTATCCAATAAGATAGAAATGATCGTTAAGCTAAAGGGAAGATATTCCTACCTTAATCATTTAAAGGTCCGTTTACGTTTAAACTTGCCATATCGTATACTATTTTCGATATGGAAACTTAATTTTTTTTTTTCAATAGTACATTGGTTTGCCTCCACCAAGTCGATCAACAAAAGATCTTCCTCCGCTGAATAATTTTTCGATCTTTTGCGGCAGGGTATTGCCGTACTAATTTTTGTTTTAACAAAAATCACAATGTATAACAAAAATAAACTAATTTCACGACACACAAACTTTGTAAACAAAATAAAAATAATAAACATAACAAATAAGAAAGTACGTTGTTGCCACTGCGCTTTTACAGAAATTTTTTAAAGTAGCAGAAGTTATGGATATTGCACCGGCATTGCCATATTTTTGAAAAAGTTAATATTGTTTTATCTGTAAGTTATGATAACGAAATTAAGTTAAAGGTAACTTTGCCGTTCACTTTAGCTAAAGCTACCTTTAATTAACTCCAACTTTAACGGGAAGTTGCCCTTAATGTATGATGGCACAAACTCTCACGAATTCAGCATTTTTCTGATTGCACTAGACGATTGAGGTTCTTCTGTTATCTCCTCGTCCGAAAAGTTGACTGCTCAACTTCTTGTTCTAAAGCACATTGCACTTTCACATGGTCTTTAGTAGTCAAATCTTCATTGTGCCCTGCCACAAGCTCAGCAATGTCATTGCTTTCCACCTGTAATCCAAACTATTCAGCTAAAGATATAATTTCCTTGCTTATTGGATCAGAGGATACTGCGTCGAGTTCTTCAAATGTGCTTTCGGCAAAGTGTTTCGGCCAAAATGTTTTCCAGAAATATTCAAGTGTTCTCTTAAGGTGGATTCACCCACAGATTTCTGAAAAATTTTTTGTTCGCACAAAATTTTTATTACATGTAGTTTGACGTTTTTCTAAAGGAGCGAGAGAAATTATTTTGTGTGAACAACTCTCATTATGAATGAATTTAATTTAAAATTTGCTTCGAATCATTTTAGAAAAGGTTACCATATGAAATTTATACAACAGACATGCCATATTGTTTGTCATTTGTATTAAAAATGCAGTATGGTAAACTAAAAAACGTAAACAAAAAGCAAAAAGGAAAATACATACAGTCAAACTCGTTTATAACGAATTCTTGGTTAAAAGGAACTACTTTAAATGTTCCCAGTAATTAAATTTCAAACATTTTACCTTTTTTATAACGAACCCTCAGAAATAACTTTGAAAAATGAGCGCCCTGGTAGTCAAGTGGGTAGTGTGCTAGACTATTAGCGTGAGGGTCGTGGGTTCGATTCCCACCAGAGGCTCTAGTCTGTGACACTACACCGGGCATATGGTCGAAGTTACTCACTCAGCTCGTATATGATTATAATATAATTTGTAATTGTATTGTAATTATTAAATATATAAATAAAACGTTGAAATGTGGCAATTGTCTTTACTTTTATTTAATATGGCAGCATTAAATTATAACTCAGAATCTTTAATCAGCAGATAGATAAAAAGAATTAATATCTGTTAATTTGGTTGTTAATAAAAAAAAATAATTGTTGTTTTTAATAAATGAAATGAATTATTTATATTTCCTTCTATGACTTCAACCCGTTTATTAAAAATTTTGCCTATAACGAACTATTTTTTCTAGTCCCACGGAGCTCTTTATAACCGAATTTGACTGTATGAGAAAAAAAATAATATTGGCGACAAAAATGAACAAATGGAGAAGAAGTTAAAATTGAAAAATATTATTTTAGGTAAGTTGTAGTATTAAAGCAATTTACAGTATAATTTCTACATTTTCTTTGTCCTTAAGATAAAAATATATGCACATTTATTTGCGTCATTTTCAATTAAATGTGGCAGCACTCTTTTTACGAGCAAAGTTTATGAAACGGGTGAAATATTTTTCAGGAAACCTTCAGTAAACAAAAAATTTCTCCGAATCAAAAATGTTTCAGAAACCTGTGGGTGAACCTTCCTTTAGTAACGCCGTACCATATTCGGGATTTCGCCTATTTCGTTGCTATAAACTGAAAGAAATTTTACATGCATTTAAGGTTTTCCCCTTTATTTTTTCGTTATGCGAAACTTCGTTCGTTAAGCAAAACTTTTTTTCAGAAAAAAGTATTCGTTATGCGGGGCGTTCGTTAACCGAGGGTCCACTGTATTTAAATTTTGTTATTCCTGTAACTCGGTTTTCATCATCAGAACCCCACAAATGTTAATATTTGCATAATGATGTGTGTAGGTATGTTATTTGTTTGACAACTAACTTTTAATTACTCTTTGGAATTTGATCCTAAAATAAATTAAGTGAATTTATTTATTTATTTTCCTCTGTCATCAGCACTCAAAATTATAAAATTACAATTTCAATTAAATTGTCAGATACCCAAACTATTCCAATGAAAGGATTTTATTTTCTGCATGTTTTATATAAAACCTCATACCCTAGGGCTTATTTATTAGGTTAAATTAATCGTACTCAAAGAAATTACTTATTAAAGTTGCCTGATTAATTCTTTTTAATATATAAAGACTTATATTTAGTATGTAAATAGACATGTTTGTAATGGAAAATTAACATGTTTGATATGTTTTAATTTTACTCAAAAGTTTTTACCATTTTATAAAATTAAGTGAATAACTATGTTCATGAGGGATTTGTTTGGCTGTAATTGAGTTTATTTGCGCTTTTTTCGTGTAAAACTACAAAAATCGTGAAGTCACTTAAATAATAATTTTTTTTTTCATTTGCTAGAATAAATTAAAAAAAACAATACCTATCTAAATGTAAAAATCTGTGTGGAGTATTGTTGCTAGGTTTTGACGACGTTTAAATCAAAGAACCAGACCATACATATCCATGCCCACATTTTAAAAAAATATTATAGAAGAAGCAAAAAAAAAAACTTTTTAATGGCAATGCTTTCATTAAAATCAATCGACATTTTTGTCTAAAAGTCGTCTGGAACATGTTTTGTTAAGACTTTTTTGAAATTATATGATGAGTATTTAACACATAGTCACACCTACAGACTATGTGTTAAATACTTTAGGCTATATATTTGAGACGTGTATTTTGAAAGTGGCTTAAGTTCCGTTTTCATCTTTTATCAAGTTGGAACTTGTGACATTTATAATTTATGCTGGATGTTGGTGAATAACTTCAATAAAATAATGTTTTTATTTTATATTTAATATTTTATGTAATTTTTCTTTCATTTATTTAATTTTGTTTATCTTAGATTTCAATGCTAATGTGTACATAATTCTTCGCGCATATTAACATGTTGTTGTTGTTATTTATTTTGTCTATTCCTTTAGTAATTGATCTCATTACAAATTAGTAAAATACTGGTTTTTTTAGTATTGCGCTAATACAAGCGCATGTACTTATGTTAATGCATTTAGTAATATGCTTTGGTCTTAAATTTAACAAAACAAAAACAAAATATGTACCGTTACATATTTTTTGATTCTTTCAATGATTGATCTTATTTAAAATCATATTTTAAAATCATTTACTTTTACTGTCTTGCTGCGAACAGAAGTATTGTCCTAGTGTTCAGAATTAAATTATCATATTTATAAACTTAATTATCATTAACTGAAATAACATTAATTGAAATAAAACTTAATTTGAAATAAAAATTTAAATCAAAGTGTTTCTAAGTTTAACTTAAAATAAAAGCTTAAATTCGCATACACTGGACTTGTCAAAAAAAATAAATCGGTATTGAAGTATATTTAGTACATTTGAAAATTTTATACCACGTACATTATCAAAATAATATAAATATGTACTGACAATCTTAATTTTAAAAGTGACCCAAGTCCACTTTTTATTGACGATATCAAAGAGTGCGGCCCAAAATGTTGAAAGCAGCGGAGTAATGGTAATTTAAATTACGTTTTCATATTAAATTGAAATTTTAAAAATAATATTTAATTTAAAGAAATTATTAAACCCATGGCAAAAGATAAAATAACAAGATTTCTTGATTCTGAAATGGAAGAGGATTTAAAAAAAAAAAGAAGGAGAATTTTAGAAGTTTATTTTTCAACAGAGGAAGAGGGAGTAATTGAGAATGAAAATTTACAAAACAGAACCTTCAAAGAAGGATTCAGAGGACACAGAAGTGGTACTTATATTCAAAAATTCATACGCTATTCAGGAATAAATTACGATACAGAATCGGGAAAAACTATTTCTGCCAAAGTTTTTCAAAATGAAGATTGCTAATGCCGAAAAGACTGCTTGTAAAATTTTAATGAAACAGAAAGAAAACGTATTTTGAAAATGTTTTGGAACTTAGAAGCCTCTAATAAGCAAAATAGACTGGCTTCAAATTAGCCGGATGCGATTTTTAACAAATGAATCATATATAATTTTATATAAAACAACCATAAATGGGAACGCAAAATTTTAATTTGGAAATATTGTATCGTTATATAAAAGTATAAGAAGCATCACATCACCAAAATAGAGACACATTATGGACTTTTTGCGGTATATACCTCTAGAACACCATAACATCTTCTCATCACTCCCCCATACTGAGAATATTAATAAATTTATTCCTATTATCTAAAAATATAATTTGAATGTTTTTTTTTTCTTTTTTAAGCTAAATGTAACGAACTTAAGCTCTTTCACTTTTTGTGACAAAATAAATTTTTATTTTGAAAGCGACCTAAGTCCTTTTATGGTAAGCAACGTCATATTATGCACTTAATAATAGAGTCTTTTTACTAGGATATATAAAATTAAATGCCTTAAATGGGATTTAACATTGCAAGTCAACAATGTACCATAAGTATTTCAAATTAAAGATGAATGGACTTAAGTCACTTTCAAAATGAACGGCTCATCTGGAGTCGCCGTGGTCTAGTAGGTAGAGTGCTGGCTAATTAGACGTAAAGCCAGGGTTCGAGTTCCAGGCCAGACATCACAATAAAAAATACAAAAAGTATTTTTTCTTCGATTTCTTCTCTTTCTCTTCTTGAACAAGTTTCAAATATCTGCCGTTCGGATTCGACTTTAAAGTGTAGGTCCCGCCACTTCTGTATAAAATTAACACACACAATATAAGTGGTGCGAGAAACTGCGGGATTCTTGGGGACGATTGCTGTAGACGGTCTAATGGTGAAAGTATAGCACTGGCCATTTTATAGTCATCAGCAGCAACTCGTTTCCTTACCGTTCGCATCTTCCCTTTTTCCACCTTTCCTAAACCTGCACAATGCACTGCATGAGTAGGGGTCATCCCCTGAGTGCAGGTTTAATAAAAAAAAAAATAAAATTTAACGATGAAAAAATAAAATAACATACATCCCATATTAGTTGGACGCTTTTATAATAGAGCAGCAAATTTTATCTGGTATTTCACTTTGACTCTCTTGTAAAGCTCATGTGTGACCCTATTACTCGTCGATATCGCTTTTTCAGGGCAGCCTTTATTAATTGCCAGTGAATCAGTTGCGGATTGTTAATTACTGCAATTTTTTTTTGTCACTGGTGTATCCTGTTCCTGTAATGAGTATGTCGAATTTGCATGCAAACAATGTTTTCTTTACAATTGTTTTTAAATTTTCTAACAGATTTTACTGTATTTTGTGGTTGATTTTTGCTCAACGTTCATTGCACAGATTTTTTCTATGGCGTCAATTGTTTATCAAATATTCACATCACGAATGCTTTTATTTTTTCATAGTTTCTACTTGCAATTGTAAACGTTCACTTCACTTTTGTGGTTTTAGCTTAAATAAAATTTTTATTATTTAGCTTTCAATGCACGCGAGTGCTTTTCCCTTTAGTTTTTTAGACAGTTTTCATTCGCTGTGCAAAAAGAAAATTTCTAACAACTCCCTTTTTTCATCAACGCGGTTCGTGAATTCTTTTTTATTCATAAGGATCCTATTCACTTCAATACTATAGCATACGTGTGTTTTTAAAAAGATACACAATGCGTTCTGATAAAGCGGCCCTCAGATAAGACTAAATTTTATTATAAATTTAATTGAAAAATTCACAATGTGTTACAATTTTGTGCACTTGCCTTAAAAACATTAACGAATACTTAACTATTTTAAATTGAAATTAAACATTTTTTTATTTTCAATTTATCGGATACATTCGTTTAGGTGTAAGTTAAAGGATGATGAACGGTAAATATTTTAACTTATGAAGCTCCGTATAAGGAGTAACTCACGGATTTTTTCTTTAGCGGCATAATGCTGCCCCTCATTATACAATGTTGTAAATATGTAGTTAATATCACTCCTATCCTACATTTCGATTACGTTTCCGTATTAAGTTACGCAAAAATCGAAAAAAAAAATTAGAAAAAGAACAAGAAGAGAATAGTATTTTTAAAATCAGCTGTGCAAATGTGAAATGAAAAAGAAACGGAAAATATAAACAATTTTGTAAAAATTTAAGTAAAAAGATGAAATTAATGCAAACTAAACAGTTTTTAAAAATGAAAACAAAAGATAAAATTTTGTGAGATTTTAATTTAAATAAATTACCAAAACACAAAAGAACAGAACGCAAGTTAGAGTCATTTCTGAGCAAAATTTATTATTAAAAACGATCCTGATGTGCCGGAAGTTTTTTTTTTAATCTTTTTACATTGTTGCACAAAAATAAAAGTTCTTTTTTGCAAATTAGAATTAGGAGTTGATTATAGCAGCAATTTTATTGGAAGAGAAGGACAACATGTTCCAGAAGAAAGAACTGATACTTGAGAGATGAAAATAGAGGACCAGTTGTATGAAATGATCAGTTGTATGAAATTTGTTATGAAAATATTGAATGCAAAATAAGTTTATACTTTTCCAGGTTCAAAAAAAAAACTAGTTTAAATAAAGATCCCTTTAAGTATGTCTTAGATACTTTTCCCCACTTCCATGCAATGACAGTTTTCGTTGGTGACCGTAATGTATTCAGTGTTTGCCTGCACTTCATCTTTGGATTGGATTGCACCCAATATCTTCCTTTGTCGTTATTAAATAAGCCAGGTTTTCATACTGCTCAGGTTTTTTTTATTTTTGACTTTTAATATACATAAGTAAAGACAAAAATATTATTTATTGCAATAAAAGTAAAATATTCTTAATTCCAACAATTAATTTAAACTCAACAAGAAGAATCTTTTACTAAATTTACAACTTAGTAAAACGTAGCTACGATCGTAATGTAGAATACACACAATCTTTAAACAATTTGAGTCGAAGCGTAATGCAGAATAGGGGAGTATATCGTTAGTATAATTCGCAAATGTGTTAAGTCCCATTTTTCAAATTTTACAGGAGACACAAAAAACAGTTTTTAAAATTTGTAAACTTTTTAAACGCAATTATTTTTACAAAATAATAATAGCATTAATATTAGTAACTAATAATGTTAATTATTATATTAATTAATTAATAATATTAATATTTTTTGTAGTTTTGTGGATTTAGCAGTTTTTCCAAATCTCAAAATTACAACAATTTTAAACTACATAATGATATTTTTTGTTGTCGTAAAATATGTATTTTGTAAATGTTACCGTTTTGCATCAAAATTCAATTTTGGGAAAAAAAGTGGACTTAGCGTCTTTGCGAATTATACTAACGATATTTGTCTTTGCACCGACTGCGAAATTCAAGGCTTTTGTTAATCGTTGAAAATCTTTTCTGAAAACTGGGTAGATGTATGATGGTGGTACGATAAAATCTTTCGAAACTTAGTCAGATTCTATTTTTGTTAAAGGAATCTGCGATATTTGCATTAGGACATCCCTTTAACTTTGCAAATTTGATCTCGGTCGTTTGTCCTATTAACTTTTCTCGAATGGTGTATAAAAACCACATAACATAATATACCCTTTCAATTCCACTTTCGTATAGGATTCTTGTAACATTTGAAGATGTTCCGTATACGCTGAAGTATGAATCGTCATATGCATTTATGTGGCGTGTCGTATAGCGTACACCCGATTGTTTAATAATATCTGATAAACACTAATTTTTTGAGCACAGTAGAGAATTTTCTATAATCAAGGAACATTTTATTTGTTTCTAGCTGAGTACCATTTCTATAGAACTATTTATGCCGAAGAATTCTTAAAAGATTTAGAGATGAACTGAACTTTCCACTTCCAATTTTGAAAAAGTTGAATAATACTTGTTTTTAAGAAAACATGCAAAAATCTGTCAAAAATTAATTAAAAGTAAGATATCGTTTATGATTTGTATCATCTTTTAAGCGGATGAAAGGATTATCACCCAAGCTACAAACCAGCTATAATGGACCTTATAAAATAATGAAGCGGTGAAATGATGTCGTGAAATATGGGATAAGAGATAACGAGGGTTAAGTGGGCAGCAGTGTTACGAAAATGGAGACGGTGTTATCGTTTAACATAAAAACAATGGACTTATTTACATAATCAACGAATAAACAAAAAAATATCAACAACACTGCAAGGACAAACGTAAACAAAATACACAAACAACAATAACGTAAACAACATGTCTACGTTTATAGAGATTCCGCGAAGGCAAAGCCATTCACCTTCAGAAGTATTCATCAGACTGTTTACCTTGCGATATAAAGGGCAAAACAGAGCAGGCAACGGATTCAGAAGGAAGTCAGCCATGAAGACACTTTGCGTGTGAAGAGAATAATCGCTGTTTGCAGATTTCTGTTGTAAATATCTATCAAACAATTGTTAGTGTGTACGCGGAGGACTGTAAAAAAATAATAAATAAAGCAAATTGTTTTTGTTTAAATCAAGTTGCGAACAGTGGCACACAGAATTATGCGAACAATAAAGAATTTATCTAAAACTAAACACAAATTTATTTTTATTTTATTTACAACCTACGAACTCATATTTTACACGTTTTTAAAAGTGTAAAAACGTAACAACTGGTCAGGTTTTCTATTAACAACTTCATGTATTATTTTATCTTCTTCATACGTCGACTCTGAAGAGATTTAAGTTATTTTGGGCCATTTCTCTACATCAAAATTTTTGTTGTAAAAAATGAAGGTAGTGTGAAACGTCTTCTCTAATATTTTTAATAGGAATATGAATTCTGCCTGGAATTGCAGAGCTTTATCATATTTTTTCCCATTTGCACAATTTATCTTTAATATTTTTGATTTCTATTTCAGTTTAACTTAACGTTTATGTAACTAAAGTTGAATATCTGTAAGTATTTAAGGGACGAAAAATCTTATTGTCATTCTTAATGTATATTTATGTCACAGCAAGCATATTTGACTTGAAAGGAAAATAACGATTTACAAAAAAAAAAATCAGAAAGTATTAAAAAGAAATAAAGAATTGTGCGGTCTCAGCGGAAGGAGGAGAAAATTATCATCATCTGGCAAAAATGCTTCAAGATGATGATGACGATGATGTACAGGTGCAAAAAATATAAAAAGAGTGTTAGCAGTTTTTATAGTAGAGACATAAACGTTGAACTTGATGCGTTCATACTCATTGAAATGCAGAAAAGAATGTTAAACGAAAAGTAATAAATTCAATCGATTTTTTCTTTTCCACAATTTTTCTATTTTTTCCCCTTTATTGCACACTTGTGCAATATTTTATTTGAACATTAAGATTGTAAAAGTAAAGCAAACTACATCGTTAACTGACTGAGACATATAGTGCATCGCACGTTTATAGGGCCACTCCTATTTCCAAAACATATTTTTAAAATATAATTTTAATTGGTTACGTTACTTTTGAAGATTTATTAATCTACGAATATTTCGCACCGTTAGTTGTAATTTTTCTAACATAAAATGAAAATAATTAATAGAAATTTCATTAAATGTATAAAAATATTAGAAATCATAATATATCAGTCATATTTATATACAATGTTTGAATACAATGTTTGAATACAATATTAAAGGTTATGACATGATCATCGTTAACTTTTTGCCCGTACGAATCCTGAATACAAACAAAAATATTATTAAACGTACGCACTCGAGAAAAAGCCACGTCTAACTGCCCATGTGAAAATACCGGTCCTGGTAAATACAATTCTATCTTTTGAAGGGTTTGACCTTGTGCTTTGTTTATCGTCACAGCAAAAGCAACTTTCACAGGGAATTGTTTTCGTGTCATTCGGAAAGGCACAGTTGGATCAGAAGGTGTGAGGTTGTTTCGGAGTATGAGTACAGTTTCATCGGTATGAATAATTTTTGCTGATATAATGTGCTCTCCCAAGTTTGTTACGATTAGCCTGGTACCACTTAATAACCCCTTTTTAGCATTAAGATTTGTGATTAACATTATAATTGCATTTGTCTTTTCAAATGCATGTTATTTATATTCTTACGTTGCACGTTATTTTTATTCTTATTTTTCTTAAAACCTTTTTAATTGTTAAATATCAGCTGACACTATATAGTATATGTATATATTAAAAGACACCGTATTACTACACTCCATAAAACAAACAATGCCATGACAATAACGACATTACCAAAATGGCTTTTACAACTTTATATATTACAATTAAGCGACCCTGTTTATCGCACTTGATCTAACAACTACTGCAAAGTATTGCCAAAACAGCTTTTTACAACTTAATATGCATATTATATATAACTAACTTAGTAATAAACGGCATTATAGTAAATAGCGGTATTGCCAGAATGGATTTTAATACATACTATATTATGTGGACCTGCATTACTATTAAGCGACCCTGTATTACCACACTTGAACAAAAACATATAATTATAATGACAACAGTATTATTATGCAGTTCTATATAAAATATAATTTTTATCAATGAAAATATTAATTTTTCATTTTCTAATTATTTTTCGTCATTAGTGTTAGACATAAGCTCTAAAATGAGTTATCATTCATTAAATTTGATGTGCTGATATGGGAGATATTTGCAAATGCGCTTTAGAGATAATATATATGATGATTCATGTACTTTTAGGACATAATATTGTTACGAAAATGGAAACAGTTTACCATCGTTTAACTTAAAATAAAAGTTACACCAACAACTACACAGACAAATGCGGCGAGCTTGTTACAAGTAAACCAACAAAACAGTGTGAGAGAAAAGGGAATAAACAACAATGTGTACACAATACAGAAACAACAATGTGGTCGCAATAGAATTCTCGAGAAGGCGAAACCCCGAATATTCCACTTCAAGAACATTCGTTAGACTGACTGCGTAAACAAATAAAAAGGCAAGATAAAGCGGACAACGGACATTAAAAATTCAGTCAGCCATATGTGAAGTTGCATGTGAAGAAAACAGTTATGATTTAAAGATCGCTGTTGTAAAGATCTACCGAACAGTTAGTTAGTGCTTTCGAGATTGTTTTTGTATCATCAAGTTTAAACAGAAAGATAGTGCGGACAATAAAGAATTGATTTAAAACTAAATACAAATTTACTTGTATTTTGTTTACAATCAACAAACTCATATTTAAACGTTTTTTAACAACCTAAAAACGTAGCAATATATTTATTATATTATTATTGCTGTGTGATTCATGTTTTATAATCCATATTACCAATTATTCATAATTATAAGGTCGTTTCATTTATTTTCGTTATAAAGAAGCGAAAATAAATATTTTTGTAAAATGTTTTCTTAACTTATACAAATTAACTTCACTTAAATAAATATTATTTTTTTCATACTACTGACTAAGATGTTTGTAGTATTTGCATCAATTTTATTGCATTTTTCTTACTTTTAGTGAACGCAAGTCATCAAATTGGTGGTTTTTGGTTGAAAACCCACTAAGATAGCATTTCTTATATGTCTGTCAATCGATTAAAATATCAGGAACATTATTACATCAATAATTTTTGATACAAGCCAATAATTTGAGTAAGAATTCTTGGTAAGTGCTACGTTATTCTCCTGTAATATAATTTAAAAAAAATTGGCACTAAACTCATTTCTAGAGTTGAGAATAGGTCGAAGCTTTTTATTTGACACGAAAAAAACTGAATTGAAAAAAATCCAACCAAAATTTCTTAAAGGGGAATTTAAAATTTCTTTCTGTACAGACTGAGAGAGTTAATTTCCTACACAGTCATTGAAAATTTATAGTGGAGAATGGAGTTGCTGGAAATCAACTATGTCCCAACTTATTATATATAAAAATTAGTGTTCAAACGAAGTTTGAACACATAAAACCCTATAGGCATTCCAAATATAACAATTATCACAACAGCTTCCATACATAAAGAGAATGTCTCCACCTCTTCCTATTCATAACTGGAATGTCTCCCGCTTTTTTGTACACAATTGGAATGCCTCCAAAGGTACCGTTACCACGGCTGTTAGATGAAACATAAGCTTCATAAAGGGAAAGAAATCTTAAAACCTTCACTTCAATTTTGATCATTAAAGGAGTCACACTTCAATTTTTCTCATTAAAAGAGTCATACTTCAAATTTTATCATTAAAAGAATCACACTTCAATTTTTCTCATTAAAGGAGTGACATTTCAATTTTTTATCAGTATTTTAATAATAATTAAAAGTGAAAAACAATACAAAGAATTAAAACAAATAAATAAATAAAACAATAATTAAACATAAATTAATATATCTTTAAAAGAAAAGAAATAATTATATTATAAAAAAAGGAATTGTTAATAATAATTTGAATTATACTTACCTTGTGAATTATACTTACCTTGTGAATTATACTTACCTTGTGAATTACACTTACCTTGTGAATTATACTTACCTTAAAATAATTATTTATTACCTAAAGTTATACTTATCAACAAATTTTGTGCCCAAAATAAACCAGCGAATTGTGCAATTATATTATAAATTTGAAATCGAAGGGAACCCCAAAAAAGGTTTTATTTAACGTTTGAAAAAAAGGTAAGCATCTCAGCTTTCTCTCTCTCTCTCTCTCTCTCTCTCTTAATTCTTGCAATTAAATTAATTATGCATATTCCCCTTTTTTTTCTTACACGCGTCACAATAATTATGATTACTCACGAGTAATTATAATTAACATCTCCTATAGATCTCTTTTAAGAGAAGAGATCTAAAGGAGATTTAAAAACAAATCATCCCCCAATTTGTTTCATGGTCCTCTGCGCCAACTATGATTTGTGTCATGGTCCTTCGAGCCGGATAACTCTCAGCAACCTGTGGATTTGTTTCATGGTCCTTCTCCCCGCGAACGCTCCGCGATCCTTGGATTCAATTTATACTCCCTCTCTGCAACTCTATGGTTTGTTTTGTGCATTTGTTTCATGGTCCTTCTCACGGAAAACTCTCAGCAACCTGTGGATTGTTCATTATCCTTCTCCCGGTTTTTGGAAAAAGCGAATCTCTTAAACAAAAAATAAAATATAAACAACGATTGGGAAAAATCAACAAAAACAACTCTACATACCAAAAATGAGGTAAAGGCTTCAAGAAATTCATCACTACAGCATAAATCAACAAAAACCGTAAGTGACGTACATTTTATTTACAAATATAAAATATTGAAATAAGTGGAAAGATGTAAGTGATAGAGATTTTTACACACATACAATTTATTTCGTATTTCGCGCGTAAAAAAAAAAAAAAAAATTGAGAGAGAAAAAACAAGTAAAAAAAAAAAATTGTAATAGGTTAAATACAGATTTTAACCCGTTAAAGAGTGCTTAAAAAAGTGGTGTTATTCCGATAAAAATTAACCTCGAAAAGCTGAAAAAGGTTAAAAGAAGCGTATGGACATTTAGATGGACATATGCTTACGGTAAAGTTTCATTTAACAAACAGCACATCTCGTTTTTTCCCTCCTTTTATGCGCGTACCGTTTTCTCGTTTATCCCGTTTTTCTCATTTTACTCGTGTATAAGTTCCATTTATCCCGTTCTTTTTCCATATACTTATATACTTTTTTTTTCCATATACTTATATTATATACTTATAATAGTCTCACTCAAAAATTAAACAACCCGTTTAATTACATAAAATATATATTATACACATAAAATATTTATCCCGTCAGTCGATTTCGCGTTTCAATTCCCATTTTCGTATAAAATACAGAAATCTCCTTTCTGTATAAGTGAAAAAAAAAAACACTATTTAAAAATACACCCTTTAAAAAAAAAAAAATATAAAGGTGCTAGTGATCTCAAATCCGATAATCTCTGTGTAAATCAAACATCCAGTGTATTAATACACCACTCTCTTAGTCACACATAAGAGAGTGTGTTTGATTTACTATATTCCCGTTTGAGAATCCAATTGCAATTTCTCTTGATTTGTAACAAATCTCTTTGTTACAAAATTCCAACAAGAGAATAGCGGGATACTCAAATTTAAAACAACAAAGAAGAAGCGAAGAAGGAAGAACAAGGAATAGACACAAGAAGAAACACCATACAGAGAATAAAAGGAATCAACTCATAAACATTTTTTTTATTGCCCGAATGTTAAATACTAATAATAAATAAATATATTAGTAACATTAATAAAATAAAATAAAATTTCATCCTATTTATCTTCATTTGTTTTATTTTAAATTTCAAGAAAATAAATTAAAACAACAAAAAAAAAAAAAATAAATAAAAGAAACATGATATATACATGATTTATTTCTTTTATACCACTGCTTTCCTACTTTAAATAAAACATACAGTCCACTATAACATAACAAACATACATTACAAATTAACCCATGAAGGCACACACTACACAAAAATTATATCCCGAAATTAAATTAAAATTTTGTAATAAGTTATTTTTGAAAACCAATGGCAACCTATTTACAACTAAATAAAAATATTTAAAAATATTTTTACAAATTTAATAATAAAGAAAATTTTTTTTTAATTTTGAATTTTTTTAATATTTTCGAAACTAAAATATTTTAATGTCACCAATAATCTATCTCAATCTAATTAGTTGATTAATATGCCAATTGTGTAGTGAAATAAATTAACTTTCATGGCAATTTTCTGAAAATCCCAAAATTTATCTATACCTTTTCTATATTCTATTTTTTTACTTTTTAAAACTAGATAACAGGTATCTAGTGCTATTCCCATATAGCCCCCAACCCCCTATTCATAGAATATAGAAAAGAATTCTCATACAGCAATTAGCACTTAAAGTTTTTTTTTAACTTTTTAATACTAGATAACAGGTATCTAGTACTACTTCCCAGTAGCCCAAATCTCTTAAGTGCTAACTTCAGTTGGATTACAATATCCAGTAGTACCCGCTTAAATATTACACTCTCTTCAATTTAGCTAGATAGCAGTTCTAGCTCTACTTCCCAGTAGCCCAAAGGTTTCAAATTCTAAACGCGTATCACATATACGAATCGAATATTTAAATTCTATCACTCTTAATTATATCTCAACTCATTATGTCCACCTCATCTCTTAGCGAACTAAACGGCTCTCCAAGGGAGAGTTTTGTATTCAATTGCGATCAGTTGATCCAATTTTGCCAACGTCTCCAACAACCTCCCACAGATGAACAATCAGAATTTGTTCTGGAAGCCAAGTTAAAACACTTGGACTTAATATGGGCAAAACTCGATATTGCCTATGAGAAAGTAATGTTGTCTCATGAGGAAACAATAACCCCAGAGTTTAAAGAAGAGGCAAAGAAAAATTATGCAGCCTGTGAGGATGCCTACTTCCACTGCACTTTACAGATTCTGAAGCTAATAGAGATATCTCAGCGTTCACATGCTTCTACCCGAAATACAGCGTCTATTTGTTTTAATTTTATAAAAAAAATTAACATGGAAATCCCTAAACAACTACATGGAACTTCCCCGCTGCGATACAGATGTATTTCAGGAAAACCCCCATCAGTCTTTACTACACACGACAAAGATTTCGGAAAATCCTCCACAAAATTGTCGTAACTCGGATTATAACGACAACAGTATTAGCCCGCAATCAACAAATGCTGCCCAGAACACTCCCAATGAAGTTCAATTTGAACACCCTACATCAAGTCAAGTACCCACTAATTACTCTACGAGAAATGAAAATATTCTATTGCGAACTCCTCTAACGGAAATAGAATATAAAGAATCTCAACCAAAATACTTGACAGAAAGAATTAGAAGCCGACTTCAACTACCCTATCTCACTTCTCATCTTGAAATTGTCGGTATTGGCGGACAGAAGCAATCCGCAAATAAAGAACGCGAGTTCGTATTATACTCAGAAAAAGATAAACTGAAAACACAACTGCCTCGTTCTAAGATAATGGCACCACTTTCCCGAAGGAGATGTACCCTATTACCTCCAAATAAAGTCACACGTATTGACTTTGCGGGCCTAATTGGAATTAAAATCCCAGCCCAACTGAATCCAAACAGAACAGGAGCCTACGCTAATACGTTCATCTACTCCAACACGAAAGCTTTCCATTTGGAACTATGCTCGGCCGCTTCCTCCCACTCCCGAACCACATTATCCCAATCCCAAACCGCATTCTCCCCTTTCGTTGGGAGGCGTGGACTACCCCAAAGGGTAGTTATTAACAACGGTCGTACTTTTCTCAAAGCACTCGAACGTGAAGTGAATGTGTTGGTGAAGACAACATCCCAGGATATGGCATGGAAATACATCACGTATGAATGGAAATATCGTCCCCCTCGTGCTCCACCGGACAGGCGGATATTCGCTCATTGTCATCTCCCATTTCTCAATGATGACAATTCTAATTAAAATAAGTCCTCAACACAATTTACCTTTGCTCAAATTACTAACATTTCCTAACCAACTCAGTTTCTCACTAATTCCCACATAATCTCTTTCCCTTCTCTAATATATAAATTTTCTTCCTTAGAACTAATCCCAAATTTATTATAACACGCCGAAATCATAGAACCAACACTAACCGACGTCTTGGAGGCAAGGCTCGTTATACCAGATCAAGACTGGAGCCTGAAATCTATGAACGTAAAATATGCAGGAAATTCCACTCGTTAAGGTTCTGCCGTCGATTCCTAAAAATGTCCATTCCCAAAAGGCAGGAAATGGTCGACAAACATCAATATTGCGAAAATTGTTTGGCTAAGAGCCACGATTTAAGATCCTGCACTTCATTGGACACATGTAAAAGATGCGACAGGTTTCACCACACATTGCTTCATCCAATATCTGAGAAGATCAAACGAAAGGCAGCAGTGCAACGAAAGATGGTTGAAAGGTCAAAAAATAGTAAAGCAATTCAACGAAAAACATCAACAAATGAAGCATCATCAACTTTGCCCACCTCTCCAAATGCCAACATCATAGCGCAAGCCATAAAGTCATTGGCACAAGTGTTGTGCATCACACCTCCGGGCGAGAGGGCATCTTGTGTTTAAATCCAGGCCCGGCGATATGTTCAAACGAAGTTTGAACACATAAAACCCTATAGGCATTCCAAATATAACAATTATCACAACAGCTTCCATACATAAAGAGAATGTCTCCACCTCTTCCTATTCATAACTGGAATGTCTCCCGCTTTTTTGTACACAATTGGAATGCCTCCAAAGGTACCGTTACCACGGCTGTTAGATGAAACATAAGCTTCATAAAGGGAAAGAAATCTTAAAACCTTCACTTCAATTTTGATCATTAAAGGAGTCACACTTCAATTTTTCTCATTAAAAGAGTCATACTTCAAATTTTATCATTAAAAGAATCACACTTCAATTTTTCTCATTAAAGGAGTGACATTTCAATTTTTTATCAGTATTTTAATAATAATTAAAAGTGAAAAACAATACAAAGAATTAAAACAAATAAATAAATAAAACAATAATTAAACATAAATTAATATATCTTTAAAAGAAAAGAAATAATTATATTATAAAAAAAGGAATTGTTAATAATAATTTGAATTATACTTACCTTGTGAATTATACTTACCTTGTGAATTATACTTACCTTGTGAATTACACTTACCTTGTGAATTATACTTACCTTAAAATAATTATTTATTACCTAAAGTTATACTTATCAACAAATTTTGTGCCCAAAATAAACCAGCGAATTGTGCAATTATATTATAAATTTGAAATCGAAGGGAACCCCAAAAAAGGTTTTATTTAACGTTTGAAAAAAAGGTAAGCATCTCAGCTTTCTCTCTCTCTCTCTCTCTCTCTCTCTCTTAATTCTTGCAATTAAATTAATTATGCATATTCCCCTTTTTTTTCTTACACGCGTCACAATAATTATGATTACTCACGAGTAATTATAATTAACATCTCCTATAGATCTCTTTTAAGAGAAGAGATCTAAAGGAGATTTAAAAACAAATCATCCCCCAATTTGTTTCATGGTCCTCTGCGCCAACTATGATTTGTGTCAATTAGATTTCAGGATAACAACGGAGTTATTTCCAATTTCTTAGACAGAGAATCGGTTTATACCAAAAATTTCTGATATAATGGATTCGTCATCATTTTCCCCAGATTTTAATCAATTGGTATATAAGTAAGGAATGCTATCGAAATGGCTTTTCACCGAAAACCTTCAAGTTGATTACATGCTGTCACTAAAAGCTAAAATTTTAAAAGTTCGGGGGAAAATTTATGAAAATTCTAATAAAAATACAAACTTTTATTGGAACACATATTTTAGCTTCTTTAGACGGAAAATAAATGAAATGGCCTTATAATTATGAGACACTGAACATATGAGCACTGAATTATGGTTGGTGTAACATTTGTTCTGTGATTGCTACTTTAATTTTTTATAATGTAAGTACAGAAAAATTTAAACTTTACACTTTTATTTGATTTCGTATATTTATGATACTATCATAAATTTATCCAACAATCATAATATTTAAACATAAAGTATAAGAACTTTAATATAAAAAATCAAATAATTTTGAATTTATTGAAATTTAACTGAAGTAAATTTTGAGTGCTAAAGACCGCCCCTGTCATAAATCCGTCACAAAACGTATTCGCACTTATTTCAAGTTTTAGAATAGCACATTGATTATAATAATGATTGTAAATTAACAAGTAATACAAATCTTGCTATTTGAAAAAGTGTAAAATGGTTTGTTGTAAATTAGTGTTTCTATATTTTTCGAATCATTATTACAACTTGCCGTTAAACTTGAAAACTTTAAACTTATTGAAAATAATTTGATTATTTTTAGATTATTTTATAATCGTAATCAATTAGTAATTCGAATTGTTTATACAATTATATTATCATTTCGATGTTTTTTAAGCAATGTTTTTGTTTCCCTATTGTTTTTGCATTGTTCTATTTGTTTTAGACACGCTCCTGCCTTATATAAATCTACCTTGGGAAAGATCATCCTACCTTTAACATTTAAAGGTTCCTTTAAACTTGCCATATCGTATACTATTTTCGATATGGCAACTTCAATTTTTTGTTTTCAATAGCACATCATACACGAGAACAAATATGGACCTCGTAAACAGGAAATTGAAAACTGTTTTCGCACTGACTCAATGCTATTTATATGAACTGTATAACAAGGGTCCCATATGATAGAACCCTACTTCAAGATAGGCCGGGCAAGAGGTATGATAACATTTTAGTTAAATAAGGATCAACTAAATTCCTTAGACCAGCGTTTCATATAAACATGTATGCCATAAGCTTAATTCACGATCATGGATATGTTATCCTGAAAGTTGAGTCTGTGATCCAATAGAATACCAAAGTCCAAACTAGTTTTAACTTTATTCAGCATAGTATTATCAATGCAAATCTTTGAGTGTCTAAAAAATGTCGTGTGCTTACACTTTTTAATGTTTAACTCCAACAATAATACGTTGGTTTGCCTCCACCAAGTCGACCAATACAACCTCTTCCTCCTCCTTTAACAAAAATCACATTGTATAACAAAAATTAACTAAATTCACGATACACAAACTTAATATGGCATTGCCATATTTTTGAAAAAGTTAATTTTGTTTTATCTGAAAGTTGTAATAACGAAAATATTTTACTTTGCCGTTCACTTTAGCTTAAGGTATATTTAACTAACCTCAACTTTGACCTTAAACTCTAAAATATAGAGAACACCCACTAATGTTTTTGATATACATAATTGTAATAAATACAATTAACCCAATCCCATAAGCGAACATTGGTAACAAATAAGCTTTAAATTTAATGTGCAATATTTCGAAATATTTAATGACTTTAGCCATACAAGATAATATAAAAATAGTAAAATATAACTGAGGTACACACAAACTTTAGAATGAAGTTTTGTTAGACGTACATTAGAGCGACTCACCAAAATAAGTGCTCGATGTACCCTCTAAAAGTTAGCCTTAGACTTTTTAAGATGACATTTAAAATATTTCGCCTCCAGCTTTCACCTCTCGTGAGCTGGACCATTTTGAAAAAAGGTCTATTTTTAATGTTTTATTAATTTGAGGATTTTTTTCCTTACTTTTTTTTTGTGGTTTTTTAATTATAAACAATAAAATTTTATAACTTTTTTAATTTAGGAAAGAAATATGCCTCCAAAAATGGTAGATCAGATCTTTTTTTCTTTTTTCAGCACTATTTTCATGCACACATGATCTAGAAACTAAATCCACTATCATTAGACATGTCACAGATTCCGATCGAAATGGTTTTGGACCAAGTATGCAATTCCGATCGATTTTGTTTTACGTTCTTCAGATTCCGAAAGATTCATTCGCAAAAATTATAAAATTGCTGCTTTTCGAATAAAGTATGGCAACGTAATGCACCACAATAAAAAAAAAAACGTAATTGTGAATAAAAAGTAGAACCAAAACAAAAGACGAAAAAGGCGTTGATACAAAAAATTTATTGAAATAAAAAAAATTTAATATTTTATATGAAAAATGTCCCTTTACAACTTAACAAAATACAAGTTAATAATACAAAAAAAAAAAACAATTCAATAAAGCTGAACTTACATTTTTATAAAACTGAATTAAATGCAACGTAAAAATATTTTGTCCATCGTTGGAGTTGCCACCGCTTAAATTTGCTCTTCTTAATAAATTTTTGTTCTCAAAAGTAAGTGGTTTGCTCAAAAAAATAACCTGGCAATACTTCGATAAAAGAAATATATCACTTTGTTTTGTTTTTCTGAGCAAGTTTACAAAATTTAATTTCTTAATCATAAATATTATGTAAATACTTAGAAAACCTATATAATAACAAAATATACCATTTTGTCTTTTAGTTTGACAAAGTTTTATTAATATTTGTCTTTAATAAATCATCAGAAATATCAAAACCACTTTGGAAATTTGAAGTGGTTTCAATTTTTCGTCTTTCGTTTTCTAAAGACTCAACTTTCGGAATTGAAACTACTTTCGATCAGAATTGCGTTCTGTGACATGACTGCATATTAGAGTTAGCACAAAATTGCATTTATATACTAGATTGCAGAGCACAGTGTAAATGCATCTAATTTGCAAAAATCTAAATTATTTACATACACAGATGATGTACGAAGGGCTATCACCGCCTTGTATTTTTTTCAAAACGCGAACTAACGTGAATATCAAAAAAATCTTAGGCCCGTATTTAATTAATTAATTAAATCGAGTTAAGATTAAACAATGTTAATGTGTCATTATTATTACAACACTGAACAAAAAATTCACAAACCGTTTTTTACAAAACATCTTTAAAAAAGGTCATGAATGGTCGTCCTTGGACAAGTTGTATATACTGTTGGACGCACCTTAAAAAAAAACTTTCTATAATATAAGTACATAATGTATATGTTGGTAAAGAAACAAATTCTCAAATTAAAAATAGACCATTTTCAAAATGGTCCAGCGCACGAGAGGCGAAGCTGGAGCCGAAATATTTTGAATGACATCATCAAAAATACCAATGTTCATTTTGAAGGCGGTACAGAGCATACATTAGTGAAAACATATTTGATTGGGATACACATTAAGTGTACATACTTAATTCACATTCTATCGGCAATATTTCATCAAATATTGTCTTCGATAAAAAATTCACTCATATTAAACTAGATTTTGGAGGAAACATTAATAACTGATTGAAACAAACACGAATATATACATAAGTTGTGTGTAATTCAGTTTGAAAGACCTTATGAATTACGAACGAATGACTTTCATCTCTAATTTTTATCGATTATTTATGTATCAAAGTCAGCTGTCAAAACAAAATAAAGTATTAAATAAATAAATTCAAAGAAATAAAAAATCTAATTAAAGTTAAATTTTGTGGAAGTATTTTAAAAAATAATAAAATAATAATGGATGAAAAAAGAAAATTATAAAAAAAAATAAAATTGTGCCGCAGATTATTGGCTACTTTAAAGATTGTGGAGGAGACGACATTGTGCATCGAGGCACTGCTCGATCTCCAAAAGAAACTCTTGCTTGCACTTTTTCTTTTTTCTAGTAATTAAAATAATATTTTAATAATAATAAATAATGATATTTGCTAATTAATTGCACAATTTTATATTTTTACATACCTTTTTTTATCCATTGCCAAATTACAAAAACAAACAAACAAAATAAACAACAACAAAAACAAGATATGTAAACAGAAGAAAAAAACAAGAAGAAATAAATAAATGTCAAAATGAATTACGAATGTGTTGTGGAAACGGGTTAATTGGCTATTGTAATTCAGTGGCCGAATTAAGTAGCAGTCCGTGAGAACATGGTATAACACTGATAAATATAAAACAGAAATCACACGCAGATTGCACAAAAGTAACATATTAGCTAGAAAGTTAATTAAAAAGTACAAGAAAGAGGGAAGAGTTTTTATAAGAAACAAGATAAACTTATTGAATTAAAAATTCATGTTAATATTTTATTGAAAAAAGAACCTAACGACAAATGTATTGTAAAAACATGAATAATGTTGATGTGACCATTTAGCCTGTCGCAACATTTAGTGGACGGGAATCGTACCAATATGAAACGAGTATGCTGCAGAAAGAAGAAAAAATTAAAGATGTAAGCGCGAACTGATTGAGTTAAAGCCCTATCTGAAAGTAAGACGACAAACAGTATAAATGAAATTTCAAATCAAGTACGGAAGAAAGATCACCGAATATATGGTAGTAACGTTTGTTGCTGCATGTATTTGAAAAATTGGAATGTAGTAGGTAGTGTGCTGGCTTATTAGACGCAAATCCAGGGTTCGAGTCCCAGGCCAGACATAAAAAAATAACAAATACAAAAAGTATTTTTTCGGCGATTTCTTCTCTTTCTCTTCTTGTTTGTCAAAAAACTGTCGTTCGGAGTCGACTTTAAACTGTAGGTCCCGCCACTTCTGCATAAAATTAACACACACAACATAAGTGGTGTGCAAAACAGCGGGCTTCTTGGGGACGATTGCTGTAAACTGTCTAATGGTGAAGGCATAGCACTGGCCATTTTATAGTCACCAGCAGCAATTTGTTTCCTTACCGTTCGCATCTCCCTTTCCACTTTTCCTAAAAAACCTGCATAATGCACTGCATGAGGAGGGGTCATCCCCTAAGTGCTGGTTTTATGATAAAAAAAAAGAAAATAATAATAACTTTGCACCAATCACGTATGGACCTCTCAAACAAAATGAGCTCTGGATGGCTAAATTTTTCAGAACAATATGATCTTTTCGAAACTTCTTTAGATCTGGTGAATCAAATATCTTGTGCCAAATTTCTAAAAGAAAACAAATCGATATCTCTCTTTTGTTTGTCGATCACAAAAACGGTTAAAATTGGGAAAAATTTCTTCGATAATTTCAATACCGAAGCAGGTTTGTGACGTGCGCGAGTTTTTAATCATGAAAATTTTCTCAAAGTTGGTCCAGTAGTTAATGGAGATAAGACCAAGTTGTTGACTTTGATGACAATAATTTTAAGGTTCTGGATTATATTAATCTTGATATAGCCACTAAAAAAACCAATGAGAACAGTTTAGAAACAAAGTGAACAATCATACTTGCTAAATGTGTCATTTCGAATTGAGCAAGATGTGTAAAAGAAAAACCCGCTCTCGACAGACAGAAATTTATTTCTTCTAGGATACTTGTGTACCTATCTTCGACCCGATTAAGAGAAAAATACTTCCCCTAACTACGCCGCCTAAGCTGTAGGTATTAACTGTGCGGAAAAGTGACGTTCCTTTTACATATAACGGTATAAGTTAGTTTTTATGGTTGTTAAAACTCATTTTATAAAGTACCATTGAAAGCCTTATGCAGAGTTTTTCATTATATTATATGCATGTAAAAATGTACCATGAATTATTAATCGTTACATTCATATCGCTCCTTTATTGCAACATAGTCATATCTCAAAAAATTAAAAATTTGTAGTTACTTAAGCTGAACCGAAGTTATAGCAAAAAATGTTTGCGGCAATTACATCATAGGACTTATGTCTTGAAAACTTAAATCGCATTTTGCCAAGTTGAAGATTTTTTGAGATATGACTATGTTGCAATAAAGGAGCGATATGGATTTTTCAACATATTCTGTTTTTTGTACTATTATGTATAATAAAAGTATTTCAATTATTTACCTCTGTAGGCATTAAGAAAATCAAATATATAGTATTTAATATAAATATATATGTATGTATACACATATGTTTAACAATATTTTTATGTTTTGGTATGCATCTACAAATGTGTTTAAATAAATGGTAATGAAACGAACATGCGAATCGAATATATAAATCAAGAGAATAAAAATTAAGTATTATTTTCAATTAATTTTAACTCACTCTTTCTTTTTCTTTGTTTTTTTTCACCATTTTACAGTAATCGTAATCGAAAATAGGCCCCAAGTCATCATTGTTATCACTTAACTCCACAACCTGCTGAATTTTAATGTTTTCCACTACTCTCCTCCATTGATCTCTATTTACAGTAAGCGTGCACCAATACCTTACACCTGTTGCACACTTCTCAATTCTGGCCAAAAAAATTTTTTTTTGATTATTTAATGTTATTCGTTACACTAGTTCAAAATTAATAATTTTATTGGGTCAGTTTGCCAAATGTAACCTAATGTACCGTGCGTTCGTTTTTTTCATATATGGAGAGCGATTAATCACAAGACACTTAATCGAAACCACTGCAACTTAATAAAATTCTAAAAAATAAACTGCATATAGACAGTCAGCAAAGAAATAAACGAAACAAATAAAAGAATAAAGGCCGTTAACCCAATTAATGAGTGCGGCAAGCGCAAGTGCTAATGAACGCATACTGAGCTTAGATGATAGAAATGCTTACGTGATCATTACTTCAAAAGAATGTGAAACAGTTAATATAAACAAAAGGAAGCGAAAGGAAAGACAGCAATAGTGCGAGTGTTATCAATTTAAATAATGGTGTTTTCTTTTCTACCAAAAAATGTGCATTTTATTAACGCAAAATGCAATTTTGCGTTTGTTTCTTAAAAATGTTTCGCCCTCTAAAAGAGTGATATGTTTTATTGTAAATAATTCGCACTTGCCAATGGTGGAGGGCATTGCATTTTATCTCCTGAATAAATCGAGAGTGCTGATAATGCCCTGTAAAGCAGATGACTTTTGTTTATTTATAGGGCTACCAGATGAAATTTAAAAGAAGCTGGCTGGTATTGTTATCCAATTTGGCGTTAAGTTTTCATTATTTTGTTGAGTAACCCTAAGGAAACATTACATTATTAATGTAATGATTAATAATATAAAATGGTAGTACCAGCAAACATTGCAAAAGAAGAAATGACTATTGATAAAATGAAAACTCAGATGGCCATCGACCGATATATTACGGTCGTGAAGCAGGGAAGAACTCCCAAATTCATCAAAGGTTGCACCAGTGACGAAAATAAATGAAAATGGCAAGCATAATGCACTAAAGTCGCAGAATCGCTTCAAAGAATTAGGTGATGGCTCTCAAGAGGAATTTCAAACCAAACCCCTCCTCAGTCTACTTGAGGAAACAAAGTTCTACTACATTAATTAAACTAATTACAACAATAATTAGTGCAAATTTCTTTTATGTGGACACAGTCAAACGTGGAATTATATTTGAAACTAAGAAGAAAATTTCCCAAAAAGGTTACAAAATTTTTACACCTATGAATTAAAAAGTGGTAAGCGGCTCCAGATTGTACTTAAAGGTATAGATCCCAGCATTGAACCCGAAGAAATAAAATGTAGCTTACAACATAATGGATTCATGATCAAGTGAGTTGTAAACATTAGGAATCGTAAGAGGTAATGAAGTTCATCCAATATTTAATATTAAATACCTGTTGCATAGAAGAATTTTAGTAGACGAACCATAAAAGCGGTTAAGACCAGTACAATGCCAAAATTGTAAGGAATGCGGCCACAGTGTACGAAATTTGTGGGTCTAAAAGCAAAACTAGTTTAAGAAAATGTAGTATCTGTAGTAGGAATCACAATGCCACTTACAGGGGTTACCCCGTGTATAACGTAATTATACACCAATTGTCAACAAAGGCACAAATAAAATCTCCTAAGCCAGCGTTTTGAAGTCTAACTCATCCTCAAATTCACAGTCAACAAATAACCAGACTCCTAATACTCCCAACCTGAGTCGGCTTGAGACTACTATCGAGGTACTAGTTCAATCGGTAAATATCTTTACAAATACTTTGAGCAAAAAAATCCAGTAGATGTTAAAAGTGCAGTTAATTCTGTTACAAGCGGTAGTTAATAAGTCCTGAATTGCCTATTCGATATTCGTCAGCATAAAAATGAAATGAAACACTTCCTAATTAGCAACAAAATTGACGTCATGCTTATTCCGGAAGCTCATCTCACTTCAAGAAGCTTATTTAAAATGAACTGTTATTCATTTCACGACTCAAAGGATCACCGTGATAGATCATGAGTCTTAGAGATGTGTCGAATAAAACTTTGCGAATCTTTGTAAAAAATACCTTCAGACTGCGAGTATTTGCCTTGAAATATGAAAAATAAAAATATATCTTCTACAATTTACTCTGAGGTCCATTATTACAACTGCCGTTAAACTTGGGTTTAATTAAACCTACATTTAGGTAAAGGGAACTGTAAAGTTACCTTTAACTTATTTTCGTTATTACAACTTACTGATAAAATAAAATCAAAAAAGACAGTGCCTCAGCAAAGTCGATAAAACTGCTCTATTAAACAAGTTTTTTTTTTAACGCAGTGGCAACAGCGGACTTCGTTATTTTGTTCTATATGCTCATTTTGGCTAAATTTGAAGTTGCCATATCAAAAATAGTATATGATATGGCAAATTCAAACGTAAAGTGACCTTTAAATGTTAAAGGTAGGATGATATACCCTTTATCTTATAATAATGAAAAACAATTTATCTGCCCGTTAAAATCCTTCCTTTAGTTAACGGCAAGGTGTAATAATGGCCCTGAGAGTAAATAAACCTGGCACGAAAAAGTTTCTCAAAAATCTGACGTTCGGAATCGACGTTAAAGTGTAGGTCCCGGTAGTCACGGGACACATGAGTGGTATGTGTATATGTATATTAATCTTATATTTTAATCTTTTAAATTTATACATAAAAAATAATTTTTCTTTAATTATTATTGCGATTGTAATGTGTATAAAGTTGAACCAAAAGGTGACAAAAACGGGCAAATTATGTGAATACCCAATCACGCCTGAAAGCTTGAACTGATTTTTTTGAGATTTGGAATATTGATCGAGCTTTTGTCGGTGTAGGTTAAATATTGGACAAAGGGAGAAAAAAAGGGCATAAAAGCTGTATTTTATTTGTTTTAAAGGTATTTTTTACAATTTAGCTTCCGTTTATAAAGTTGGACCAAAAGGGGTCCAAAAAGAGGGAAAAAGCGAAAAACGGGCAAATTTCATGCGTTTATATTTAGGACTAAGAGTATTAAAAAAACTGGATTGTTTGATAAACTGGTTTCCAAATAATTTGAAAAATTAGATTTTTTAAGAAGCCGGTTTTGAAATCGGATTTTTAATTATTGTTATTTTTATAAGCCGCGTAACGCCGGGTACAATCTGCTAGTTGGTTATAATCCTGTTTGAAGGGTTGTAATGGCTAATTATGTATGTGTACGAAGATCATAAATTCAACAGAACTATTTTAATTACAAATTCTGATGAAATTATTTGGGTCCACTTTTATTTTGCAATTAAAATAATCATAGTGACGTTTGTGTAACAATGAGTAATTAGAACAAAGTAATGAAATGAATATCTCTTTTATATACAATTCGTTCCTTTGGCAATTGTAAAACAGTGTAATTAGAGTGGGAATCAGCGTAAAAGATTTAAAATCAAAATAAAAATTTTGTTCAAAATGAAACTCTTAAAAATTTTAAGCATTTAATAAGTGCTATTTTTATGCGTACATCTGCGGTTATTTTTTTTTTTTTTTTTGTTTTTGTAGTTGTGAAAGTTTCATTACTATTAAATGTTCGGTTAATGTAATTGTGAAATTAAAATATGAATAAATAATTCGAAAATAAAACTCAAATTAACTCTACGGCAACAGTTAAGTTTTATTGTTATGAAGAGGCAAGTTAATTCAAGAAATTAATTTTAATTCAATCAAATAATATGTAGATGATTCTGTTTCCAAATATTTATTCTTTAAAGTCCATTTATAATTTAATAATAACAAAAAAAAAAAAACATTTACAAAACATATTTAATTCAAATGCAAAAAAATAAACCAAAAATTATAATAATAACATCGGCAGGTACAAAAATAAATATATACGCACGTACGAATTAAAACATTAATAGAAATAAAACACTCATTACTACAACGACAATACCAAACAATAAACTAATCATTCATAAGAATATAAAAAAAGTGAAATTTGCAAATGCAATAAAATAGATACAGAACACTCATTGAATAATAAACTAATGATGTTTTCTTTTCTACCAAAAAATGTGCATTTTATTAACGCAAAATGCAATGAATGTTTCGCCCTCTAAAAGGGTGGTATGTTTTATTCTAAATAATTCGCACTTGCCGGTGGTGGAGGGCATTGCATTTTATGCCCTGTATAAATCGAGAGTGCTGATTGATAATGCCCTGTAAAGCAGATGACTTTTGTTTATTTATAGGGCTACCAGATGAAATTTAAAAAAGTCGCCCGGTATTGTTATCCAATTTGAAGTTAATTTTTCATTGTTTTGTTGAGTAACCTCAAGGAAACATTACATTATTAAAGTTACTTGATCAGTAATATAAAAAATTGAATTCAATGTTAGAACAGTGTTAAAATTCTTTTTTTTTTTTAATAAAAAAAGCTGTCAAAAATTAAAATTGAGAAATGAACGATCCGGCAACACCTTTTTCATATTTACATTTTTTGTCGAAAAAAATATAAATCCATATATTGCCGCATCTATTTTATTCGCGAAAATTAAAATAAATCAGATATTAGATTCATCTTCGTCATCTAATGAAGAAGAATTACTGAATTTATTTCAACGTAGTCAACATTTTCTTTATAAGTGGTAAACACAGGGCATATCCTTTTTGAATATTTGTGTTATGTTCTTCTCAAATAAAAAATGACATTACAACAGGGTTGGTTAAAAATTTTTTAATGCACCTTGTAAGAACGTGACATTTTCTTTGTAGAAAATAAAACGCCATAAGGCGACCATATTTTGAAATGAAAATAGATGACATAAAAAGTAAATAACTTATTTGAATTCTATATTTTTTTACATATTTTACAGAAAAATGTACGTAAACTTTCTGCCTCTGCTTTTCCTAAACATGATTTTCTTTTCCTGTCATTTGATTTGAGAACGGTAACAACGGATCAAGTGATTAAATATAGGGATTTTAAAAAAATTGATTTTGCTTCACTTGAAATGGAGTTGGTAACTGTATTATGGAATCAGACCTTTTTGATGCCCACAGTGGATGAACAGATTAAATTTTCACAGGGAAATATACAATATTTATTTGAGAAATATGTACCAACGAGAATAAGGATCATACGTAATGGAAAGCCATGGTTTACGAATGAGATCAGGGTCTCAATTAATCGAAGGAATAATGCTTTTCGTAGATGGAAAAGGTATACGACGAATGAATTTTACGAAATTTTTAGGGCATGTAGGAGAAAAACGAATCTGAAGATTCGGGCCGCAAAATCGAGTTTCCTTGCTGATAAATTTCGATCGAATATTAGCACCAGTAGAAAGTGGAGAGATATACAATAATTGGGTATAACGAATAGTGGTAATAAATCCAATGAAATGATTGATGTAAATCGACTCAGCTTTGAGTTTACGAATATACCAAGAATTGATGCCGATTTGGAACATTACAACGCTTCTGATGCCTTTCCTACTACTAACCACTTGATTCAACCAAATTTTGAATTTAGTATCGTTACACAGGATGATGTTGTTGAGAGCATTCTATCTGTTCGCTCAAACTCCATCGGAAGTGATGGAATTAATCCCAAATTTGTAAAATTAATTTTGTCATATGTTCTACCGTACATGACTTATTTAATAAATACTATAATTACGTCATCTACTTTTCCTACAATGTGGAAAAGTACCAAGATAATATCTGTGCCTAAACAGGATAGAACTTATCGCCCAATCGCAATGTTGTCATACTTATCGAAAATTTTAGAGAAATTAATTTATAAACAGATAACCCAATACTTGTATGATAATAGCGTGCTTTCTCAAAGGCAGTCTGGTTTCTGGCCAAATCACAGCTGCATTTCAGCGCTCATTGATGTTATGGAAGAGTTGCGATTAAATGCGGATGACAATTTGACATCATTTTTGGTTTTACTCGAACATTTTAAGGCATTTGACACCGTTAATCATACTATTCTATGCCAAAAGTTAAAACACATGAGCCATTTCTGGGATACTGCTGTCAAGCTAATGTCGTCGTATCTACGGGATCGAAGTCAATTTGTGTATCATGATGGAACTATATCAGACAGCATTTCAACATCTAGAGGTGTCCCACAGGGCTCGATACTTGATCCACTTTTATATTCAATGTATTCTAATGACCTGCCAAAAAAGTTGAGGTTTTGCAATGTACGCAGATGACGTCCAGTTGTACATTAGTTGCATGCCGTCTGATATTACAAATTGTATACGGAGGATAAATTGTGATTTGTATAATGTGTTTCAATGGGCGTCGATTAATGGTCTTTACCTGAATCCGAGAAAATCAAAAGCCTTGAGAATAGGCAAGGTAAACTGTACGGCACAGCTTACAAAATTGCGGATTAATAATACCGCTATTGGAACTGTAGTGTTAAGAATCTTGGAGTTGTCTTTAACAACAGTCTTAACTGATCCAAGCATATAAATGCTATCTGTGGTAAAACGGTTGCCATGTTGCGAAGTCCTTATATAGCGCAATATTTTACTCTGTTTAATATTCGTATGCTGCTAGTGAAAACATATCTCATCCCCACTTTACTGTATGGATGTGAACTGTTTTCTAGTTGTGACTCGATAAGTAGGAACAGGCTAAAGGTCATTATAACAGTATTGCCAGATATGTTTATGGTCGTACAAGGTACAGTAGGATATCTGAGTTCTCATATCAAATTTATAATACATCTTTTGAGAATTTATTGAAGTGCCGTACTCTGGTATACCTACATAAAATCATCTACCTTAGGAAACCCCATTATTTGTTTAATAGATTAGTTTTTTCAAGGTCTAACAGAGGCTTGAAAATTAATAGCGTTAGATACCATAAACGGATATCTGATAGACACTTTTACATTAATGCAATTCATCTCTGGAATGAACTCCGGAACAACATAAAATTACTAAGCAATGCAAAGCATTTCAAGACTGCAATAATTAAATTTTTGAATGAACAATAATGTACAAACGTAATTAATCAATTACATTTTTGTTTTTAATATTTTTATAAATGTTTTTTTTATTAAATTTTGTTATGTTAATTTATTTGTAAGGTTATCATCTTTGTAATATGTTGTTATGCCTATATCCTTAGCAGTACTATTAAATAAGATAATATCTTGTTGTACTGTATTTATTTTAAATAAATCCTAATATACATACGGATGCATGTATATAAAAACTTTCAGTTAGGTTTATTTATAAATAAAATAAATTAAAAAAAATATATAATAATGAAACTTAAGAACTCAATGCACTAACTTACATGGCACAGCATGACAGAAGAAATAAAATATGTTTAAATTTACAAAAATAAATATTGATTAAGGTTCGAAAAATTTAGATGACTTAAGATGACAGATAGACGACAAAAATTTTATAGATGACCACCAGTTAAAATAGATAATTGTCCTCTAAAAAAGAGAACGTATGGTCAGCTTGTATAATCAAATCACTCAAAATAATAAAATTTTAAATCATCCAAGAAAAAATGAAATAACGAATGTCAAAAAGGTTAATTGACACCAAAATCTTGATTTTAACAAACAAAAATTTATTTGATACTAGCAGATTGTAAAAAAAAAAATCGAATTCGGATTCTTAAAATATGCAATTTTTCAAATTATTCAGAAACCAATTTATCAAACAACCCAGTTTTGGGAAACTAAACCAAGCTAAATCGTAAAAAATTACTTATTATCATTTTTTCTCCCCTTTTGGTCAAAATTTTTAAAAGATTTATAACATATATTAGGATATTAGGATGTATATATTTAATTACTTATGAAACTGTTGGCATCGTGGCAGTCTTCATAAACGCAGTTTGCAATACAACATTGCATCGTTTTCGTTCTATTACACTTCACGAAGTAAAAGTATCAGAAGGAGAAGCATTTGCGTTTAGCATCGTAGGGTTATGGGGCGTTGTTTGGCAATCACTTAAATCCTATTCCAAGGACTGAATAGAAATTTTATTCATATCATCAGGCACTCGAACACTTCTGCGACTGCCAAAGACCTCATCCTAGATTTCAAAAATTCCCCGTTTGTAGAGCTCTACCAGATATATTATTGTGTTTTTTTATTCGCTTGTACGTTCCCATTATTTTTATGAAACATCTTGTGGCTTCATCTCTCGAAAATTGAACAGTGTCATCGACTTCCTTAATGTACCGCATTATCTGTTATCAAATAGTGTTTCTTTTCCTTTGCAGTAAAATCTAGCTCAAACGAACCTCTATAAGCAGCTTCTTCCTTTCGTGTTTCCACTTTTTTCACTATAAATAATAGTAGAATTACAAATAAAAGTTTAGCATATCATAGATCCGCCATTTCTTCCACAAATTGAAATTTGCGTTAGTTTCCCCGCCAAGAAAAATGGAAATATAAACATAAACCAAGCACTAACGAATCATGAATAAAAAAAAATAAATTTGACAAATGTGGCGCATTGAAAAGCATTGCCAGGCAATAATGAACATAAGACATTGCCAAAACTAAATCTGTTGTGTTTATGAACACTTTTCATTGCAGTGCTACATCGCAAATTCGGATCACTGCACTATTTCTGCCTCCTTTTCGTTCTCTCGTTTTTGTATACGAAAAGGCTTGATACGCTGAACTCAACGATGATGTTGATGCGATGGCAAAAATGGTTGACTGAATAATACCTAAGAAAAAGAATCATTTCGATTAAATTAAGGCACAAATCTCAGGGCCATTATTGCAACTTATCGTTAAAGGTACCTTTAGGTAAAGGGAACTGTAAAGCTCAACTGTAAAACTCATTTTCCTTATTACAACTTACAGATAAAATAAATAAAATATGGAAGTGCAGGAGCAATCTTGATAACGGCTCAATTAAACAAGTTTTTTCAATGCAGTGGCAATGACGGACTTAGACTTTTTTTGTTGCATATGCTAATTTTCTTTAAATTTTAAGTTTTCAGATTGAAAATAATACGGCAACTTCGAACTTAAACATAATTTTAAAATTTACCAGCAGGAAGATCCTCCCTTTAGGTTAGCATTCATTTTTATCTTATTGGGTACTCATAATATTGAAAAACAATTGATCTGCTCATTAAAATCCTTAATTTAGCTAACGGCAACTTGTAATAATTTGCCTAAGCCTTTAACAGATATTTATTGACCACAGGGTTAATATTGAATAATTTTCGAATGAAAGAAATTTTTGTAAATTTTGTAGAATTCAAAACAATGAAAACAATTTTTTAACATGTAAAGGAAAGCAAACGTTTAGATTAAGATATTAATTACGTATTCTTTCCCTATAAATGGGAATGATATTTAAAGCAGAAAGTGATAAAAGGTTGATCTAATGGTGTTTTCTTTTCTACAAAGAAAATGTCACCCTCTTACAAGGTGTACTAAAAAAATTTTTGACCAACCCTGTCGTAATGTAATTTTTTATTTGAGAAGAACATAACACAAATATTTAAAAAAGGGTAAGCCGCCTGTGTTTGCCATGGCAGCTGTTGACTATGTATGTAATAAATTCAGTAATTCTTCTTCATCAGATGATTAAGATGAATCTAATAACTGATTTATTTCAATTTTCGCAAATAAAATAGATGCAGCAATATTTGGATTTATATTTTTTTTTTTCATAAAAAAGGTTTTAGATCTAAAAATATGTTGCATTTTTTGATTTGTTTTCAGTAATAAATGTAAATATGAAAAAGGTGTTGCTAGATCGCAAATTTTTCAAATTTATTTTTTGAGAGCTTTTTTTTAACAAAAAAAAAAAAACATTCTAACACTGTTCTAACATTGAATACAATTTTTTTTATTACGGACCATGTAGCTTTAATAATGTAATGTTTCCTTAAGGTTACTGAACAAAATAATGGAAAAATTTACTTCAAATTGAATAACAATACCAGGCGACTTTGTTAAATTTCATCCGGTAGCCCTATATATAAACAAAAGTCATTTGCTTACCAGAACTCTCGATTTATACAGGGCATAAAATGCAATGCCCTCCATCATTGGCAAGTGCGAATTATTTAGAATAAAACATACCACCCTTTTAGAGGGCGAAACGTTTTTAAGACACAAACGCAAAATTGCATTTTTGGGTAGAAAAGAAAACACCACAAGTTTAAAAAACTAAATCTTTTCACTGCACTAAGTCATTTTTATGGATTTTTATAGAAATTGAATAGTATTGATATAATGAAATTTGTTTCTATTGTATTTTTAAGTGCTAAATATTGTAACCTTAAACATAAGTTCATTAAAATTTTTGACAACAATTTTTAAAGAAATTGTCTACCGAATTGTCCTTTCTGTTAAAAGGACACAAGGCTTTTTTCCTCATTGTTGCTTAAGTAAACTTTGTACGAAATCTCAAACAAGCATAAATAAAATATATTGTATGTATTTTGCACTACTTTATCCTTAACTTACATAATAATGTATGTACGTATATGTGTGTCATGACTCATGACACACATCAAGGCAGTCATTCTGTGGTAACGAAATAAAACAAAACAGATACTGCAGATGCAAATAAAGTCAGATGATGTTATTCTCTGCTTGTAAACAAATCTGTAAATGGCAATAAGAAATTCCGCATGTCATTCGTGTGATTATACTACCAGTTGTTTATGGTACATGTTATCAAAGCCCATGATAAAAATGGGAGCAGAAGGATTTAGGTAGGTTCATTTAATTTGTGTAATGTTTTCTTATAAACTAGTATACAATAAAAATTAAAGAAAATTAAATTTCGTTATAAATATTTGACGACACATGAAATACTTTTAAAAGAAAAGTTTGACGTACTCCACTTAGTGAATGTGAATTGGAAACAATAGTTTATATTCAACCGTTATATAAGACGTGCCCCACAGGGTCTTTAAGCTTTAGGATGATAGATCAACCTGAGCCACAAATCATATCACCGGAGTATAATTGGAACCTTGGATTGTCTCTCGCTTGCGCGCAGTTACATCACTCTATTGCCTGGAGCCACTTTTTTATTAAAATGGATGCAGAGTGTAATTGCTACACGAGTGGTTCCAAATATAAAAATACGACGGGTCAGAAACAGGAGACCCAGAAGCCAAAGTATCTCCGGCTGCTTGAGCATACTACGGTGTTTAAAGCGGAGGTTCACTCGGAATGTATGACCGTCATTCGGTAAGGTTGACGTATAGGAATTTAAATAACTTTCAATATGGTAAAATGATAATTTGGACAATGCTATCCAAGAATACATGATCAAAAACCGTCCAAGAGTAGAGAAAGGCGGTGAACAATTACTTTAGGTATACGACGGTACGCATGTAGTTATCATGAGAAAGCGAATAGAGTCAGAGTATTACATACCATAATCTTGGATAACCTTATTCCTCTCAGTACATTTAAGACAAGCTGATACATTTAGAAGAGGTACGGAAATTCTAATGAGTGTAGAATAGTGTGTCTCTTATTTCTTGACATAATTTTTTTTGCGCGTACCCGTTAAAAAGTGTCGAAATGCACTCAACAGCAATAAAAAAATATTGTTACGTTTTCACCTTTTTAAAAACGTTTAAAATATGAGTTCTTTGATTGCAAATAATACAATAAAATATATTTGTGTTTAAACTCTTTATTGTTCGCACAATTTTGTGTGCCACTATTTACAACTTGATGTATCCAATAATAATTTGCTTGTTCGTTATCCTTTTCACACATCTATTCGTTATTCTGCTCACAACGGAGATCTTGAAACCAAGACTGTTCTCTTCACATGCAACGTGACTTCGCACAAGGTCGACTGAATTCTTACTATAAGTAGCCTGATTTGTCTTGCCTTTTTACACGCACACGTAATCTGCCGCCATAGATCATTGTTGTTTATGTATATATTGCTTGTTGTTGCGTTCGCTTATTTCTCTATCCCCAATAGTTGTTGGTTTACTGAGAAGTCTGATGTATTTATTAGTGTAGCTATTATTTATCGCTTTAATGTTAAACGAGATTACACAATGTATTTCCATTTTCGTAATAATATCTTTATCTAAAAAGGGTAAGACGTGCCGACTTGAATTTGAAGCTTCTCTATATTAGAGTACCTGTAAAAACCTATAATATTGTTACGCAAAATCGAAACGACCTAATATCGTTTAACTATAAAAAACGATAAAGAAATGTCACCAGGTACACTAATACATAAGTACATCGAACTTATTATAAGTAAACCAGCTACAACAAGTATGAGTGCAAAAGGGATAGTCAAGTAAGCGAAAGCAACGGCAAACAATGTAGTCACAAAAGAATTCTCGAGAAAGAGAAACCCCAAACGTTTCACTTCGATAAACATCATTAGTACTGAATGCGTTCGCATATAAAAAGGCAAGACAAAGCAGGCAACCAGTTAGTAAGAATTTAATCAACCGCGTGTGAAGTTGCGTGCAAAGCAAATAGTCGCGGTACGAAGCTATCCGTTGTGAGCAGAATAGTTGTGTGCCAAGATCGAAGAAGCAATAAATTGTTGTAGTTACTGTTGTTTACGTTGTATAAGTTTGAATGGAGGCACCTAAGATAGTGTGGACAATAAAAGGTTTAATTAAAATTAAACACATATTTGGTTTTATTTGGTTTGCAATGAATGAACTCATATTGAAACGTTTTTAAAATGTAAAAACTTAACAATTGGTGTTAGAAGCAGGATTGTAAAATCCAAAAGTGAAAACAGATAGTAAAAAAAATATGAGAAGGAAATAAATAAGTAAAATAAAACTCTCCCAACTACGAGTTCGAGATTGAAGAGAAACGAGAGTTACAGGCGAACATAAAGCTATTAACAGGAGTACAAGAAGCTTGTAGAGCCGCAAATCAGAAACTTCTTTCGAAGTGGCGAAAATGCACAAATGATGGAAAAATGCAAGCATCAAAGCAGAAGCTTTTTGAAGCAACAACAGAGAAGCTGCAGAAAATACGTGAGTCATTCAGCAATAGAATTACCAATATCGAGATAAAGGTGTCAGGTTTAGAAAAGACGGAAAACTTGTTATGATGGAGAAAAATATCAACAATCTACAGAGCCAGCGACTGGAACCAGTGCAAGTTGTATCGGAAGGTACTGGCAGAAAAAAACCACCTTGCTTTAATGGTATTCAAGTTCAAATTCGGGACGGTAGCCAGCAGAAATGGATGGAATGATGAGGAGAAGGCTTTGGAATTAATATTGCCTTTAAAAGGTGTAGCAGTCAAGATAATTGGCGACGAGCACAAACGAGAGCTGTACCGCATGGAGTTGAGATCCCGCGCGCAAAAGTCAAATAAGTCATTAGAAGTCTTGCAATGGAGGTTGAGAAGTTAGTGCAGCTTACATACCCAGGAAAAAACCACCCATTGATAGACAACATTAGGATCAAACTAGCGGTATGCTCCACACAGAAGACAATATTTGCAGAAACCTTCGCACTAGCCTAAGAGACCGCTAGGACAATTTCTCGATCACAAGTTAGCAAAGTGCGAAGAATGGAAGTCGTGGAGGAAGAAAACTGCCTGTTAAATGTAGATTTTTTCTACATTAGCAGAAAAACGTTTTTTGAAATTTAGTTTTTTTTAAAAAAAATTATTTTATTGAACACATATATAATAGCTTATGTTTAAAGAAATTTTTACAAATATGATTTTACAATTTTTCACATTTAAAGATGTTACTTTTAATTTCTTTTTTAATGTTGTTTGTTTCTCAAATTCAGTTTAAAGACTAACTATTTCGTCCTCACAAAATATATGTTCAACTTCATTCGTTAGTCGTTATTATTTCGTCAATCGTCATTATTGTCTAAGCCTACTATGTTTAGTCGTTAGTCATTGGTATTTCATTATTCGTTGTTATTGGCTAAGCCTACTACGTTCAGTTTGTTAGTTGTTATTATTTCGTTAATCGTTATTATGTCTAAGCCTACTATGTTTAGTCATCAGTCATTGTTAATCGTTATTATTGGACAAGCCTACTGTGTTCAGTAGGGTTGGCCACTTCTCGTCCGCCTAATCTCCGGTCCTACATTGTCTAAGCCTACTATGTTTAGTCGTTAGTCATTGGTATTTCATTATTCGTTGTTATTGGCTAAGCCTACTACATTCAGTTTGTTAGTTGTAATTATTTCGTCAATCGTTATTATTATCTAAGCCTACTATGTTTAGTCGTTAGTCATTGGTATTTCTTGTTAATCGTTATTATTGGACAAGCGTACTGTGTTCAGTAGGGTTGTCTCCGGTCCTACATTAGGCGGACGAGAAGTGACCAACCCTACTGAACACAGTATGCTTGTCCAATAATAACGATTAACAATGACTGATGACTAAACATAGTAGGCTTAGACATAATAACGATTAACGAAATAATAACAACTAACAAACTGAATGTAGTAGGCTTAGCCAATAACAACGAATAATGAAATACCAATGACTAACGACTAAACATAGTAGGCTTAGACAATAATGACGATTGACGAAATAATAACGACTAACGAATGAAGTTGAACATATATTTTGTGAGGACGAAATAGTTAGTCTTTAAACTGAATTTGAGAAGCAAACAACATTAAAAAAGAAATTAAAAGTAACGTCTTTAAATGTGAAAAATTGTAAAATCATATTTGTAAAAATTTCTTTAAACATAAACTATTATATATGTGTTCAATAAAATAATTTTTTTAAAAAAAACTAAATTTCAAAAAACTTTTTTCTGCTAATGTAGAAAAAATCTACATTTTACGTGGTCGTTGAAATATTGGGATATCATCCGACAATATTATCTTCATATTAATAGGAGATGGTTCAAGATTCTCCGGATTATAGTCCCTTACTAACCTGCTAACTTCTCCTGCTGTCTCCTTTGGTAAATGTGACAAGTTCAATACAACATCGTCGTCGTCGATAACAACTGTTGAACAAAATACCCTAAAATCCTCTATTTCATCACTTTGTTCTCCTACAGATTCATTCTTACGTTTGAAAGTTGCGCCCTTAGATGTCAATATCATATCTGTCTGATCCAATATATCAGTACCTATTGCAGCTTCATATGGAAATTGTTCAGCTATGTAAAATTTAACCTTAAAGTCAAAACTATCTATATTAACAATTCTATCAAAGTGTCCTAAAGTTACCAATTCACCAACATTGGCTGTTACAAAACTTTCCCTTTTATTACGAACTTTAATGCCCTGTAACTTTTCAAAAATGTCCAAACTAATTAAGGAAATATCACTACCAGAATCGATAATCGCAGAAACTTTTAGATCGTCTAATTTAATTTCTTTAAAAACACGATTTGGCTTCAAAATACACGCCGAAACAGGTTTGTCGTTTCTTACCGCTTTAATATAATTTCCTACCGTACACGCTCTGTTCTCGTTTTCCTTTTTGATCTGGTTCAAATTCTTTATCTTACATTCATATGATATATGACCTGTTTTTCCACAATTAAAACACTTAAAATTGCCTGATTTACAATATTTTGCCAAATGACCATCACCCCCGCAGTTATAGCATTTGGCTTTGAAATAATTATTCGACTTTGTTTTATCTGACTGCCCTAAATCCGAAGATACTTTGAAGGTTGGTGCCTGTGAAGTAGTTCTTCGAATTTTCTCATAAATTTTAATTTTCTCCTTTAAATCTTCTACGCTCGTTGCTTGATATAAGATACTCTTACCGAATTTCGAATCGGGAATCCCATCCGCAAAGTATTGTATTAAACTACCCTCATCAAGCTTAACGGGTTTTCCTATTTCCATTAGAGTGTAAAGGTACTCCCGTAAACTTTCATTATTTCTCTTCTTACGATTTCTTAATATTTGATGTATTTCAATTGCTGCTAGCTTGGTTCCAAATTCCTTGACAAGTGCTTCCCTAAGAGAGTTCCAATTCTTTATTCCACTCTGACTACGGATAAACATACGTGCTGCCCCCTTCAATAACTGTTTCGCATAAATAAACTTATGTCAATTATTCCAACCTACTGCCTCAGCATTATCCTCAAAATCCGAAATCCAGTCTTCTATCCCAATACTGTCTGTACCACAAAAACTAATCAAAGATTCCTCAATATCCCGTAGCGTGAATACATTTCTTTCCTTAACTAAAACCGGTTCATTACGTGGGGTAACATCAACGTATTCCGAGTCAGAATTTGGTGCACTCAGGCCGAAATATTCTATAAGTCGATCACGAAGCTCGGCCTTTCGTCCGTTTGTAGGTAGACCTATCTCTAATAACTTGTCCTTTAAACCTTCCACTGTCAGAGAAAAAATTTCGTTTATGTCCATGTTTACAAATTATTTATTTGTCCGATTATTACAAAAAAAAAAAAAAATTCACAAATTTCGTAGTAATAAAGTAAATAATGTAAATAATGAGTAATAATATAGTAATTATAATAAAATAATAATAAGTGATATTGTAATATTAAATGTAATTAATTTGAAATGATTATATATATGAAAAGCAAAAAAAACAATTAAATTCTACATGTATATATATATCTAAAATGTTTATAAAATTTTTAAAAAAAAATTATCAAAATGTTTTTGAATAAATACATAAATCAAATTGAATTATTGATATACAAAACAAAACTACTTCCAATTACTTCCCTCATTGCTTCTATATACTCGCATTCAATCCGCAATAACTCAGCACTCTTAGCCTCATTTAGGGGTTGTTTTTTATTTTTCTCTCTCTCTCTCTCTTCTATCTTTTCAGGTTTCATAAGCCACTCTATTTTTCTCTCTTGCAATACACTGATCATGTTGTTGTTGATGTTGATATTGTTGTTGATGTTGATATTGTTGTTGATGTTCATATAGTTGTTGATGTTGTTGTTGTTGATATTGTCGTTGATGTTGTTGTTGTTGATTTTTCACCGATAATTTATTTTAAAACGTCTTTTTTGTTTTTGTTTTTCTTTTGTATTATGTTTTCTTTTTTTTTAACTTTAAAAAAAAATCTTAGAATTGTTTCTTTTTTAAATTTATTTTCTTTAATATATTATAGTTTTAATTTCTTATTGGTCATGCAAGTTGGCACACATTTATTTAATGTTTATATTAATTTTAGTTCTTTTATATAAGATTTAATTATCTTCTTTGTCTTTTCTTGTTCAACTTTCACACACATTTGATTGATTTATTAATTTAAACAAACAAAAAATATGACACAAACAAAAAATATGACACAAACAAACAAAAGTTTTCAAGATAACTTCAATTGTTCCACTAATTTGACTGTCTTTCAGTTTTTTTTTATTTATTTTCTCTTTTTTAGGATCACAATACAAGCTTCTTATGGTTGAGCCCCCAAAAATGTAGATTTTTTCTACATTAGCAGAAAAACGTTTTTTGAAATTTAGTTTTTTTTAAAAAAAATTATTTTATTGAACACATATATAATAGCTTATGTTTAAAGAAATTTTTACAAATATGATTTTACAATTTTTCACATTTAAAGATGTTACTTTTAATTTCTTTTTTAATGTTGTTTGTTTCTCAAATTCAGTTTAAAGACTAACTATTTCGTCCTCACAAAATATATGTTCAACTTCATTCGTTAGTCGTTATTATTTCGTCAATCGTCATTATTGTCTAAGCCTACTATGTTTAGTCGTTAGTCATTGGTATTTCATTATTCGTTGTTATTGGCTAAGCCTACTACGTTCAGTTTGTTAGTTGTTATTATTTCGTTAATCGTTATTATGTCTAAGCCTACTATGTTTAGTCATCAGTCATTGTTAATCGTTATTATTGGACAAGCCTACTGTGTTCAGTAGGGTTGGCCACTTCTCGTCCGCCTAATCTCCGGTCCTACATAAATAAACTTAAAGAGGTTGAACCAAATTTCGGGAGAAAACACACAGAAAGCTAAACTTAAATGCTTCAACTGTGGAAAGTCTGGGAATTTCCAAAGAAACTGTAAAGCGTCACGCAAAAGATCAAGATCCGCCTCACCATCAAGAAATAATAAACCGGCGAACTACCAACCACTTTCACAAGAGTCCCCGTTAAACTAAAACGAGCTAACACTGGGGGACAAGTGCTGGCTCCCACAAGAGAGGTCCCCATACTCTCAACTTCAGTGATGCAACAAAACAACAACCTTACGGCGAGCGGGCAGATAAATGGCTGATAACACATCTTCACTATAGACACCGGTGCAACTCAATCTATCATCAGACCAGATGTAGTGAAAAAGAAGTGTGAGGCACTTAACAAAAGACTTCGGACAGCTACTGGAGAGCCTACCACCGTTCACGGAAATATAGAGACGAAGGGGACAATAGCCAACAATAGTGTCACACACATCTTTATTGTTGTCGAAATTGTGGACGAAGTTATCATTGGTGATGACTTTATGAAAGCTCATGGTATCAATTTGAATATAGGGCAACAGATAATGAGTTGGGAAAATGTGGTAATTTCTCTTGAGGACGGACACAAGCATCAGGTGCACGCCAGAAGGATAGTTGCTGTCGACCAACAAAAACTACCACCTCAAAGTGCATCATTGATATGGGCGCCTATGAGAACCGCTTGTGGGTTGTGGAACCAGCAGAAATTCAAACGGACTTGTAATCAGCAAAGGCTCTCGTCAAATCCACAGAACAAAGAATGGTTCCAGTGAGAGTGCTGAATCTATAGGCACATGAAAAAACTTCGATGTGGCTCCAGTGGAGGCGGTAATAAGCAGTCAACAATTGCCAGAACCGGTCGAAATGTCAGCCAAGGGCCAACTGGAATTTAATGTAAATGTGGAGCAATGGTAAACAGGTATGATTGCGCTTTTTCCAAAAATAGTAAAAGACAAGGAACAGTCAAACATAAAATTAATACCGGCGAAGAGAGACCGATAAAGATGACAGTACAAGATTCTGCTTTGACTACAGGAAGCTGAATGACGTCGCTAAAAAGGACAGTTACCCGCTACCGAGAATTGACGATACACTCGACACGCTAGCTGGAACGAAATGGTTCTCCACATTGGATCTACAAAGCGAGTATCGCAGAAAAGGACAAGGAGAATACTACATTCATTGCGAACGGCAGTTTACGACAGTTTAAAGTTATGCCATTTGGGCTCTGTAATGCCCCGGCCACATTCGAGCGGCTGAAGGGACTGCATTGGAAGACTTGCCTGGTGTACCCCGATGACATAATAGTGATGGGCAGAATTTTCGACGAACATCTCAAGAATTTGGGAGAAGTTCTGCATCGAATAACAACAGCTGGACTGAAATTAAGCGTGAAGAAATTTGTATTGTTCCAAAAACAGGTGAAATATTTCGCATCTTGTTACAGCAGATGACATATCTACGGATGAAGATAAAATACGAGCGGTGAAGGACTGGCCTCGTCCCCAGAATCTTCATGAAGTACGCAGTTTTTTGGGACTATGCAAATACTACAGACGCTTTGTGCATAACTTTGTTAGTGTTGCTGCAAGCCTGCATGACCTCACCAAGAAATCAAAAGTGAAGTGAAGTGGGGTGAACCGCACCAGTTTTAGCGAACAAATTCATCATAGACAGTGAGGAGGATACCTTAAAGTAACAAAGACGCTGGAAAAAGTGTATTGGGTTGAATGTCAACAAGCATTGGCGGACTGGATAGCAAACTTTACCCAGTGTATTGCGGCTAAGGGTCCCGTAAGAAGAAGTCGAGCTCAGCTAGAACAATTTAACTCTGACACACTTTTCGATTGGATAGCGATAGACCCTTTTCTAGTCAGCAATGCCGGAAACCGATATGTTCGCGTTGTGTTGGACTATTTCAGTAAATGGCCGGACGTTTACGCCATAACCAATCAAGAGGCGAGCACAATCGTAAATGTTTTTGTAAACAACTGCGGATGCCGGTACGGGGTTTCAATAGAACTATATTCCGATTAAGGCAGAAATTGCGAGTCAGCTGTATTCAAGGAAATGTTGACAAAACAGACAACTAATTAGACAGATGTAGGTATGTAGATTCAACAAAATGGTCATTAGATACATGCATACATAATTGGTCATTACAATCCTTTAGTCAGAATTACGACCTAGCTTCTCACACCACTTATGTTGTGTGTGTTAATTTTTTATATAAGTGGCGGACCTACAGATTTAAAGACTCCGAGCGACGGATTTTTGAGGAGCTTTTCGTGGCAATTTTATTTACACTCAGAGTTTTACTAGAAATCTGTTGAGAGGCTGTCGCCAAAGAAATATTTTTTGTTTTTATATTTCGATTTGACGCCTGTCCGGGATTCGAACGCGGGCCTTACGTCTAATAATCTAACACACTACCTACTAGACTACGGCGACTAGTCATAATGGCAGTTAATAATAATGATCATTATCTAATATTGAAGTTCGGAAGTCCCTCTAGGTAAACCCGCTGTAAAAAAGGATATTTAACATAATTGATTTTGGTATTCAGAAATTCTCACGATATCTAGTTTTCTCATTCTTTAAATTATAAATAATTTTGAAATTGAAGTTATTATTTTTCTTAACTGAAATGCTTTCATTGGAATTGCTATGAACCAAAAATGTGATAAAAAAAATATATTTTTTTTCCTTCATGTCATCTCTCTAATAATAAAGTTTTTCGTAGTGATTTCATAGTCTATTCTAAACTTTTTTAAAAAGTTTTAATTTTTTAATGGTTTGCAGCAATTTAGTGAAAGCAAATATTGCAAACACTTTTCATCATCCACAAAAGTTGGCAACTTATCAGGTTGCTCCCCATTTGAGCATACTAAAAAGTTAAGAACTTTAGATATGAAATTTATGTTTCAGCTTCCGTCTTAAAAATTTTAAATAAGAAATTCATTGCACGTTTCGATAAAAATGGCAACATATATAAGTTTCTTTAACTTTCTTTATTATTAACACATTACTGATACACCGTACAGTGTCTTTCTGTACAATATTTTCTTTATTGATAAAGTTTAACAATACGAACTGTTCTCTGACTTTACGTTAGAGATAAAGACCAATTAAAAAATTTAAAACATTTAGGACATTATTACGACTTGCCCTTTAGCAAAAGGGAACTGTAAAGTTACCGTTTGAATGCTACGCGCCGCAAAAGCGGTGCGTTCATTTATTACGAAAATCGCAAGTTTCAGTGTAAAAAGATGTCCCACAGTTTTTGAACGTTCTAACGGAATCGCTTAGCAGTCAAACAGTTAAGAACCTCAAACCTATAAACATGTCTGCCAAATCCATTTTTTTATTTTTAGTTTCTGGAATTTTTATGACATTCAATATTAGCTGTTTGGTTTGTTTACTTAAAGCAAATATGATATATTTATACAGTGTACAATTGCACTTACATTTATACGTTAAGTAGACCTAGTGTTATATTCCGTTACGGTCGCCTAACTGAGCCTTTAGATCGACAAACAAAGCATTCTTGATTATTACTAAGCTGGTACTAAGATTTATTGGAACACTACATTTTCAGTATTTTAGAATTGCAAATATCACAGAATCGATTTGTTATGAAACACAAATTAAGGATCCATAAACTGATCATAGGCGGGATTAAGCGACTTCAATACCTATGAAAAAGCAAAATAATTTTTAAACAAATCAGCAGTCTTGAATCAAGAATTGACTTTAATGAATAAGTTTTGGTCTTGTCGTTAATTTTATGAACCATTTTTAAATGATCTTATTCTGTCGGCTAACGTCCTAAAATTCTGCGAAAATAAATTAAAATTGTTTTCAACCTGAATATGAATATATATATAAGGTGTGCTTCAAAATGATAAGGTCACCTCAATATTTGATCAATTCATCCAAACTATACAATGCAACGTATGGTCAATTTATTAAAAAAAACTGCTGCGTGCAAAATACAATGCATCAAAATGATAGTCACTGATTAATAAGCTATTAATCTAAGCAGAACATATCAGAATTGATATTTTTTTTGGTAATAATGTTGGCCGTGGAAACCCTTTGCCCAGCTTATGAACATGAACAAATTGTGGCACTTCATGAGCAGTTACACTGCGGATCATCAGGATAGAACCAACACATTTTAAAGTAAAAAACTGTATAAATTGATACCGTTTTAAACACAAAAATAGTATAAAAATGGACTATAATGGTACTTTTTCTCTTTCTTTGTAGTCAAGTATAAAATTTATTATTTAGTTTTTGGTTCAACAGTATAGAAGAACCACGTGTATTTTTAACTTAAATCAGTAGGCGGTTATATAAAACTTTATAAAAACCAAATAAAACTAAAATTACAGTTAGTAACTGCAGTTAGCTAAAAAAAGTTTTTTAATTCGTCGGAAATGGAAAAAGTTAATGTTTACCATTCTGAAGATTATTCTTGTTGCGGCAGAAAAATCGGACGAAGATATAATATGGTAATAAGTTACTTAAAACATAGTGAAAGATATAATAAAAATTACAAAGTATGTACTTACACAACTCCACCACCATAGGACTGTTATAATTAAAACGAGCTTGGTTGAGTTCTACTTAAAGACTAACTTATTTATTGACAAATTATATTCGTAAACCTATACTACAGAATAATACATAATAAGAGATCTTAACAGTAAGAGAACTTAACAGTAAGAGAACTTAACAGTAAGCGATCTTAACAATTAAGAGTGTTTTAATTATAAATACATATCATTCCTCCCAACTTAAATAAATTCACTCACCCCTAACATATTTCTCTTCTTAGCCATACTACGCGTAACAACCCTTCTATCTTCCTCATCACTCAAGCTCTTCTTTTCCTCCTCACATTCGTCTGACGGCAATAATATTATATCCCTATTCTGAATAGAATAGCTTCTTAACTGATCCGTGTGCGCCTGCCTCAGCACGCCATTAATCAACACCATATATCTATAGCTACTCAGTTTCTTTATGACCTTTCCCTTCACCCATTTTACTAAATTTTAATAAACATTCCTGTACCCCCTCTTTAAAACATGGTAATTGCCGTTTTACAACTCTGTTTGACTGACTCTGAATTTTCCCAAATGTTGAATCTGATTTGTTAAGAGTTAAAGTTGTGAGCAAAGTTCGGGGTTTGTATTGAAAAATCATATCCGCTGGAGTTAGGCCAGTTGATAAAGTCGGAGTTGTTCGATACTTTAGTAAAAATCTATCAATTCGTATTTGTAAGGGTGTTTTCCGTTCCTTATTGTCCAAAAGGGATTTCCGTAATCCATTTTTAAATGTTTGTACTGCTCTTTCCGCACTGCCGTTCGACTGTGGATGATATGGCGGAGATTTTAGTACGTTTATACCATTGGATTTGCAAAACTCTACAAATTCTCTGGAACTAAATGGAGGTCCATTGTCGCTCACTATGTAAGTTGGTAATCCAAAAATAGAAAATAACGACCTTAGTTTCCCTATTACTATAGTGGCCGTCGTTGAAGTAAGATGAATAGCTTCCATCCATTTTGAATATGCGTCATAAATGATTAATATTTGTTGACCAATTAATGAACAAAAATCAATATGAATTCTCTCAAAAGGATATGTTACTTCCGTCCATTTCGATAAATTATTTGGTTTTGCCTTCCGAGTTGACTGACACTGTTGACATTTGACATTATAATCCTCTATGTCCTGGTCCATGCCTGGCCACCATACTACCGTTCTTGCCAAAGCTTTGCTTCTGACTATTCCTATATGTTGTTCATGTAATAATTTTAAAACATCATCACGCATTCCACTGGGAATCACGATTCGTTCTCCATAAAATAAACAACCATTTTCGGAAGCTAAAGAATTTCTTTTCAGGTAATATTTTTGAATCGCTGTAGTCATTTTTTCTGGCCACTTACCCGTAACGATAGAGTTATAAGCTTGAGTTATGTCATCATCATCCTTCATTGCCTTAGCTATATCCTCAGTACACAAGGGAAATTTTACAGCATTTAAATTATTTATACTATCATCTTCAATGCCTGTCTCATTATCCAATGGTAGCCTTGACAACGCATCTGCATTTGCCATATCCTTCGCCTTTCTATATTTTATATCATATGAGTACATAGATAAGTAAATAGCCCATCGTTGCAACCGATTTGCTGCTACACCCGAAACATCTTTCTTTTCACCAAAAATTGTGCGTAGTGGTTGATGGTCGCTCTGAATTGTAAAATGAAGTCCGAAAATATATTTGTGAAATTTCTTTACAGCAAATATTATAGCAAGTGCCTCTCTGTGTAATTGTGAGTAGTTACGTTCGGCCGCACTCAACGTACTCGAGGCAAACATTACTGGATGTTCTACACCATTTATAATGTGGGACAACACACCCCCAACTCCATATGGACTAGCATCTGCTGATATAATAATTGGCTTTTTAGGATCGTAGTGTGTTAGTATATTAATATTATTTACTAACTTCTTACTACGTTGAAAACATTCACTGTGTTGTTTTTTCCATATCCATGATACATTTTCCTTTGTTAGATCATACAAACATTGAAGTTCACTTGACAGGTTGGGAATACATTTATTATAGTAATTTATCATTCCCAGATAAGATTTGAGCTGAGTTTTATTACATGGCTCAGGGGCACTGACAACATCATCAAATTTTTGTGCACTTGGTGTTATACCAGTTTCATTAATTCTGTAACCCAAATAATCAATTTCCGATTTAAAAAATTCACATTTGTCTAGGTTCACTTTAACATTATATTGCAATAACCTATCCAAAACTGTAGTTAAGTTGTTTTTACAATCATCCTCAGAATTCCCACCTATCAAAATGTCATCAAAATAGACTTGTACGTTTTGAATACCACGTAATATTCGGTCAATTATAGAACAAAATATTTGAGGCGCGGTCTTAAGACCGAAAACTAGCCTAGTAAATTGGAAAAGGCCAATATGCGTATTAATAGTGAGAAGCTCCCTCGAACGCTCAGAAACAGCAACTTGTAAATAGGCGCCCGTTAAATCAAGCTTAGTAAAAATTTTCCATCCTGCCATTGAAGCCAATATATCATCTATACGTGGTATTGCACTATGCTCCATTTCCACAAATTTATTAACTGTTCTTTTGCAATTCACACATAATCTAATTGAACCATCCCCCTTGTTAACAATCACAATCGGACTGGCCGAATTACTTCTGGTCACTGGCACTAACACACCCTCCTCACATAACCTTTGAATCTCTTGTTCCACTTTAGGTCTTAATCCATAAGGTACAGTGTTGGCTTTACAAAAAATTGGATATGAATCATTTTTCAAAACTATTTCTGCTTTAAAATTCTTTATAACAGAATTATTTGATTTAGTAAAAATCTCATAATATTTGTCCAAAAACTTCATTTTATTAGTTATTAATTTAGAATCAATCATTGTTGCGGTCCAATTACCATAATTCATCATTCTAGGGTTTAATTCAGAATCATTCATAGTTTCATCAATATTATTACCATATTCATAATCAGTAAAAAACTTCTTCCATCCACTAAAAATTTGGTCTAACCCATTTCTTCCTAACAATGGGCTGAAATATGCATCAATATTCAAAACAATTAGCTTTAGATAAAAATTCAAATTCCTAAATTTCACATTAACCATAAATTCACCAAGACTTTTAACATTTTCTCCAGAAATTAGCCCATAAAATTTTCCCCCATTTGTCAACTTAATATTAACAAAATATTTATAATAATCATCTCTATGAATTACAGTAACTGCCGCCCCTGAATCGATTTCAAACTCAATATTTCTATTTTCAATACATAATTCAATTTTAAGAGACTTATTCTTAAGAGAAGATATATTATTTATACAATTAAAACTACTTTGTTCTTCTTCCAACTCTTCTTCTAAGCTCTTTAACTTCAGTTGACTTCTTTTCTCTTTACAAAATCTTTGTATATGACCTTGCTTACCACAGTAGAAACAAACAATATTTTTATAAGTATTTTGTTTTCCGTTATTTGCTGCCCACGCTTTTCTATTGTAAGTATTATCTATTTTATTTGCTACTGCGCTGCTTCGCTGCTTTGCTTGTTCATCTCTTCTTGTTGTTCCATAGTTTATTTTTCTCACAACGTTAAGTTCCACATGATCTTCTTCGTCTTTAATCATTTCTACGTTTGTTGTTGTTAACTCGACTGCATTTGCTAATTCTATTGCCTTTTCGAATTTGTCCAGGTTACATTCACTTAGCAATTTTTGTTGTATTTTCCCGTCTCCGACACAAAATCTGACAATTTTTGGCCCACAGTTCTATTTGTTTTAAAAAATTTGTAACACTCAGCAATAATATTTCGTTTTGGCTTCAAATGTATTTTTAGTTTATTCACCAATTCAGCATAGGTAAACTCATTCTCTGTCTTAGGATAACTCTGCACCACCAAAACTGCATAAAAACCCAGTCTTCTCTGTGTCTTTAATAGAGTTTAATTTAAAAAGATGCTCCAATCTTCTGATATATAAATCAAAATCCTCCCCTAATACAAAGGGTTCTGCAGTACCAATAAATTTTGCCATTTGGTCTTTAACTAGTGCATTGTCTTTTTCCTCTTTAACCATTTATTTTTAGCCTCGTCGCCAATGTTATAATTAAAACGAGCTTGGTTGAGTTCTACTTAAAGACTAACTTATTTATTGACAAATTATATTCGTAAACCTATACTACAGAATAATACATAATAAGAGATCTTAACAGTAAGAGAACTTAACAGTAAGAGAACTTAACAGTAAGCGATCTTAACAATTAAGAGTGTTTTAATTATAAATACATATCAAGGACAAACGAAAAATTCTTCGAATTGCTTCAAATACATCCCATTCTACCTCAAAAATTAAGCATTTAGCAGAAATTAAAGCAAGTAAATCAATAGTCGGTCACGCGATTTTAAGCAGTGAACGTTTACAATTCCGAAAACTAAAGAAAAAACATCCATTAAATATAATCCGTAAACAACAGCACTTTTTCCCGATTTAAGCCCCATGGTAAATTTGTAGGAACTGTTTGCGCTTAATGTTTACGCAGACATTAAGCAGTACCGGAAGTGTGGCAATCTTGTACAGCTGTCGTGAAATGCATTCCAACGCAGTTTTGTCAGGTTTTTTTACCTCCATTACCATTACCTATTTTGCATCCAAAACACCGCGATGTATTTTGGTCATTAGATGCAGATTGGTTTTAATTTTTCTATTTACCGTTACCTAATTTGAAACTTGTTTGGCATCAATACTACACATTTAAAGAGGTGTCACACTTCACATTTTTCAATATTAATTTTGACAGAAAAGTACTCTTAACAACAACAATCAGCTTGTTGTTTTTGTATTGTTTTACAAGTGTACAAAATGACAAGGATATTGGTATAACCCTCATTATTGGTATATGAACTCATTTACTTGTTGACATTAATTGTGCCATTCACTATGTAATGCAGTTAACTCTCAATTTATGTCGTAGTTAGTTCCAAAAAACGTCGACGTAAATCGAATTACATATTGCTCATACTACTATGTAGTATGTTTTTAACAAGGAACTTAAAAAAGTTATAGTAATCATCGATTTACGTTGCAGTTGGTTCTAAAAAATGGCGACGTAAATCGAATGACGACGCAAATGGAAGTTAGAGGGAAGTTGACGATGTAAATCGAAACAACGTTAATCGAAGCGACGTAAATCGAAGGATGATTATAATAACATAATATATGAGGGATACCGGAGATGTATAATGTAAGAACATTATATTATTAAATTAAAGTGTTAAAAAAGTATTTCAAAAAAATAAAATTTATTTGTTAAAAAGCCAAATAAATCGCCAACCAGTCTGTAAATCGTCACGCCGCCAAACGGCAATATAAAATCTGACAGCACTGTTCAACGTTCTGGAAACGTTCGATTCCATCCCGTGTTTATAAGACAATAGAAGAGAATGGGAGCTGCATAAATAAAAATAATTAATAATTACTAAGTTTAAATGAAAATTATGGGTACATGAATCACTGACTCTATCTATTGTGTTGAACCATTCTTCCAACAAGTGATAGCAAAGAATATGGACATATAAATAATGCGCATTATGTAGAAGTAAAATTTCTTATATCTTTTTCACATCACGACCTGCTCTCACCATAATCTTTTTTAAAAATCTAGAACTAAAATTCTAGATATACGCCAGAGATTACCATTTCATAGGACAATTGTGCAGAGAAAATTCACACACATTGCTTATGCACTTTTATTTCGCCATCGATCAGACTGCGACGAGTGCAGATGTCGGTGGATGCTGTAACAGTTTTTTCCAGGGTTACACTCAAAAATATTTTATGTTAATAGTCAAGTAAATTTAGATGTTATGAATGAGGAATATTTATTTTATAGGCATTAAGTGCAGGTAGTCGACTATTCGCATTTACAACCATTTCTTCCCCAATTTTTTTTTCATCGGAAATACTTAAAGAAGACGAATATGTAGTTGCGAGGAATCGCAAAAATGCATGAGAAAAATAAAAAAAATTCAAACTAAAAAAATTCGATTTACATACATATTTCAGTACATAACATTAGCTAAGTCGGAATTTTTTAAGTGAATAATTTTTTTCATCACAAAAATTGAATAAAAACATTTTTTTATGTGAAATTCGACTTACGACTGATGACCAGGAACCTATCTAACCTTAAGAGGTTTGTTATTAGTAGGATAGGAATTTATAGACCAAAATTAGATGCCAACAAATATCTAAAAAACGTTTCTCAATTATTAAGTCAAAAATATAACTTTATGTGTTGATAAAATGAAAATCAAAATTGTGTATATTACTAACACTTTTCTATGATTGTAGCCTGTCAACTTATTTTCGCTCTCTTACTCACTGATCAGAACAAGTGTTGCCGTTTTGATATTTTTAACCAAAATTTCCGGATTTGATTATTTATTTTTCTTATAAAAAGAGCTTTTGTTTTGTTTGTAGAAATGAATTAATTAGTAAGACTAAAATTTTATTTTATTACTTTTTTGTTTCTTTTCTTACTTATTGTATTAATTATAATTTATTTATTTTTTCTGATTTGGTGATTTTTTCACAAATGTGGGTTACAATATTTTTTTTTTCATGCCAACACTGTCCAGAATAAGTGATTTCAGTAAAATTAATAAAAAAAGTGATCAAACAACAGAAATTTACGATGTGGAGATTCTCCTCATGAGAACAACGCATTGTTACGCTTTTGATTTCTGTTTCCTTCCCTTCTATCTTTCCACCCGCGTCCTGAAATATTTTTGAAAAATATTCTCAAATATGTTGAAATTCACATTCTTTATACTTTATTTTCTTTGGTTACATCCATCGCGAAAAATATTTAAGTCATCTATGTCATTTACATGCATTGGCTGCGCATGTTGTTGGCGACTAATGTAAACTAACCCACGATTGGTTAAGGCTCCAAATATTACCTTCTTTTTTTTCAAACTATAGGCCCGTTGGAAGATACGATGATTTTCGGAAGTTAAGTTCTCATTTACAGATAGGGTTTCGTAATAACCGTTATCGGTTAACTGAAGGAAAATTTAAAAAAATATATAATTTCAGTAGAAATAGTTTATTCCTAACTTATATTGCTTTAAAATACATTAATAAGTACTTAAAATTATTTCTGCTGTTTTTCATGGATATTATAATAATGTTTTAGAAACACCAAAGCATTCAGTGACTTACAAGATAAACGAGCACGGATTTTGGTGCAAAAATTTCCTTAGACTGAGAAAGTGCCCTCGGAGTCTGCTGATCCTATCCGTTTTTAGAGCATTATAGAACATTTCAAGATTGTGAGTTCTTTTGACAATATTGAATTCTTGACTCAAAGTGATATCTAAGGGTTTTCCCAAGTGTTTTATATTTGATGTTATTGTTATGTCAGAGTCCAGTTCTTCTACTATGTAAATCGACTTGGTGATCAGTTATAGCTACCTTATCCGGACTTTCGTTTTCTGGATCTTGAATGCTACTATTCGGAAAAAGTCTTTTAATAAGAGTATTAGCAAAATCAAGCGCGAAATTAGAATAATATTCTGAATTTACAGGACATTCTATTAAATTAGCAACAATATTATTTCTCCGGGACTAAAGCCGCTGTTGAATTGACTGCAACAAATCACGGCTTATTCCTGTATTGTGAGCTTTCATTTTATTGCTCAAAAACGACAAAACACCCTCAGCACTAAATGAATTTGATTCTTTTCGACTTAATGCATCTAAGTTTTATAGATTGTGGAGCAATGCAAACATTATCAATCAGCTCCAAAGCTCTACTTTGTCCGTCAAATGAAATGAATTTAAATATTTTAAAGCTTGCGGTATTGATGTTATGTGTTTCAAAAATCTTTCTAACGTTGTGCGAAATTGAACTCCATCGCACTTTGATGTTCAATAGCAACTCTTATTCACATTCAAATTCCTTTTTAAAATGGTTTTGAAGTACGCTATTACGCACAGGAGAATATCAAAAAAAAAAAAAAATTAAATTGTTCAAAAATGGAGATATTATCCTCTATATAATCGATTTCATGGTTAACACAAGAATATTCAAAAATATCTTCTTCATTGTCCTCCGTTTTTTCATCATAAGATGTTTGTGTAGGCTCACGTTTTTTATAAAAGTAGTTACAAACACCTAAGTGCATAGTGTGATTTAAACATACTGGACAAGTTTTTCTATATTTGAGCATTATTGGTAGTACATATGTTGAATTCAATTAAATAATTTTTAATTTTCTCAACCATTTCATTCGCATTGCAAGATCCTTTGATTGGAACAAGGCTCCAATTCATCAACTCATTGTTTTCTCCGTGTACATTTACATTCATATATCTGAGACTTGTCCATTCATCAGTAGTGAGACTGAATTTTCTCCCATCTATTTTATGCCTTCGAATAATTTTAATCATCTCAATTTTTTTTAATTCGAAGTTATTATGAATTAAGCTCATGACACCACTATTCATAGTGTGGCAAAGAATAAACTCGAGTTGAAGTTAATTCTCGAATAAATTGTGAATTCGTTATAATGTGTATTGAGATGTTATCAATTGCAACCAATTTTGGGACAATATCCACCAAACTCATTTGATTAACAAACTCTAGCATTGAACTAGAAGTTTTTTGTAGTTTTGGTTGATGTAATTAATTTCCCATAGAAGAGCTTAATGACATTTTATGTATCAGCTTGAGATGATTTATCATAGCCCCAGTTGTTCCTTTTGCATTTGTCACCTTGGAAATGTATTTTAAACATTGCCTTTGATTTTCTTTATCCAACTTCTTGAAATAACTGCAAACTGATAATGTTGGTTGATTTTCTAGGGTATTAATTTGTTAATTTATTTTTTGTAAATTTTTTTTACCAATTTTATTTTGCGTAATGCGTAATTTGGTGCGTAATGCGTTGAATATTCTTTCTCGAAAAGTTTTTGTTTACAAATGACAAGAATTCACCAAAACTTCTTTTACAAGGAAAATAAATTTAAAACTCATTGCCTATTGGATTTTATTTCAAATTGCGTATGCTTTTTATAAACTCTTTACTTCAAAAAAATAAAACTGCTTGTGTTTTACAAATAAAAAATTTCAAAAATCATGGCTTACTAAATATATATTACGATCATGAGCACAAATAACCGCGTTTACGGTTACGGTTATAAACGTTTACGAAACCCTAGGTACAGAGCTATCAAAACCAAGCGTGTTCAAGCGCAAAGCATTCTTAAACAACTTTATATGGGATGAAATGGACTTAAGAACTATGGTTACGGTCATATGGCGATTTGAATTTTATAATTATTGGTGGATCAGCCGAAGATTTTCTATTAACAGAAATTCTGCCTGAAGGATTTTTCTTATTTCTCAGTCAGAAAGTTACAATAATTTCCGGAAGGTGCATTGCAACAGTTTCACTTATTTTTGCATAATGAGCAGTAAGGTCTTTATTCTGTTGTTCCGGAAGACAATAATACTTATTTCATTAGCAACAAGTGCATTGTCAGGTTTTCTGCTTTAAGTTTCTTGTTTCATTAATCAAATCAACGACCTTCTCAGTGTTATTATTTTTAATATCACTAACGCAAGATTCCAACTGAGTCACCCATTCCATTAAAATGTCTAACTCAGTTTTCGTTATATTTAGCCTCTTTTCTCTTTCATTCAATAGATGTTTCTTATATTGCTGAAACATGGCCTTCATAGTTGACTGCAGTTGGTCGGCTAGCTTATCAAAGCTTTAATCTACCATCTGCATAAATTCAAAAGGAGATTCTATTTTTGAAGATCGGGAAGATACTATAGTAGGTAAACGCACATTTTTTGGTGTATTTACAATTTCTGTTTGAGACAGATTAGTAGAGGTTTCATCCATTTTTTCCTGTTTTTGACTGGCTTCTTAATTTAAATTGATGCATTTGTTCAACTACCGAATTATAATTTTGTTTTCAATAAGTGTAGTTCAAAAAGTAAAAAAGAAAACAACTCTGTATGAAAGCACATCCTTGAAAATTCCAAAATTATGTATTTTGTTTCTCAAAAGTACATGAAAGATTAAATAAGTCTTCAAAAGCAACCTAATCGATTAAAGTAATATTTAAGAGATATTTGGAAAATATTGTTGAGGAAATAAATTTAAATAAGCTTAAATAACGCTTTAAAAAGTATATAAGCAATGTAGTTGCTGAATCACTTTCACTGTTAAGTATGCATATGTAAGTACATAAGAACTTTTAAATTAAAAGAATATGAAATATGAGTTTAATTGATAGACAGAATTTAACAGAACAGTATTTTCGTCAGTGGCTATTTTTTATTTAATTTTATATCTTTATATATTATTTAATTTATAATCATTTTAAAAACTATACAATTTGTTTACATCCAACATTCATAAAGACCTGAACGTGCCATTGGTTAAAAATGAAATCGCGAGGTATGCTGAGACGTCCACCCGAACCCACTAGCCCGTATAATCTTGAATGATCCTGATCACATCCGATTGAGAAGAAGAGACACTCGCGGACCTCATAGGAAGAAGAGTGAGAAGAATGTCAAATTAATTCCGTGAACCATTAATATTTCGTCCCGCGCTGGCTGGACTAAATTAACAAAATAGTAGAATTAGTGTAGATTTTAAAATTTGAGTACTAAAGCTTTTAGAATATGATTAACAAAATAAAAATAAATTAGTTTTTAGTTTCAATTAAATTCTTTATTGTTCATTCAATTTTTATGCGCCACAGTATCCAACTTGATGTATACAACAATAATTTGCTTGTTTTTTAGATCTGTAAAGCGCATATCTTTAAATAACTACTGTTCTCTCCACACGCACTGCGTCTTCAAACAAGACTAACTGAATTCTACTCGTTACCTGTTTTGTCTTGCCTTTTTATATATGCTTCGCCTTCTCGAAGACTCTCATGGTTTCATTGTTATTTGAGTATTTCATTTACATCCTTTGTTCTCTATCGCTTACTTGTCTATTCCCTTTTCTTTCATACCCATAGTTTTTATTTTTGTAGGTTTTGTTCATCATTTTAATGTTAAACGATTTTACAGCGTTTCCACTTTCGTAACAAACGTAACGTGTGGTATTCTTTACCTAAAAATTTTAACCCTTTAAGTGATGAACTATATTTCAAATATTTTCCACAAAAATGGCGAAAGGTTTTTGAAAAAATTCCCTTGTTAATTAAATATTTTTTTCAATTGTAGATGGGTTTTCAAAATTATTTCTGTTATCTGCATCTGTAAAGGACTTCGCAAACTATACATAGTTTTTACTGAAATTGTATTTATTTAATTAAAAAAAGAAAAATAACTAAAAATGCACAAAGTCGAGAGAGTCGATTTATCAATTCCTTAAACCCAAAACTAAGACATTAATACGGTGTTCAGATATGCACCTTTATTGAGTAAATCGCAATAAACGCCATTATTGTGCTTAATATTTCATATAAGATTTCAATTAATTATTACGCAATAAATACGCAAATTCTCAATGAATGTGCACATCTATTCATTGTTACCCGTTTTGTTTGCTATTTAAAAATGCTTGTATTTCTTTAGTTTCATGTTCAAATGAAATCATTTGTTTTAAACTTAGCATGTAACAGTACTGAATCTTTTTTAGGAAAAAGTAATTTAAAAAAATGACTACTACGTCTTAAAAATGAAAATAAAACAAATTGCTTTCCCAACGAGACCTTTGTGCACTTTATCTGAACTTTATTTCCTTTTCTTTAAAAAAATTATTTATTTTAAGCAAATGAATGACAGACGTCAAAAGGTCCCAAAGTCATCCCTGCGGCTCGCAAAACAATCTAAGGTCATTTTAATTAAAAGAGAAGTGAGATGGAGTTAATTGACCACTAAGCCGTGTTGACCAAAAGCATTACATGAATGCGGTCATTTATATTCCGTGATTGTTCATTTGGCATCCTATTTCTTTAAAATAAATCGAAACTATAATAGCACCACCACTGTTATATTTCTATTATCGTTCGTTATAAGAACATAGGTACTACATTTATGTATATGCAGTTTTCTGTACAAAATCTAAGTTTGTCAAAAGTGTAATAATTTATATGAAATGTATATTGTAGTCCATTGAGACCGAAGAACTTATTCTATATCAAGAATGATTCTTACAATTGAAGTTTTTAATTCACTAAACCACTGGGAATACCACAGCCGAGTGAAAGGAATATTGCAGAAATAAATAAACAGAGCTGGTATCATTTCATTTCTATTATTTATTCTCATAATTTTTGTTTTTCTCCGTTGGCTTTTATGCATACACAAAAGTAAGTATTTTTACATCTGATTTTATCGCAAAAAGTATAACAGAACGTAACTACATTTCTCATTAAAAGGCATAAAAGATAACATTTATTAGTAAAGACTGAAGGACGCTTTAAAAAAATCTCAATCAAACTTCGAGTAATAGAAAAAAGAAACGTTTTATTTACAAATTTATAACACCAATAAGATAAAGATTTAGCCGCGTATTACTCGCCTGGAGCATAAGGGAAACTTTTTTAATTCGAAATATGTATACAATCTACGTGGCATTTGTGTTATCTTCACTAATGCGCTTAAGTTCTAGATTCGACCTCTCGTGAGCTGGACCATTTTGAAAAAGGGTCTATTTTTGAATATTTTGTTAATTTGTGGATCTGTTTCTTTATCAACATATACAATACATATATATCATAAGAAAGGTTTTTCTAAGGCGCGTCCAACAGTGTATACAATTTGATCATTCATGTCCGTTTTTTAAGGATATTCTGTAAAACAAAAATGGTCTTTGAATTTTTTGTTCGGGGTTGTTTGTAATAAAAATGCCAAATTAACATATTTTAATCTTTAGTCGATTTAATTAAAACCTGGTCTCAGCTTTTTTTTTTTAATTCGCACAAGTTCGCGTTTTGAAAAAATATAAATATTTGGCATTACGTATCGTCTAATAACTTAATCAATTGCATTTGCGGGCCTAAAGCTAAAGTTCGGGTTAGATAAAAGTTCATTTGAAAAAATATATATACTAATATCCCGGTTTGCGTTGCCCCGTTCTGCGTCTGCTTCGAAGTTGCGTTTTGTGTTTGTGTTTCAGTTTGCGGCGCTTGTTTCGAAGTTTCGTCGTTAATACGAAAATGTTTGTACAAAGCTAAAACAGAAAAAGGGGATTTCCAGTTTAAATCTAGTGCAAATTTTGTGCAAGTTGTGTCTTTTTAAAATATCATTTGCATTACTTCAATGAATTGTTAGATTTTTACAATAATAAAAACTATTTAAAAAAAAATTTAAATATTTTTTATTGTAAAATCAATTTCTTCGGCTAAAATTATCAATCTCGGAACCAATTAAATGAAATTCAATTCAAACGTATGGAAAATCGTGCTTCGTTTTGCGTCGTTTCGAATGCGTCGCGTTTCTTCAGGTCCTATTAGCGACGCAAACCGGGGTATTAGTGTAGAGTCTTTAAAAAATAACTACGGTGATTTTGTTCCGATTTTATTAAACGAAGTGTCAATATTTTCACAAGGTATGGCACTTTCAGTATGTCATCGTTTATTTTTTTGCTACTATGAACGGACAAACTTGAAAAATTATGTAGAAAATTCGCATTTGTCAAGTTTACATATATGTATATTGTTTTAAAGTTTCACCCCCCTCTAATAAAGTTGGACATTGATTCAGAAATGTTTGTGTAGCCCAAAAAACTAGTTTTTGTCAAATGAAACAAGTTTGGAGGGTTCAAGAAATATAAAAAATAATTTTAAGGTCTCTTCAACAGAACTATGTCACCTATTTAGTATTAAATTTTTTTTATTTTGCCGCATAGTGTAATTAACGTGCAATAAATAAGTTGTCCCACACAGTAAGAGTAGTGGATATTCCACGAGTGATGATCTCAGTTTAAAAAAGGAATATTCTCAGAGCTAAAGTCAATCATAGACAATTTCCCTGTTTTTGTAACACAAACGATTTCAGACTGATGTTTTTTTCATAAATACAAAATTTTATAATCATTTTATAAAAAAGTAATCGTTATTTATAAAAAATTGGAGAAGTTTCAGAACGAAATACATATTTTACATTTCATTACGTGATCAATAGTTAATTAACCAGAAATCGTATTCAAAGAATCGGTTTATTTAAAAAATTGTTATTATAATGGATTGGAAAGCATGTGCCCCAGATTTTAATAGAATGACAGATATGTCAAGATGTTATCTAATGGCATGCATTCACTAAAAATACATATATATGTGGGATTGCATGCCAAAGGACTAAGACGATCCCGTAGGGTTAAAAGAAAACTGAACTAAAATAATAATAGTAAGCGGACTGAAAAACATAAACATGATAAAACTTAAATACTTGATCGAGTTGGAAAAAATAATAGTCTTCAATATAAAAAAGACAAATAAAATTTATTATATATTTGACAGCCGAGTCAGGCAATTAAATTTTGTGTTGTAAATTAAACGAATTATTTTAAATATAATTTACTAAATCTAAGCTTTGTTTTGTAATTATAAATTTAAACAAATAAATGGATTTAAATCAATAACTTTAAATCTAAATATTACAAATGCGGGCTCAACCGCGATCGACAAATTGCAAGAATTAAAAGTAAAAAAAAAAATATACGAAGCAAAAGATCCCCACAAGCTGTGAATAGCCAAAATGGAAGAAAAATTAAGGAAGTTTAATTGAACAAGAAGGACGAATTCTGTGAGTTAAATTGAATTCCCAGAAGGACGATCTCTAGTAAGGATGCTCAATGTCAAGATCTATGTGATGATGATGTGAGATGAGATAAAGTATGTACAATTTAAAGAAGTTTGAGTATAGAAGTACATTTTGTTGCGAGAGAATGCATAAATGTAAGGAATGCTTAGATGTTTACAGAAGAAAGTAGAAGTTTCGAAAAGTGAGTTGAAGTGAACAGAAGAGAATTGAAGTTGAAACTTATAGAAGAAAATATAAGTGTTTGTGGAAGAATATTGAAAAGATAATAAATTGAAGTATATATAAAAACATTGAAGAACATAAAAGAACGAAGAATCTTATGGAAGTTTGTAAAAATATTTTTTAAACTATAAACCAGAGGAAATTTTTAAAAATTTTGAAAATTTTATTAATTTTAACGTTATTTAAAATTAATATTAAATTGTTGTTTTAACATTATTTAAAATTAATATTACTTTAAATCGTTTCTCTTTACGTTCAAATATTTAACTGAATTTTTGTTTTATAATTCATTTATTGTAATTTTCTTTAGAAGTTTCATCTGATCTTGTATTTAAAATCTTTAATAGTATTGTAAACAAAATGGAATTGCTTGATATTTTAGCACTTACCGTAGAGGGTAATTCTGTCAAGGAAAACTGACAGAATTAGGATTACAAACGGACGGAACGAAGACATTTTTACAGGCACGTTTGTTAGAATATTATCAAAATTTTAACAATTGGGCCGATGCAGACTCCGAGTATGGCGAAGCGGCTTCAGTTGTTCGGCAGAATAGTGCTACAGAACAGCCTGGATCTACATTCTCCTTAAGGGACATAGAAAATACAATCACGAAATTTTCAGGCGAGTGTCAGCCAAGGATAGACCAGTGGCTTGAAGATTTTGAAGATTGTGCCTATAGAGTGAAATGGAATGACTTGCAGAAATATATTTACGCCAGAAAATTGCTAACAGGTGCTGCTAAAATTTTCATTAGAAGTCAGGGCAACGTTCGCGAGTGGAAATCAGTTCAAAGATTCTTTAAAACGAGAGTTCGGAAATAAACTTTCCTTAAGGGAAGTACATCGTTTATTGCCAAATAGAAGAAAACGGGCTAACGAGAGTTTTCACGAATGTTTGAATAGTCTTATGGAGATTCTTCAGTTGGCATAGATACTGAAAGCAAAATCCGATATTTTATTGAGGGAAAAGATGATAAATCAAACAAGTACTTTTTGTATGGCGCTAAGGATATTAATAAATTAAGGGAGAAAATTTGGATATACGAAAAAATTCGTTCGACGAGAACTTCAAACTTACGAGGATCAAATGGAAATTTATTTAAAAACACAGTGACGAAGACGGAGACTAAGGACGAAAGATGATGTTTACCAAACAGTTACACTAGCGACGGAATTAAATGTTTTAAATGCCAGCGTTTTGGACACAAATCATTTGAGTGTAGTGTGGAACTGAAGAAGGAAAATACCTCAATAAAGGGTGTTAACACCGGAAATAGAGAAATATTCATACAGTATCTATCCACTTGGTCGAAGGATATCGAGATTATGGAAAAAATGTTTCAGCTTTTGTGGATACTGGCAGTGATAGCACAAATTATCTGAGAAGAAAACACTAGTAGGTATAAGTGGGAAGAGAATTACGACGATGGCTGACTTTACTGTTTGTGTAAGTGTAGATGACGTTAAATTGGATGTAACATTTTATGTTGTCTGGGAAGGAGATATTTTGTATTCAATTGTGCTGGGAAATGATATTTTTGAAAAGGTCGATTTGTTAGTGAACTTACTTGGAGCAAAGTTTATAGATATCGTCGGTAATTCGTACTGCACTAGACCTTGGGGAGATTAGCTCAGTGGTTGAATTACAGAGGGAGTTTAGTAACATTCTACATAATGCTTCTGAACACTTTGTTGAGGATCGACTGGGTACAGAACATCTCAGGGAGAATATTAAAGTAGAATTAGACGGACCTACAGGCCGATTAGACCCCAAAGTTATCCGGTGAAAATGAAGATTGTATTAAGTGACGACATTCCCTGTAGCACATAGGCCAAGAAGAATGTCATATGCAGACCAGCTTGTAGTACAGAACCAATTAGAAGAGTGGTTAAGAGATGGTATAATTCAACCAAGCAACTCGGAGTATGCTGCACCAATAGTTTTAGTATCCAAAAAAGATGGAACTAAACGTCTTTATTGCGATTTTCGTAAACTTGATCCCAAGATAATTTTCCAATGGCTGTTTTCCAATGGCTGTTATCGAAGATGCGGTGCAAAAGCATCAAGGAGCAAAAGTGTTTACTACATTAGACTTAAGGAATGGTTTCTTTCATGTTCCAATAGAGCCGGACTCAAGGAAGTATACAGATTTTGTAACACATAATGGAGTATACGAATTCTTGTATGTACCATTCGGTATCTCGAATTCTCCTGCATTGTTCTGCAGATATATAACGTCGGTTCTTAGGGATCTTATCAATGATGGTACTTTATTGATTTATATGGACGATATAATTATTCCTTCAGAAAATGAAGAGGAAGGAATCGCGAAATTACGAAAGATATTGGAAGTCGTGAAGATGAATGGATTGGATATCAAATGGTCAAAATATCAATTTTTGAGGAAGAAAATTAATTTCTTGGGATACATAATAGAAAACTCTACGATTAGACCTTTAGAGGAAAAAACTAAAGCTGTGTTCACCTATCATTGGCCGGGTATATTTAATTTTTTTAATTTTGTCGTAGAGTGTAATTTTTTTCCATTTGTTAAAAACAAACAATATTATTTTTATTGAAAACCAAAAATATGTACTTCAGTAAAAAATTTAATAAAATAGTGTTAAATAACAGAATACAATTAGATAACAAAAATAACTTCAAAAAACTATAAATAACTATAAACATTTATATATATTTACATAGAAAAGTTATTTTTCTTTGTATAACAGCATTAATAATTTTTGTTGATAAACTTTTTCCAAGGCATATAGATGAGGCTGTTATTGAACTATTTTTTCATATTTTGCTAAAAAAAAAAAACTGCAAATTTTAGGTATTTGATCCTCTATTTCCATTTCATCTCCTTCATCACTCACATTAGTTAGAGGCTTTACAATTTCACTATCTGAAAGGGGTGCCGACGTCAATGAATTTTCATCTATATTTATATATTCTTCCAAAGACAGCACTTCCACTTTTGTTTATTCCCACAGTGTTGATAATGCAGTTTCATTCACTTTGTCATCCAAAATCAAAAAATCTTGCTCAAAAACACAATGACGAAAACAATTGCCAATAGCACTTTGACTCACATTTTTCCAAACCTTCTAAAACATTTAATTTTTGGTTTATGTATTTTAATTGCGATAATATATTTTGTTAAAATTATTTTCCTGTATTTACGGTCCAGATTTTTAATAACGCCTTGATCACATGGCTGCAATACACTTGTAGTATTCGGCGGCAAAAATATAAATTCAATATTTTCTAAGGTTACAGCTGGATGTGCAGTGCAGTTATCAAGAATTAAAGCAAATTTTTTATTATTTTGTTTTTGAAAATACTGGTCCATATCCACATATTTTTTTTTTTTTTTAAACAATTCCATTTCTAGCGGTCTAACCAGCCATTCGTTGCCGTAAACTTGCTATTGCTAATTTGTTGGCTTTCTCCCTTATTAAACTTCCACAAATGGGTGTATTTTCGGCACGTAGCTGTTGAAACCATATCAATAAAGCCCGTTTCAGCGCTTCATATTTTGAACTTCGTATTTTCTTTTTCTGTTGTCGACTTTTGATTTTTTTTTTCTATAAAATCTTTTAATTTTTGTCCTGTTTTTACAATTGTTGATAGTGTTGAGTTTGCTATAATATTGTTACGTTTTTACCTTTTTAAAAACGTTTATATATGAGTTCGTTGATTGCAAACCAAGCAAAAACAAATATGTGTTTATTTTAATGAAACTCTTTATTAATCACACTACTTTTATGTGCCACTGTCCAAACTTATACAAAGTACACAACATTAACAAAATCAATATGTGCTCGTTCGATACTCTTCTCTGCTTATAACATTTTTATAAGCAACAGCACTTGTTCGTTATTCTCTGCTTAGAACCTTTTTGTAAGCACAACACTTCTGCTCGCGTTAACACTAACAGCTCTTCGGTAAACTTTACTACGGATGCAACTTGTATTCACACCGCGACTTTTACTTCATACGCAACTGCACACAATGCTGACTGAATTCACACTGAACTGGTTGTCTGGCTTGTCTTGCCCTTTTATATGCGAACGTCTTCAGTCTGATGATGGTTCTCGAAGTAGAAGGTTCGCGTTCTCGCCTTCTCGAGGATTCTATAGCTACTGCATTATTTGTTATTGCGTCTGCTTAATTGTCCTATCCCTTTTACTCTCATGCTAGTTGCTGCTAGTTTATTTATACTAAGTTCGATGTATGGGTTAGTGTGTATTTGTGCCGTGTTTATAGTGTACACATTGTCTAGGTATTTGTAGCTGTTGTTTATCGTTAATGTTAAATGATATTAGGTCGTTTCGCTATGCGTAACAATATATTCTTTGCATATGTTTTTATTTGATTTCCGTTCTTCATCTTTTTCACTTAATATTTTAATTTTTTGAAGCACAGACAGTGATTTTTCTTATTTTTAGACATTTTCAAATTATTTAGCAATTGACATTTTAACTCTTTTTATATATCAGCTGAATAAATATGTTGATATGTAATTTAATGCAGCCATATTAAATAAAAGTAATAACCATTGCAACACTTCAAAGTTATTTCTGAGGGATCGTTATAAAAAGTCAAAATTTATGAAATTTAATTACCGGGACCATTTAAAGTAGTACATAGTTGCTTTTAATCGAGAATTCGTTATAAACGATGTTTTTTTGTATAAAAATTGTTATTAAAACGTCGGGACTTGAAAATATGTAGGTAATAACTAAGAATTCGTTATAAACGTGGTGAGCAAAAGTTTTAGTACTCCAACATATTTTGACAACGAAGTCCACACAGGCTTAGTTCTATTTCACAAAGTCCCAATATGACTTCAAAAGCGTCATTTGAAAGAACGGTTACATAATTGCTAAACTTGAAACAAAAGTAAACCAAAAAACTTGCTCATGGTGCCACCAGAAAACACAAAACAAAACTTGTACATAAAATTCCAAATAGGTCAAGTGGAATGTTTGACCTTAAGGAATTTTCTACTAAATACAAATGATGACATTTTCATACATTAGGCCTTTGAATTTTAAATTTACTCAAGGTTCTCCTTGTGGGTATCTATGAAGGTGAATAAATGTGAAATATCGCAAAATTGTTTAGTATTTAATAAACATTTTTTTCAAGAAGGTTAATAAGCGCTGTATCGTTCCATATAGCGATTCAGACTCTTCTTCCGCTAAGCTAACAGTGGCAAAAAGACTTTTTGAAATTTTGGAAAACCAGAGAGCTACAAAAGGCATAACAGTTTTATGGTGTTTTCTTTTCTACAAAGAAAATGTCACCCTCTTACAAGGTGCAATAAAAATATTGTTTACCAACCCTGTCGTAATGTCATTTTTTATTTGAGAAGACCAAAACACAAATATTTGAAAAAGGGTATGTCCTGTGTTTGTCACGGCGGCTGTTGACTATGTATGTAATAAATTCAGTAATTCTTCTTCATCAGATGACGAAGATGAATCTAATAACTGATTTATTTCAATTTTCGCAAATAAAATAGATGCAGCAATATATGGATTTATATTTTTTTTCATAAAAAAGGTTTTAGATCTAAAAATATACTGTATTTATTGATTTGTTTTCACTAATAAATGTAAATATGAAAAAGGTGTTGCCAGATCGCTAATTTTTCAACTTTATTTTTTGTTCTAACATTGAATGCATTTTTTTTTTTATTACGGACCATGTAGCTTTAATAATGTAATGTTTTCTTAAGGTTAGTTAACAAAACAATGAAAAAATCAATTTCAAATGGATGACAATTCTAGGCGATTTTTAAAATTTCATCTGGTAGCCCAATAAATAAACAAAAATCATCTGCTTTACAGAGCATTTTCAGCACTCTCGATTTATACAGGACATTGAATGCAATGCCCTCCACCATTGGCAAGTGCGAGTTATTTAGAAAAAAAACATACCACCCTTTTAGAGGGCGAAACATTTTTAAGAAACAAACGCAAAATTGCATTTTGCCTTAATAAAATGCACATTTTTTGATAGAAAAGAAAACACTATTAGTTACTTAATTCTGATGATAAATACATTTCTAACCGGAATTATAAAATGTATTTAAAAGTTTTATAACTCTTCTTCAGTTTTAACGAAACAATCATAACATCATGTCATAGGGAAAATGTTAACGAGTTGCTCTTTTATCAAATCAAATGTTTTATTTACAAACAAATCCTATCTTCCATCTCTGGCCTTAGTTTTACTAAATAACGTATTACTCATTTATATGATTGAAAATGTTCAAATGTTCATATTTTATTCATGGGATTTAGTGAATCGTTATTGCAACTGCATTTGGTATTCTCCAATATCCATAAGTATTTATGATTTCGAATACAAATATATTTCTTTTCTATTTTAAAATTTTTATTTTATTTTTGTGGATTCCACTTTTTTTTCCTTTTTTGCTCTAGAAATGTGAAAATCCTTTTTAAAGAGTTCATGGCTCCTAGGATCATTTATGGATGTACATATTTTTAGTTTCTACATGTACAGAATATTTTTTTTATTTCTCTTCTTAGGAGTATGGTTTAAATTGTTGCATATCGAAATGTGTGGGTGTGTGCATAGTTTATTGTTTATAGTGATTTTTCATATCATGAAGTGTACATAGTTTGAACTATTTTTGCATCATTTTAAAGAAATATGAAAATACATTCTTCAATTGTATGTTTATTAAATTTATCCGGTGCTATAATAGTTCTTTATTAAATCCAAAATTTAATTCAAAATTGTTTATTTATATTTAATTTATCTATTTATGAAATTTACAAAATCTAGAAATTTGTTTACATCAAAATTTTAATCTTATTGCGACATATCGAATTATTGCGAAATCTTTCGAATGGCATATTTGATACGAAAATGAAATTTCGAATTACTTGCAGCGAAGTCCTAATTTGTGGGTAAAAACAGCATATACTTGGGAACACTTTAACTTAAATGCCAAAATAGCGACATTTAAACTACAGCGAAATCTAGTAGATTAGATTTCAAATCTTGCTCAAAATCTAGATCGTTTACACTGGATTTATTTGACAGTAGCAAGATTTCATTTTAATAACAAAAACAGCTGACTGAAATATGAAAAGAAAACAATAATATTTCCAAATTTAGTTTAATACAAAAAAAAAATTAAAAATATAGGACAGATTTCAAAAAATATTGCAAATGTATTACTACACATAATTGTTAAATAAGAGAATGTAATGGGTAGATGTAAGCATATGCAATATAGGTAATAATAAAAATATTAATCCGCAGGTTCGTCACGAATCATTCTGGGAGGAAGATGTTCCTTATTTTGTTTATTTTTAACCCTTATCCTGTACTTCAAAAATATAACTCAATTTATTTTTTTACATTCATTACATACAACATTGATCTGAGAAGGCTTTCTGCAAATACATTTTTGAAATTCGGTACATTTATTTGCATATTTGGTGCTATTAGAACGATTTGGACAAAAGTAACAACCAGAGACCTGCGCCGATCGGCTGACAGCCGGCTAAACCGAGCCGCCGACAAAATTTAAAAGCCGCCGCCGCCGAAAATTTATTCGGCTCGATTTATGTATGTAAGAAAATTAAAATATATGAAAATATTACATAATTGGCCATTACAACCCATCAGTCAGGATTACGACCTAGCTTCTCACACTACTTATGTTGTGTGCGTTAATTTTATACATGAGTGGCGGGACCTACAGTTTAAAGTCGACTCCGAACGACAGATTTTTGAGAAGCTTTTCATGGCAATTTTTACTCTCAGAGTCTTTGCCAGAAATCTGCTGAGAGGAAGTCGCCGAAGAAATATTATTTCGTTTTGATGTCTGACCTGGGATACGGGCCTTTTGCCTAATAAGCCGACACACTACCCACTAGACCACGGCGACTTCAATTATATATAAAATATGATATTTATATTTTTGTTTTACTTGACTTAAATACATTATTGAATTTTTTTTTTGTTGTTCATTTTGTGATATATTAATAGAAAAATTTTTAATTTTTTGATATGGAAATTTTGAACACCCTTTCTTGTTTTTGGTGAATGTGGTAACACTTTTAACTTTACGTTAAATTTTTTAAAAGACAAAAAATTGAAATGGAGATCCAAAGAACTACAAATTTCAATAATTTAAATGAGTTAAATTCGTCTGATTCCGATGCAATTTGTAATGGTACTGATTTCCCAAAACAATAATTGAAACTCCAATTTCAATTAGCTTTTAGCCAAATTTTTTTGGAAAATATTATTTTGAATATTTATTTCTGATAATTGTTTTGTAAGTGTTATAAAATGCGAAATAATTTAAGGTTTGGAGTTTCTGCGTCGACATCAAACCTCTATAACCATTCACGTGCTCATGGTATTGACGTAAAATCAAAAAAATTTTAAAATTCGAATGCGAAAATAAAATCCTTATTTTCAGGAAGTTCTAAAAATGCAGATTCCGAAAAATTTGCTAACGCACGTCTGCTTGTGCAAATGTGCTGCAGAGATATAAGCACAATGTAACCAGTGACGTCAATTATGACGTTTGAAAAACGCTAAAATCAGCAGTTTTAACCGACCCCGTAGAGGGAGAAAAAAGATGTTAAAAGTTTTAGCGAAACAAATGTGTTAGAAGCAATAAATATACAGAGTGAAAACTGGCGGATAAAGTGAAAAATTTAAATGTAAACAAACATTTATTTTGAGTTAAAAAAGGGCAAATTTGGAGTATTTTGTAATTTCTTCAATGAAAATGTTAAAAATATGTAAATAGTTAATTATTAATCTATTTGTATGTTGTTTTTGGTCACAATGGATATAGTTTCTTGTGCAAAAGGAAAGTAAGAAGCTAAATATATCAAGATCAAATAAGACGTACTGCTTATAAAAATTTTTTCTTGTAGAACTTTATGTATATTAACAGTATTTATTAATTTCTTGAATGAAAAAGTTAAAATTCCGTAATTTTTTCATTATTAATCGAACTCTTAGCAATTTCTCTTCACATTGAGAAAAGTTCCGTGTGCAGGAAGTTTGTAAAAATAAAATTATAACAAAATATATACTCATAACTTTTTGTGTTAGGAATTTGTGAATATACCTCTAAATTGATTAAATACTAAGTTAGTGACGACCGATGAAAGGTGTCATAAAAAATACATTAATTCCGAATTACGTTTTCCTAATAAAACGGTTCATCTCCTTCCAAAATTATTCTAATATTCTACAAAAATATCATAAATTTCTACCAAAATAGAATAATAAAAATCCACCCCGAAATCTAAAAAACATAAACAAAACAGTCAGGCAGCCAGAGAAGGACAGAAATACTTTTTGATTATATCTGCTGTCTCTTTCTAAGTGGAGGGTTAAACGTCAAAAGCACAGAAGACGTACAGAATGGAAACGGAATTTTGACGTTTACATAATTTTGGTGAAAGGGACAGCAAATATTACCAAAAAGTATTTCTGTCCCTGTCTGATTATTTATGTTTTGTTTATTTATGTTAGTTAATTTTTAGGGTGGGTTTTTATTTTCTAATTTGGTAGAAATTTATGATATTTTTGTAAAATAATAGACTATTTGTGAAAGGAAATGAACTGTTGTATTGAGGAAACGTAATACGGAACTAATGTATTTGGTGACACATTTCACCGATTGTCACAAACTTAGTATTTAGCCAATTGAGAGGTATATTCACAAACTCCTGAATCAAAAAGTTATGAGCATATATTTAGTTATATTTTTATTTCTACTTATCTTTTACACACGGAACTTGTTTCATTGTTAAGAGAAGATGCTAAGAGTTCGATTAATAATAAAAAAATTACTGAATTTTAACTTTTTCATTCAAGAAATTAATAAATACTAGTAATATACACAAAGTTCAGCAAGAAAAAAATTTTATGAGTAATAGGACTTATTTGATCTTGATTTATTTAGTTTCTTACATACCGTTTGCGCAAGAAACTATATTCATTACGACCAAAAACTGCATACATTTCGATTAATAATTAAATATTTAAGAATCTTTAAACTTTTCATTGAAGAAATTAAAAAATATTCAAAATTTTCCCTTTTTTAACTCAAAATCAATGTTTGTTTATATTTAATTTTTCAACTTTATCCACACAGTTTTCACTCTGTATATCTATTGCTTCTAACACATTTGCTTTGCAAAACGTATAATACGTTTTTTGTCTCCCTCTAAAAAATTATGTAAAATTATGCTAAGTGAGGTTGTCAAACGTCAAAGTTTTCCCTTCTGTGCATATTCTGTGGTCAAAAGCCCCGTGACGTATCTGTATACCTGTGGATATAAGGCCCTTTAAAATAGTAGAGCAACCAGGGCCATTTTATTTATGTCATTTCGGATCAGAGCAGACCAGTGTTGCCACCTTATGTGTAATTACACATATTGTGTGTAATTTTTGATTCTGCGTGTAGCATGCGTGTAATTAGCTTCGTGTGTAATTTTACTTTTTGTTCTAATTTTTTCTTTAGTCGCTAATTTTTAATAATCCATTTGCTAACAATGATTATTTAGTAAATTTACTGCAGTTTTTGGCAAAACCTCTGAGAGTAAATAAAATTGCCATGAAAAGACTCCCAAAAATCTACCATTTGGAGTCAATTTTAAAACTGTAGGCCCCAACACTCATATAAAATTAACGCACATACATAAGTGGTGTTAGAAGCTAGGTCGTAACCCTGACGGAAAAGTTGTAATGACCAATTATGTGAAGCTAATGTTTACATGTCTTTTTTGTTCTTTATATAAATGTTGGAAATGTTGTATGCATATTATTTAAATAAATAAAAGCGCCGCCGAAACTTTACCATATTTCGGCTGACAGCCGACTTAAAGCCGCCGCCGAAACTTTTCAACTTTAGCCGCCGCCGCCGACAAATTTGCTCGGCGCAGGTCTCTGGTAACAACTTCAAAAACACATCAACGAATAATATATTTACACTACTTATTCTCTTTTGGGTTTGTTGCTAGTTATAAAGTTGTCAAGACACACAAAATTGTTACCAAGCTCGTAGCACATGCGGAAATTGATTATGTTGCATTGAGCAATTTTGACCCAAAAGTATCATTTGCGTAAGTTTTTTACATACGCTTTGTGAAAAGCCCTACAAAGATTATGTTATAAAGATGAGTATTTAAAGAATAAATGAGGAATAAAAACTGTTCGGGCAATTTTGACCCATTAATACAGGGTTAATTTGTTTTTATTTTGTTTATTTTTATTTTGAATTGAAATGTCATTTTTTTCATGCGCAGCGTTGTATTTTTAAGTACTATTTGGCAAAACACATAGTTGCATTCCAATTTTTACTAGATTTTGCCGAAATCTACTAAATAAGTAGATTTTGTTTTGTATGGGAAATCTTAGTTAAAATCAACTAGATTTGGCTCGAAATTTCATAAGTACTAGATTTCGCTGTAGTGTAAATGGGCTATAAGTGTCAAATTTAAATGAAATTTTAATTTTGTTTTAAAAACGTTGAAACAAAAATGATCGTTTATGTTGATAAAATGGATTGTGTTTTTCCGGAAGAGTCCAAAGGAAATTGATAAGAGATAATTACAAGATATTATCTCCTAATTAAAAATAATACGCAAATATTCAAAGAATTTATAACTACATTTATTTATATCTACAGTGACGAGCAGAACTGAGTGCATGTTCACAATACTGAGTTTCGTCATCCACAAAAACAAAACCATACAAGCAAATACAAAAAAAAAAATAATTTTAATTCTTTGTTTTATTCTTAACAAATAGCAGTAAAAAAAAACAATAATTAATGAAATGAATTCAAAGAGTTTGAATGAAAAAACGAAAATAACCCACATAAACTCAAATTTGCACGTTTCAAGAAAATTCAAGAAACTAACCCAATTTCAATATTTTGTTCATAGACCCTTTTTAGAAATAGCTTGATTTACGCGGTTTGAGATGCTTTCTATCAAATGATCAATAACATCTTTCGGAATTCGATTCCATTTCGTATTTATACGATCCCAATGTTTGATCATGTTTGTTGGAGCTGTTTCGTACTGTCCGAGCCGGATTTTTACGAATGGCCAAAGATTTTCAATCGGATTGAGGTCGGGACTATGTGCCGGCCATTCCATCAATTGAAAATACAATTTTTTTTTTCTTTACAATTTTTGCTGTGTCCTTCGGATCACCATCCTGTTGAAAAATAATTTCTTATTCGGGATATGCACATTTTTCTGTAAAGTTGAAGATGGGTTAGCAGAATCTTTAGATAGTCTTTTTCCGCATGATACCATCTACTAAATATGCTATTTGTTAAGAATAAAATAAAGAATTTAAATTAATTTTTTTTTTTGTATTTGCTTGTATGGTTTTGTTTTTGTGGATGACGAAACTCAGTATTGTTTACATGCACTCACTTCTGCTCGTCACTGTATGTGTGTATACTTTTAGTTTTATTAAAAATTTTAGACTCAGTAAGGATGCCTTTCTGTATGACTTTAATTCCATTACGGATAACTTAAGTGCTCTTCAAAGGTACACAGCGATACCATCTTTGCTGAAAAGTGGATACCAACATCAAATTGGCCAAGATCGTCTCTTAGGAATACCACAACAGTTAATTTCAAGTTGTATTGCCGAAGTGTGTCAAGCAAGAGAAGATATTCTCTGTCCGAAAAACACATAACATTTGAAATGACAGGCGAAAATAAATGGGATGCAAAATTATATTTTTGCAATAAGTGTGGTATACCAGGCGTAATTGCTGCTGTTGATGGTACCCACGTCCAAATTATTAAACCATCAATTGATGAACATTTGTATTGAGGGAGAAGAGAATTAAACCACATCATTAACGCAATGGTTGTAAGTTTAAATGTAGAGACATATATTATCATTATATTACTTTTTATATGTATAAATATTGAATATAGATATTAAAAAATGTTTTTGAGTTGATTTCCATTGAAGCTAATGATGAGTAAATTTTAGATTTGTGATCATCAAATGTATATAAGGGCTGTCAAATGATCTTTTTGTGGTGCAAATCATGATTCCCATATTTGGAATTTAAGCAATGAAAGGCAATTTTTAATAGAAAAGCATCAAAAGAAATTAAACAAAAAAAAAATTAATACGCCCCACTTCAAAATAAACAATGCATTTTCTATTTTTTTATATTTCTACTACCAATACTACTACTTAAAAATACACAATGATTCTCTTTTTCTTTTAAAAATATTATTTTTTTACAAAAAAAAAAAAAAAAAATACTTACATTTTCTATTCTTTTATATTTCCATTACCAAAACGGCTTTCGAATGAAATACGAAAAAATATAACGTATTTGTCATTCGTTTTCGTATTACACGGTTGCACTTTCGACAGGGATATTTATGAATACGAAAAGGGAAATAAGTACGTACGTTCGAAAATAAATTTGCGATAATTGTATTATACAGTTCCATTTTTCCGAATTCGTATAATTTTTCTTTCGAATCGAATTACGCAATAACCCCCCAGAATCTAAAAAAATTGCTTAATGAACATTTTAAGTGGATGGTATAATTAAGTTCTGTCGATGTTGCATTTTTAAGTTGGACGACGTTCTATTGGAATTAAAATTGGGTCAACAAAAATTTAAATACAGCGGAATCGCAATAGAGTGAACAAATTCGTGCAAGGCCAGTTCACTCTATTAGGAATGTTCACTCTAAAGAGTCTATAAAAGAATCCATATTTGTTATATTATTATTAATGAATTACAAAGAAGTAAAATAATTTTCAAGAGTTTTTTGCTTTGTACGAACATTTTTAGCTTTTTGCACTGCTAGATCTCGGAATTTATGTAAAACTAAAATATTTTCGTAACAGTTTGTGTAATTTTCTGCCCACTCAATAGCTTTCTCAAACAACTGCACGGCGTGCGTTGCTGTAATGTCGGATTTTGCTTCTGGTACTTCCTCGATGTCAGTGTCTGTATCAGAAATGGCATCGGGAACGCGGAAATTGGAAGTAAACTTTCAGCATTGATCCATTCCGTAATATCATCATTAGTAAAAACTTCCTACAAACATAAAATTTTTCATAAATTTACGTTTAGTGGTTACTTAACAAACTCGCGTTTGGATTAGCAGTTCGCAGCATATCTAAAATTGGGGTTAAGTCCTCTAGATACTGTTACCGCAGTGACCGTTGCAATGCGTTTAACGGCATATTTTCCTCGTCGTCGTCACTATCTTCTGAGTGTACATAATCACCTAAAAGACTCGACCAGCGTTTTTTTTATCATGTTTGGTTCCAACTCCTTCCAAGCTAGCGATAAAATTAAAATTTTCCTTTTTATCGGCCCGTTGAAAAAGATGTTTCCTATAATTCATTTTGGTTATTTGAATAACATTTTGGTCCATGGATTGAATCAATGGAGTAACCTTCAGTGGCAAATATACGACAAAGATACATCCATCCTCAGCGATAAGTTCTTGTTCCGGTGGATGACAAGGTGCATTGTCAAGTAACAAAACTGCTTTTGTTGGCAAGGCTTTTTGGCTTAAGTTTGCTTTGACCTAAATTAAATAAAATACATATACTGAGTGCCCTGGTAGCCTAGTGGGTAGTGTACTAGACTATTAGAGTGAGGGTCGTGAGTTCGATTCTCACAAGAGAATCTGGTCTGTGACACTACACCGAGCACATGGTCTAAGTTACTCAGCTCGTACATAATTGGAATATAATTTCTAATTGTATTGTAATTAATAAATAAATAAAAATATATATAGAATGCAGAAAGTCATTAAACATCTCGTACAAACCTGACGGACGAAAGATGTGTGAAACCATTCTTTAAACATTGAAGTTGTCATCCAGGCATATCAAGTCCTTTAAATGATCTTGGCTTTTTTGCGTGAGCAATGACTAATGGTTTTAGTTTATAGAGCCCTTGCCTTGCTTTCTGAATTTTCCTTCCTGGTGCTGTTTTTTCATAAGCAGAAACGTAGGCCTTTTCGGGTAACATTTTCCAGAAGAGACCAGATTCGTCAGCATTATATATTTGCTCTTCATAAAATCCATGCACCCTAACCATTTCACCAAGCATCAGGGGAAAGCTTTTATCCACAAATTTTCAAAAGCCTAATTGCATTAAAACCGCCCCTTTTTTCCAACATTTCATGAAATGTTTTAGCTTTTTCTTTAAAAAGCACTTAATGGCAGATTTTTGGCTCGTTGTCTTAAAAACCAGTTGTAAAGAGCTTTCTCAACACGTGGATATTCTGTTTTTTTGAGCGACTTTCCTTTAAGCGCACTTTTACTTAAGCACATAACACATTCAATTTCAGATTTCTTCTTATTGATCCCACTTATTTGCTACTCCATATGTTTTTTTTTCAAGAACTGTAGCTGTAGAATCGCACCTTTGGATAGTTCTTTAATTATTTCTAGCTTTATTCCAATAGAAGAAATGTTTTACATTTATTAGAACTCATTTTATAACTTTTGGTCTGCACAAAGAAAACAAAATTTACTAAAGTAATCTAGCTCACACTTTTGAAAAATCTTCAAAAAAAAAAGACAAGAAAACAAAAAAAAAAATTGACACACACAACATAAGTGGTGTGAGAAACTGCGGGCTTCTTGGAGACGATTGCTGTAGACTGTCTAATGGTGAAGGTATAGCACTGGCCATTTTAAAGTCACCAACAGCAACTCGTTTCCTTACCGTTCGCATCTTCCCTCTTTCCACTTTTCCTAAACTGCATGAATAGGGGCCATCACCTGAGTGCTGATTTTATAAAAAAAACAACAAAAATTGCAAATTCAATGGAAATCTAACGTGTTCATAAAATAGTATGTAAATTTTGCGTCTTTATTAAAGATAACTTTTGTGTCGTTGCAATTTTGTATAAGAAAAACAAAAAATCACTCTATTGAGTTGTGCATTGTTCACACTATAAAGTAACCAATGAAAAAAAAAAAAACGGGAGTTCGTAATATCGAGTAGTTCATATTACCAAGTGTTCACTCCATTGCGATTACACTGTATTTGCATTTTTATTAACCACAGTGCTAACTACCAGGTTACTGTGTACTTTTTGTCGAACTGTTACTATAATTCTTCATGCATAAAATTATTGCTTCCGTATTTAAGAATATTTTTTATTTTTATTAAAGAGGACTACATTTTAAGTTTTTTAGCAAAATTCTACTGTCTAGATAGTATTTATGAGGTAGATAGATTTAAAGTGTCGTGTTCCTGTCTTGAAGATAATTACATATTCCCCCATAGGTCACAAGACCTAATTAATAAAAAGATTTGGAAAGATACAAGCAGATCAACCCAATTCCATTACAAACCTCAGGAGAGTCAGAATATCGGCTTTTGGCAGACAATCTGGCAATATTAAAAAATTCTCTATCCAGGTCTAGAATTACAGAGTATGTCTTTAATTGTATACAAATCTATCTAAATCTTAACAACCTTCCCAATAATTTATCTATTATCTATTCCAGAAGTTTGAAGTAAAAGTCGTGGTTCGAAGATATCCGTTGTGAACAGAGTAGCGAATAGTGTGTGAATAATATCGGACAAGCAATAAATTGTTGTAGTTACTACTGTGTACGTTGTATCAGTTAAGTTTGAACAGTGATATAAAAGTTGTGTGAATAATAAAGAGTTACATTAAAATAAACGCAGATTTGTTTTTACTTGGTTTGCAATAAACGAACTCATACATAAACGTTTTTAAAAAGGTAAAAACGTAACAATATTCTTTTGGAATAAATGGAGTAAAATTATTTTTATTTTATAACGGATTCTCGAACAACTTATGCCGTTATTGACAATCAAACGAACAACTTTTATTTCATTTGGCTTAAGTATTGTGATATGCCTGTTGATTTGTATACAAAATATGGGAAATCAAATTGAGAAAAATGGAAAACTCGAATATTTGATATTTTTAGTGTGTAAAGTGATGTAAAAAAAATTATGATAAAATGTAATACAGTGTGAATATAGTGAGTTTTAATGTAATGTCCGCTAAAGCGAATACTGCGCACGTAGTACAATTGGGATACGATAAAAATTGGTTATTGGGAAATTTTTTTTTTCATATATAGACCCATTTTCTGAAATATAGAATGAACTGGAAGCAATTGATGATAATGAGTTCAATGGCGCTGCAATTTAGACAATTCCCTCTCAAGATGGATCCGATACAGAACAAGATATCGCTGAAAACGATGATGAGCATGAAGGAAATCTAAATCATTTCGGTCCAAAATTATTATCTACTGAATGCGAAGTAGTACAAGAAAATTATGAATGGGATGCCAGTGATGATGAAGCCCTAGAAAAGTTAATGCGAAGCTCCATCTAACATACATACAAACACAAGTTCAAATTGATGGTGAAAAGTTGAACCAGTATATAAAATAAACACGCAGTGTACAACAATTTTACCTAGCTGTGATATAATTGAAATGAAACCTGCAAACGATTCGTCGATGGAAAGGGTGGCGTTGATAAGATGGATCATATGGTTGTAGTCTACCGCACGCATATCTCTTTGATGCCTCGGTTGTCAATGCATGGCTTTTGATGAAAAAGTTAAATCCGAATGAATCCCATCCTACCTAGATACTAGAGGTGTGCACAAGACATATAAAATTGCAAACTATTGAATTTTTTTAAAGACCGAATATTGACTGTAGCAACAAATATAAATAAGTGTGTAGCAAAGATAGAGTACAAAAAAACACCAGCACTCGTAAACCATTGTACAACAGTATAAAAGATAGTTGTGTGAAGAGTGCAAGAAAAATATTGTACTCTTCATAGTGTCACAACGTGCATTTCTGTTTTCAGTAAATGGGAAAGAAAAGATGTTTTTGTTTTTAAAAAACAAAAACAACGAATATTACCATAGCGATTTGAAGAGAGGTTGTTGTTGTAAAGTTTATGGTGAAATCAAAGAATGTATAGAAACACTTAGGTATGCATATTTTCAACGAATACACTACTGATATTCATATCGCAATACTGAAAATGTAGCTTCAGTAGTAAAATATGCTCTTACAACACAAAGCATAGTTTCGTTACTTCACAGGCAAACGAGTGCTGTTGTACACTTTGAATAAAAGAGAAATCCACATTTTAGTGCACTCGTAAAATCAAGAGCAACAGAAATGGTGAAGATAAACTAGTAGAATACCTTGCGCACACCTCTACTAGAAATTTATGGTACTGCTCGCGCAGTAACAAATTGACAATAGATGCGCAATATAATGACAGACACCATCGCATTGACAACTCGAAAACTGAAAAACGATGTGGACATAGCGGGAAAAAAGCAAAATTTATTTGTAGCAAGTGTAAAAAGGGGACTTCACCTCAAAGAATGCTTCAAGTGTACCTAAGGCGCAGTGTACCTACTGCTCAGTGTCCCTTTTAACGGCATGTAACTCGAAAACTAATAATTTTTTTGAAAAAAATGAATTAAGTAGATCATTTTGTATTAATAATTGGAAAAGTTATTAAAAGAAAGTGCCCAGGAACTTCATCCATTAATGGGTTAAGTAAACATATTATGTCCGGTTTTTTTTTTTTTCGAAATTTAAATTTTATGGTTACATAATCCATTTTATTTTTATTATTATTTTATTAATAAATCCACGAATGTTTCGCAGCATAATATTAGTAACCATAAGTGAAATTGGAATTAGAAACGAAAGAAGGTAATAAAATAGGAATCATGTATGTACAGTAAAAAAATCAGTTGGGCAATTCGCAAAAGACCTTGTATCGTTGTACATATTAAGTATATTGTTGGACGAAGATACATTAGGGTATGCTTATTATAGATACTTTTCGTACAAAAATCCGATACACTTATGTACACTTTTATCATATTGTTACGTTTTTACCTTTTTAAAAACGTTTAATTATGAGTTCGTTTATTGCAAACCAAGTAAAAACAAATATTTATTTATTTTAATGTAACTCTCTTTATTATTCACACTACTTTTGTGTCACAGTTCAAACTTAACCGATACAATAGTATTTGCTTGTTCACTATTTTACACCACAACTATTCTGCTCGCAACGGATATCTTCGAACCACGACTTTTGACTTCATAGGCAACATAACCCAAGGCTGACTGAATTCACACTGACTGGTTGTTGCCTGTCTTGTCCTGCCCTTTTATATGCGAACGTCTTCAGTCTGATAATGGTTCTCGAAGTAGAGGGTTGGCGTGCTCGCCTTCTAGAGACTTTTCCGTCTACATTGTTTGTTGTTGCATTTGCTTACTTGTCCATCCCTTTTGCTCTCATGCTTGTTGTTGCTGGTTTACTTATTATAAGTTCTATGTATGTGTTAGTGTGTATTTGTGTCGTGTGTATTGTGTATGCATTGCTTTATTGTCTTTCTATTTGTAGCTTTTGTTTATCGTTATTATTGTTAAACGATATTAGGTCGTTTCGATTGTTTTTTGCATAACAATATGTTTTTAAAAAGTTATGTTATTTATGTAAAATCAATAGTTAAAGACAAGAATAAAAATTCAAAATATTTTCTATTATAGTTATTTCGTTCGCTCAAATAATTAAGAGTTTTACTTTTTTCCGGCATAACATTGAGTGTTAACAAACAAAAATGGTATTCAATACAACATATACGATACAAAGTCATGTGAATTGACCATGTATTGATTTTGTTATAATAATAATAGTACAATAGTATTCTGCTAAGACTATGAAGTCTTTATTTATGTATTAATCTTACTTGGTTTGTGCCAGATAATCTGACATATAATCCTTAGTTGCTCTAAATTGTATTTGTTTAACAGGAGTTTCGTTGTCAGAATTGGTTGATGAAAGATTAAGGAATTTCTGAGGAGATATTTAGAAATTGGTAGTAGCTAATGTATCCGAAGAGGTTGAGTTTGTTGTTGGTAAGGATTGAAATTTGTTGTTTGTTCCTTTTTGTTCATTTATTTGGATATTGGCTGTAATTTAGAGGATAATACAGAAATACAGGTGTAAGCTTGCCAACCTTACAAGCAATTTTACTGAATGTGTTTATCAATGAATGGCATTCAACTAATGAAGTTGCAAACGAAGCTTTTACATTTTATTCAAAGAAGATGGAGGGGACCTTATCCATTATAATATATATTTTTATTTTTTGTTTTGGAAACGTAATATAATGCAAAGTAACCAATATAACCAAACCTTAGATAAAAAAGCTATTTTTGATGAAGAGTATGTATTTGCGATTTCTTAATCGAATATAGATTGCAAATAAACAATAATAAGAAAAAATATTTTAAAAGAAAAACTTTTTTTTTTAATTTATTCATATTGTTACGTTTTTACCTTTTAAAAACGTTAAAAATATGAGTTCGTATCAATTTTTCATTTTCCGCACAACTTTTGTGCCACTGTTCGAACTTATTCCACGTATACACGATAACTTTCACAATATGTGCTTGTTCGTTTTGCTTCTCTGCTTGCAACCTTTTTATAAGCAACAACACTTGTTAGTTATTCTTCTTCGCTCACAACCTTTTTGTAAGCACAACGCTAACAATAGTTTTCTTCATACGCAACTTGTCTGCACACAAGTCTGACTGAATTATGGCTCGATCTCCTGTCTTCACACACGACTGATTTAATTCAAACTCGTCCTTGCTTGCTTGGTCTTTCCTTTTTCCTGGATCATTAGTATGATGAATGCTCTCTAAAAATGGTAAGGACTTGTTGCATTAGAACAAAAAAAAAAAATTCACTTTGATCGAAAAATAAGAAATAAATAAGTAAAAAACCAATAATACTCAAATATTTTATTGTCAAAAAACTCTTTTCAAAATATAGTCGTCTTTGTATTATTTGTAAACATTAGATAATTAGCGGTCTTATTAGGTTTATTTTGATCATTCTACAGTTTGTCAAATAATCTTTGCACATAGAGAAAAATTAAGAAAACTTTGAAAAATTCATTGATTTGTAATATAAATAATCAAAATTTAAAATTTTTTCAATTATATATTATATTTTTGTTAATATAATAAATAAAAAACTTTTATAACACTGAAAATATTCTAATGTAAAATATTAAAAAACAAAAACAATTCAATTTTACTGCTGTCAAAAAAATGTTTGCACAATTGATAAAATATTAAGACTTATGCCATTTTTTTAAATTTATAGTGTTAATGTTTTGTGGGTTCAGCTTGAGCATCAGTTACCGCTTGCCGACGCCTTCTCATGGATTGAATAAGCTTCGGAATGTCATATGCTAATGGTATTTTTTTCCCACTCTTCTTTGATGAACTTTACCAAATCGTTTTTATTTGTGGGCGATCTTTTCCCTACCTTTTTCCCTTCTTTTTTCTTGTTCTTTATGTAAACTACAGATGTGTTAAACGTTAAGGTACATTCAAACAGGGTTTCGAACTACATATTTTCTTACTTAAACATTTTATTTTCGTGTTTAGACCTAAAATAAATAATACTGCCAAATTTAAATCTTACAGATATTAATTGTATTTTCCTACCAAAAAATAAATGAAATTTGAACAAACCAACCAAGCTACCAATCGTAGCATTTTCAAATAAAAACTATCACTTTTGGTCCAATTGGGACAAAACTGGCAACGCTGGTTAGAACTAAAATGTAGAGGTGGTTCCACGATTAAATTTCACAATCCCACAGAAGGCTTACTTATAAGAAAAGTTGTCCACGACCCAAAGATTTCAAAACAAGGACTTTTCGAAAGAGCTTAGAAAAGAATGTGATGTTGTTGTTTCCAACGAAATTGTTCGCCAGGTCTTGTTAAAAGACCAAAACAATATTTAGGCATTTTGAAAACGAATTTAAAAAGAAATGAAAGTAATGAAACACTGCGTAGCTTCTTTAAGTCAACGTTTTTGTTTATTTCAATTTGCGTTTAATCCAAGCATTTTATGGATTAGTTACTCGCATTAAATATGATATATATTATTTCTAAAGCACATTTTTTTGTCGGTTGCAAATATCACCCATACCACCGCATCAAATTTAATGAATGATATCTCATTTAAAAGCTTATATCTAATACTAATGACGAAAAAAAAATAATTAGAAATGGAAAAATTAATATTTTCATTGATAAAAATTATATTTTATATAGAACTGCATGATTATACTGTTGTCATTATGATTATATGTTTTTGTTCAAGTGTGGTAATACAGGGTCGCTTAATAGTAATACAGTTCTATATAATATAGTATGTATTAAAATCCATTCTGGCAATACCGCTATTTGCTATAATGCCGTTTATTAATAAGTCTGTTATATATAATATGCATATTAAGTTGTAAAAAGCTGTTTTGACAGTACTTTGCAGTAGTTGTTATATCAAGTGCCATAAACAGGGTCGCTTAATTGTAATGCTATTCCACATAATAAGATATAAAGTTGTAAAAGCCATTTTGGTAATGTCATTATTGTCATGGCATTGTTTGTTTTATGAAATGTAGGAATACGGTGTCTTTTGAAATATACATATATAGAGTGTCAGCTGATATTTAACAGTTCGAAAAGGTTTTAAGAATAAAAATAACGTGCAACGTAAGAATATAAATAACGTGCATTTGAAAAGACAAATGCAATTATGAAGTTAATCAGAAATCTTAATGCTAAACAGGGGTTAATAAGTGGTACCAGGCTAATCGTAACAAACTTGGGAGAGCACATCATATCAGCAAAAATTATTCATACCGATAAAACTGTACTAATACCCCGAATCAACCTTACACCTTCTGATCCAACTGTGCCTTTCCGAAGACACGAAAACAATTCCCTGTGAAAGTTGCTTTTGCTATGACGATAAACAAATCATAAGGTCAAACCCTTCAAAAGGTAGGATTGTATGTACCAGAACCGGTCTCTCCACATGGGCAGTTATACGTGGCTTTTTCTCGAGTGCGTACGTTTAAAGATATTTTTGTTTGTATTAAGGAGATATGTAAATATGTCGGATATATTATGATTTCTAATATTTTTATGCTTTTAATAAAATTTCTGTTAATTAGTTTAATTTTATGTTACAAAAATTACAATTACAACTAACGGCGCAAAATATTCGCACAGGTCATCTAGTCATTTTTAATTTTCGCTTAGAACAGACTATCCTGTTGCAGTGCATTTTGTGTCTGTATTAGGACCGCAGGATTTTTACAAGAACAAATGATATTCGCCACTTGCATTGCAGAATTAATTAACACGTTGAAAATAAAATTAAAATAAAAAAATACAACCAGAAACACATTGTAGGGCATAAAGCCAACTAAAAGAGAAAAATCAAAAAAAAAAAAAAACGAACAAAAACCATTAGCAGTGTTAATTTTTAAAATTATACAACGTATACTTCTTTAATAGGGTTTTAAATTTTAACATGGATTAAAATATTTCCACAAACTAATAGTTCAATTACAGATTACTGTAGTGGGTTTTATGATTTTCCTTATTGTATTCGATTTATTTGATATCCACAGTTTTACTATCCCTAATATTTAATTTCTAACGCCCTTAACAAAAGCAGTTGAATAAACTGTACATACTAAATATACGTACATTTATATTAGGGATGCCAAACGAGATCCCGGAATATTTCGGGATTTTCTTTTAATAATAAAAAAAAAACATATTTTATTAACGATTTAATTTATATTATTTATATGTCTATAAAAATAAAATATAAAAAAAAAAACAAAACAAAAAAGTGTAAATTAACAAAAGCAAAAATTATTCATACATATTACATCATACATAACACATTAGTTTTAAGAAAATTATTTGGATTCCAAAATAAGTATGTACATTGTTGTTTTAAATAATTTTTAAAAAAGATTACGGGCCATTATGACAACTAGCCATTAGCTAAATGAGAGGATTTTAACGGAGAGATAAATTGTTTTTCATTACTACGAGTACCCAATAAGATAGAAGTGATCGTTAAGCTAAAGGGAAGATCATCCTACCTTTAACAATTAAAGGTCGCTTTATGTTAGATGTACTATTTTCAATATGGCAACATCAAATTTAAACAAAATGAGCATATACATCAAAAATACTAAATCTGTTTAATTGAGCAGTTTTATCGACTTCGCTACCGGCACTGCCATATTTTTTTTTTATTTTATCTGTAATGTTGTAATAACGAAAACCAGTTAACCTTCGCTTTACCAAAGATTTTTATATACATCGTTAACCAATACCCACCCTGGTGGTATAGTATTTTTAGCTTATGTTTACAGGCGATGAACGAGTATTTGTTACAAATATTTATGTTTTGTAGCTTTTTTTTCTCAGATAAAGATATGGTGGAGTTGTGATTCTAATACGTCTTATCCACTTCAAGCTCAAATATATACGGGAAAAGTTGGAAATAAAAGGGATACTAATCGAGGTGAGCGTGCAGTAAAAAACTTGGTAGGAATATACAAAAATACTGGAAGAAATGTCACGATGGACAACTTTTTTACAACGCTTTCGCTAGCTAGAGAGTTGGCCACTTGGAAGTTGTCCATCGTAGGCACAGTAAAAAAAAAACATGTTTCCGAAGAATTTAAGCCGTCCCGTAGCTGTGAAATTTCATCCAGTTAGTTTCGTTTCTCGGAAGGAGCAACGTTGGTTTCCTATGTACCTGTCAAAAATAAATCAACTGTTTTATTGTCCACGATGTACAAATATAAATCTATATCTTGTATACAAAATAAGCCAGAAATAATTGTTTATTATAAAGAGACTAATGTCGGTGTGGATACGATGGATAAAATGTTGTCACAGTATGTTTTTTAATCTTTTGGTTGTAGCAGCTCTCGCTTCATTTATAATATATAAAGAAAATATTGGTAGTAAATCTGTGAAACAATCGCAGCGAAAACAATTTCTTGAGAGACTTGGTGAAGACCTGTGTCGACCTCTAATATTAACTAGGTCAAAAATATCCCATATCACTGGAAGATTTTCTATTAGGTCAGCCATAGAATGCATCATAGGTAAAAGTTTTGAATAAGTGGAGACAATTAAAATATGTAATAGGTTAAAGGTAACTATACAGTTCCTTTTAGATAAGGGTACCTTTAAATAAATCCAAGTTTAACGGCAAATTGTAATAATGTCCCTAAAGCTTCTAACATGTCTTGTAAAATAGTTCCAAGATATGCAGCTTCTAAAAATTTTTTTCCACTGCCTCCTGATGTACATAAATAAATCTATTTCTTTCAACAGTTGAGTATCCAAATCAGTAGCCCTATTAATTGATTTTATAGGACTTTTGCATTCTTCGATGATGCCAAATAACTTTTTATCAATGGAAGTTGGGTTCTCCTCATCTGAGATGCTATTATCGAAGTCAAGTGATATAGAATTTTTTCAGGAACTTTTACAAAATGCAGGCTTAATGCCTTTAATTCACTTTTTATTAAAGTCATATACAAATCTTTATCAAAATCAGTCTCATTGTTTGAATTTTTAAGAAAATTTAATACTAATTAATTCGAATTACCTATCGAACATAATTAAAATACGATACCTATCGAATCGAATTTAAATTCTAATTGTAAAAGATTTTATTGAATTTGTAATAGATTAAGAACATATCGCTCCTTTATTGCAACATAGTCATATCTCAAAAAAACTTGAACTTGGCAAAATGCGATTTAAGTTTTCAAGACATAAGTCCTATGATCTAATTGCCTCAAACACTTTTTGCTATGACTTCGGTTCAGCTTGGGATATAAAACAGTTTTTTTTTCAACATGTACAGAAGGTCTAAAAGAGTAGTTTTGCTTAAGTAACTACAAATTTTAAATTTTTTGAGATATGACTATATTGCAATAAAGGAGCGATATGTTTATTTTTGTAAACAAAACAATAATAAAAGCTGTAAAAGTAATATATAAAGTGAAAGAAAGTAATATAAAATGACTGAACAAATATTGATTCTGGAGTATACAATTGCGATATAAAAGTAACGTACTATCCTTGGCAGCTAAAACGTAAGTAAAATTTTTATTAAGCAAATGCTTTTTATCGGTTATCAATTTGATTTTCAGATTTAAACAGCGGTTTATATTATCAAGAGAGGCATTCAATTATATCCTCTCAAAATTAGATTTTTCTGGGTATATATCAACAGCAGTACCACCAATGCTCGAGTTGGCCGAAACATTTTCGCTTTTAGCTGCTGGGTCATTTCAACATTCGGTAACAACTATTGAATAGGAATGTGTCAAAGTGCAATAAGCAAAATTATAAAGAACGTTGCAAAGGAAATGGAGGCAAAACTATGTCCTAATTTTATAAAATTTTCTCCAAATGAATTAACGGAATGCATAGAAACTTTTATGAAAAGGTACAAAATTCCTGGAGGTAATAGTTTTCAAGGGAATTTTTTTTACCTTCATTGTTTTTATTTTAGTTATACTTAGGACACATTGACGGTACCCATATTGGACTACAAAAGCCCTCTCATAACGAACACATGTTTTTCAATCGGAAAGAGTTTCATAGCCTAAATATTATGATAGTAGGTTCATGCAAAATAAGATTTTTAAACGAATATTTAAGTTTTAGATTTGTGACCACAAGTATATATGTTGGAAAGGCATACGACTCCTTCGTGTGGAAACGTTCAAATGAAAGAGATTTGTTAGAACTGCATAGAGAAAAAAAATTGAAAAATATTACCCAATTTCAACTTAGAATAAATTGTTATCAAGCTGTTACAAATATAATTTTTCTTAATTTCAGGTGACTCGGGGCACCCTTTGCAGCCGTACATAAATCCCGCAGAAGGATCAAAGGAGACTCATTTCAATGACGTTCACTCAAAAGGTAGATGTATTGTTGCGAGAACTATTGGAATCTTTAAGGGACGTTGGATAATACATTCCATCATTTTCATCATCAGCCATCACTTGTTTTTGCTTTAAATTAATGCCTTGCCTGAAAATATAAAAATTATTATTATTTAAAATGTTGAAACTTACATATTCAACTATTTTTGGACAGCCGATCAATTTAAAAAACTTTTATTTTGTTTACGATAGCTATTTTGGTATCGAATGATATTTGTAAAGAAAACACTCGATATCTAAAGCTTTCATTTCAAATTTTGTATATTTTTGGTCGATATCGATAGCGGTGATTAGACCTCTGGTGAATACACAGTTCTTCTTTCCGCTAGCCTTTTGCAAATTGATTTATATAAATCTTTAGCAAGACTACAATTGATTGCTCTAATTTTATTTAGAATGAATGTTGATGCTGCATCAGCTTCACATAAAGTAATGTCACTTTGACAGAGCGCTTCAAGAGTTACCTCAATTGAGTTTAAAATATTTATAATTTGTTTAATCAGTCTAAATTCTTCATCAGACAAACTCTTATTTTATAAATTAATGCAAGCTTTTTTTGAGGTTTTTTTTTTTACTGTAAAAACCGCCGGGACGTGTCAAACAGAGGATTCTATCTTGTTACCAGCACTCAATTATTCCAAGATAAACTTGCAATATTGCATGGGTATTATTTCACATAATATTAAATAAAAAATACAGTAAATTAATTATTTTTTTTTAAATTACATATAAAGTACGTATGAATTTACAAATCTCGAAAATCTCGCGATTTTGAGTTTCAGAATTTTCCGATTGGCATCCCTAATTTACATACATATGTATACACATACATACATAAATAAATAAAACAAATAAATTCCTCTCAACGCAGACTACAAAACCAAGTAAAGTTTCTATTCATTTCCACACTACTCTTACAGACGTATTTAATATTTTGTGAGTTTGTTTAGTCTTCCAAGGAATGGTGGTTGAGCAATTCATTTTTGCTATTCAGTTTTCGCACCGCAGATTTATTCATGTTTTTTGTGGTACTAAGTTATTAGCAATAATAAGAAAATAACAAAACCGAGTACCAGAAAAATGTTCTTTTCTTTTAGGTTTGAATTAAACAAATAGAAAACATACAAGTTTATGTATGAGTGGTTTTGTATTTAAATAAGTTTTTCTAAATTTTATTAAATCTTCTTCACAAAAATCGTTCTTAAATTAAAGCAGTTCACCTTAAAATTTTACGTGTGGAAAATTCTTAATAAATTATGTTTAACGTTTGCATGATTGTTAGAATGTAGCAACATATAATAATTTTTATTTTTTTGCATATTCTATGGTTTAATTTAGTTTTGGGTTTTTGAATTGATTTAACTCAACTTGAAATTAAGTGACTTACTAAAATTATTTTAAGCCTGTGGCTTTTAAATAATCCTGAATTGAATTAAATTAATTGTAAATATTTTATTTAGTCCCTGATCTTTTGCTCTAGCTTTCTTCCGCTTAAATCAACTTGAGGTAGAAATCTTTTGAAAATAATTTATGCGACCCAGACCATTTGTATTTAATTTTATATGTATCTATGTATATTATTAAAGCATCTGTAAGTATTTAATAACGAAGTTTTGTGACATTATTTTACTTTTATAAAGTGCGCGTTTAATGTTTACATACCAAAAGATGAAGAATATCCTTAACCTCTTTAAAATATTTTCAAACTTTAAAGAAATAATAAAAATGTGGCATTACTTTCTCAAATTTAATAAAAAGGTTAACATCACGTTTGATAAGAAGCGCTTTTTGTGATGACATTGTAAAAGTACAGTACAAGTTCGACAGTCTGGACATACGTCATTTCGGACAACTGAAAATATTTAGCTTTACAATCCGGAGAAATTTTTAAATAAATTTAAATTTCAGTTTTTAACTCGCATGTTTTGTTATTCATACTTTTATTTACGTTTAGCACTATCATTACTTCAGTTTCGGTACATTCAAGCATGTTTGAATGGTGTTTTCTTTTCTACAAAGAAAATGTCACCCTCTTACAAGGTGCATAAAAAATGTTTGGCCAACCCTGTTGTAATGTGATTTTTTATTTGAGAAGAACATAACACAAATATTTAAAAAAAGTATGCCCTGTGTTTACAACTTATAAAGAAAATGTTAACTACGTTGATGTTGATAAATTCAGTAATTCTTCTTCATCCGATGACGAAGATGAATCTAATAACTGATATATTTCAATTTTCTCAAATAAAATAGATGTATTTATATTAAAAAAAAAGGTTTTAGATTTAAAAATATGTTGTATTTTTGTTTTCACTAAAAAATGTAAATATTAAAAAGGTTTTACCAGATCGTAAATTTTTGAACTTTATTTTTTGAAAGCTTCTTTTATAACAAAAAAAAAAAATATTGTTACGTTTTTACCTTTTTAAAAACGTTTATATATGAGTTCGTTGATTGCAAACCAAGTAAAAACAAATCTGCGTTTATTTTAATGTAACTGTTTATCATTCACACTACTTTTATGTCTCACTGTTCAAACTTAACCGATTCAACGTGCACAGTAGTAACTACAACAATTTATTGCTTGTCCAATATTATTCACACGCTATTCGCTACTCTGTTCACAACGGATATCTTCGAACCATGATTTTTACTTCATACGCAACTGCACACAAGGCTGACTGAATTCACTCTGACTGCGTTGCTTGTGTTGTCTTGCCTTTTATATGCGAACGCCTTCAGTCTGATGTTGGTCCTCGAAGTAGAAGGTTCGCGCTCGCGCCTTTTCGAGAGTTCTATAGCTACTGCATCGATGTTTATGTACTATGTTCTGTTTGGTTGTTGTTGCGTTCGCTTACTTGTCCGTCTGTTTTTCTCTCATACTTGTTGCAGCTGGTTTACTTATAATAAGTTCGATGCGTATTTGTATGTGTGTATTTGTGTCATGTGTATTGTGTACTCATTGTCACATTGTCTTTGTATTCGTAGCTGATATCGTGTTATCTTAATGTTAAACGATATTAGGTTGTTTCGACTATTTTTGCGTAACAATATTTTAACACTGTTCTAACATTGAATGCAATTTTTTATATTACTGACCATGTAGCTTTAATAACGTAATGTTTCCTTATGTTAACTCAACAAAACAATAAAAACATTAACTTCAAATTGGATAACAATAGCAGATGATTTTTTTTTAATATCATCTGGTAGCGCTATAAATAAAAAAAGATATCTGCTTTACAGGGCATTATCAGCACTCTCGATTTATACAGGGCATAAAATGCAATGCCCTCCACCATTGGCAAGTGCGAATTATTTAGAATGAAACATACCACCCTTTTAGAGGGCGAAGCATTTTTAAGAAACAAATGCAAAATTGCATTTTGCGTTAATAAAATGCACATTTTTTGGTAGAAAAGAAAACACCATAAGTGTCATTCATGTCTTAAAATAATAAACCCAAACATAAAACAATAACTTTAAAGGAAAAGTCTTAATGAAAGAAAAACTATTAGGCGGGTTGCCTAATCAGCGATTTGCGACATTAAAAAATCAAGAGAAGATAAAACAATTTCTTTTGAATACTTATATTTGCCCCGGTAGTGACATAACTGAAGATGATATCAATGATAGGGCAACTATGCAAATGAATTTTTATTATATTTTCCCGATGAAGAAATATTACAACACGCTAAACGAAGAGAATCGCCAGTGCTGCTCACAGATTCTGAGGACGTCTTTACAAAAACAAGGATATTTTGTATTCAGTGGACTGAAGTCGCCATAGTCTAGTAGATGATGTGTTGGTTTATTAGGCGGAAAGACCGCGTTCTTTCCTAGGTCAGACATCAAAACGAAAGCTAGGCCGTAATCCAGATTCAGAGGGCTACAAGATATTCTATTGTTGAAGAGGCTAGAGCAAAAAGCATATCAACCACCATAACAAAGTTAGTCAGTACAAAAGAACTTTGTTTTTTAATAAATCAATCAATAATAATCAATTAATTCACCTAGATTGTTTTAATAATTTTCACTACATACTATAGTCGATAATCCGGGCGTGCCTAAAATTATATGTGTCCGGATTGTCGAAGTTTCACTGTATTGTCACGAAGCGTCTCGTTATTTATTTATTTATTAATTGTTTGGTTTCTTGCAAAAACTCATATATTTAGTAAAATTTAAATGAAAAGTCTGTAAAAAATGTGTGACCAGGATTTGCTGTTCTTTTGGTTATTTTTTTTATAAAATATTTATATGCATTGTGTTTGTGCGCTGTGTTTTCTCAGTTATAAAGCTACAAACAAATTCACCATTGACAATTTGATATTTAGACAAAACAAAAAAGTTAATTCACTTGAATTGTTTTAAATTATTAATTTATATTTATATTTATTAAGTATAAGTAAATAATTTACGAGGGCGGTTCGGAAACTTCTTACTTACTTACTTAATTGGCCATAACAACCCGATTAACGGGTTTCGGCCTGCCGCAATACATCCTTCCAGGCGCCTCTGCTTCTTGCGCGCCTGCGCCTGTTGGTCACATCAATCGATGACAGGGCTTCCTCGACTTGGTCCTTCCAACGGATACAAGGTCGTCCTCTACGCCGACTTCCGCAGATCCCCGCATCAAATACTCGTTTCGCCGGAGCATCCTCCTCCATTCGAACGACATGGCCGAGCCAGCGCAGCCGCTGGATATTAATACGTCTATGTCGTTGAGGAGCTCATACAGCTCACTGTTAGATCGGATGCGGAAATCATCGCCAACTCGCACAGGACCGAAGATCTTACGTAGGACTTTCCTCTCAATACCCTTAAGGCTGTTGCATCAGTTCTTAATAGGGTCCATGCCTCTGCGCCATAAAGAAGCACGGGTAAGATGAGCGTGTTGTAGAGTATTGATTTTTTCGCACGAGAGAGGTCTCTGCAACTCAATTGCCTATTAAGACCATAGTAGCACCTGTTGGCAAGAGTAATCCTACGTTTAATCTCCAGACTGACATCATTTTTGGTGGTAACGGCGGAGCCAAGATAAATAATTTCCTTGACTGTATCAAAAGTATAGTTATCGGCCGTAATCTGAGAATCAATACGCCGCACGTCTCTGCTTGTCGACAACATATACTTTGTTTTGCACTCATTTACTGCCAGACCCAACTTCTTAGACTCCCGTTCAATAGCGCTAAAGGCAGCAGTAACATCTCGCTTGGTACGCCCTATGATGTCAATGTCGTCAGCGTACGCAAGCAATTGGACACTTTTTTGAAAGATAGTGCCATTGCGATGCACTCCTGCCTTTCGCAGAACACTCTCCATGACGAAGTTGAAGAGGTCGCATGATAAGGAGTCGCCTTGTCTGAAACCTCGCACGGTATCAAAAGGTTTGGAGAGGTCCATTCCTACCTTGACGGAGCTGCAGGAATTGCTCAACGTCATTCTACATAGCCTTATCAGACTTGCAGGTATATCGAGCTCAGATGTTGAGGCATAAACACGATCCCTTATGGGGCTATCGAAGGCTGCCTTATAGTCGACAAAAAGATGATGTGTGTCGACTTGTTTTTCGTGGGCCTTTTCCAGGATTTAGCGCAGGGTGAAGATCTGGTCTATGGTGGATTTGCCAAGTCTGAAGCCGCACTGATAAGGTCCAATCAGTGTTTTGACGAGTGGCTTCAGTCGTTCACACAATACGCCTGTAAGAACCTTATATGCGATAGGGAGAAGGCTTATACCCCTGTAGTTGGCGCATATTGTGGGGTCTCCCATTTTCAGGACAGGACAGAGGACAATCGTTGGGCATTCTTTCCTCTAGCCAAATTTTGTAAATAAGCTGATGCATGCGCCCTACCAACTCATTACATCCGGTCCTAAACAATTCAGCGTGGAGGCCATCAGGACCTGCCGCTTTATTGTTTTTAAGACGCGTAATCGCGACTTTGACCTCTTGATAGCTAGGCGGCGGAATCTCCACGCCGTCATCAGTGATCGGGTTCGGAACATCATCTCTAGAGGCGGTATTGGTGTCGTCATCGCCTTGTAGCAGAGTAGAAAAGTGTTTCCTCCACAACCTCAGCACCCCCTGCGGATCTGTAACCAGGTTTCCGTTCTCGTCCTTGCAAGAAGACGCTCCGGGTCTATAACCCTCGGTTAGACGCTTAACCTTCTGATAAAATTTTCTAGCGTCATTCCTACGTCTATGCATCTCGACTTCCTCACGCTCACGCCTTTCCTGCTCCCTTTTCTTGCGTCTGAAAAGGCGTCTCTCATCCCTTCTCTTCTCTCTGTAGTTCTCGACAATGGCTCGCGTAGCAGCAGATTGCAACGTCTTTTTGTATGCGGTGTTTTTCGCTGCAGCTACCTCGCGGCACTCCTCATCGTACCATTGATTTCGTTGTGGTGGGCGCTCGAAACCAAGGACTGTTTCCGCAGTAGTGCGCAAGGAGTGGGAGATGTTGGCCCACAGTCCTCCAATGTCGTTGAGATTAAAAGGGGATCGACGGAGCTTATCGGGGGATAAGCTCCAAGTGGCCTTGTGGATGTCGAGATGTTGAAACCTGGTGCTACTACTACCATGCTAAGCGCCGCTGCGAAATCGATCAGCCTCATACCATTGGGGGTAGTGTTCGCGTGGAGGCTGAACTGTCCGACAGTGGGGCCAAAGATACCTTCCCGCCCGACCTTCGCATTAAAATCTCCGAGGACAATTTTTGCGTCATGGGCCCGGCACTTATCATATATGTCCTTGAGCTTAGCGTAGAAGGCATCCTTAACCACATCGTCCTTATCTTCCGTCGGGGCGTGAACACAAATCAGGCTGATGTTGTAGAATTTTGTCCTGATGCGGATTGTGGCTATTCTTTCGTTCACAGGTGTGAACCCAGAGACAAGGTGGCGGAGTCTCTTATTAACCACAAATCCTCATCCAAATTCGTGCTTATCAACATGGCAGCTGTAATACACATTTTACATACATTTCTTGAGGGCACCCTGTGAAGGGTGCGGACGTTCCAAGTGCCTATTCTTAAATCTTTGTCCTTTGAACGTTTGCCGTGGTCGTCAACTTTAAAGGGGATCTTTTTGAAATTCAGTATATCAGTTTTCATTGGAGGAAAATTTTTACGTGGTGGGTTGCAAGGCCTACGCACAACCCAAATTTAACGTCCAGGGGATTGGACTTCGCTGCACGCATTAATTAACATCTAGCGGGTGCTAGAATGCCATCCAGGAGGGGCCGCGAGGAGGCTGCGTGTCAACTTGAATACAACAAGACAAGGATCGTCCTGGTGGTCGCCATGTTGGCCATAGTCAGAAACTTTACCTTGTTTGCATGCATCCCATCCCTCTGGCTCTGGTTTCTCTTCAGTTGTCGGAAACTTCTTAGCCTAGCACAAAAAGCGCGGTGTAAACAGAAAAAAGTTAAGTGTTTTGGAAACTTCCATCACCGTTATGAACACATGTTAAATTTTGTTTTGATCTGGCAACTCCTTCATATAGAAACAAGAGTTCAAAAAAGACGCATCCGCGATTTTTTTACAATGGAAAAATTAGAAATGCATCCTGTCATTAAATATTTACATAAAAAAGGTTTATCGGGACAAGAAATTCATAATGCTATGGTGAATGTATATACAACAGTAAAAAATTGGGTTGCTGAATTTAAACGTGGTCGTACAAGCATTGAAGATGAACCCCGTAGTGGACGTCCAAAAACAGAAATTGTAGCCAAAGTGCATGATATGGTATTAAATGATTGACGAAAAAAAGTGTTAAAATTGCTAATATCATGAGCATCTCAAATGATCAAGTCCATTTAATTTTGCATGAAGAACTACAGATGAAAAAGCTTGCAGAAAGCTGGGTGCCGCATTTGTTAACAGTCGACCAAAAACGGATAAGAATGAACATTTCCCAAGCTTGTTTGGATCGTTTTATGCGAAATAAATTGTATTTAAAGCGTCGTTTCATAACTGTTGATAAGACGTACATTCACCACTGTACTTCAGAGACAAAAGAACAATCCACACAATGGATTGAAGCTGGAGGAAGGGCCTCAAAGAAGGCAAAAACAATTCCATCGGCTGGTAAGGTTATGGCAACGCTTTTTTGGGACTTCAAAGGTATTTTATTGATTGACTATCTGCAAAAGGGTAAAACAATAAATTCAGGGTACTATTGCAACCTTTTGGATTAATTAAATGTACAAATTCGAGAAAAACGTCAAGACAACGCACCAGCGCACAAGAGTATCTTAAAAATGCGGAAAATCAACGAATTAAAGTAAGAGTGTCTGGACCACCCACCTTATTCTCCTGATTTAGCACCCAGTGACTTTTACCTGTTCCCAAATCTAAAAGAATTCCTTGCTGGCAAGCGTTTTACCTCAAATGAAGATGCAATTACAGTTGAAAACCACTATTTTGAAAACCTTGGGGAAAACTATTTTAATCAAGGGATATAATTGCTAAAAAAGCGTTGGACTAAGTGTATTTAACTTTCAGGGGATTATATTGGAAAATTAAAATATTTTTGAAAAACTAACTATTCTCTTTCATTGATAGGCTAAGAAGTTTCCGAAACCCTCGTATTAACAAGTTTTTTCGTCTGGAAACTTATTTTTACAACGCATAAATTACAAAATATTTAAAATTCAATTTATAGTTATTTTAGCTGAAGAGCAAACTTTGTGAAATTTCTCTCAGTTTGTCCTCAGTAACAGTACCTTTAGAGAAGTAGTCCCCGACTTACGATCGCTCGACTTATGACTTCCGATTATTTTTTTTTCTTAGAAAATAGTTGCAGGGAATACCTAAAATATATGATCAAAATTAAAAAAAAGAAAACAAAGTAAAAAAAACCGATTTACATACATACATATATCAGTACAAATGATACATTACATTAGCTAAGTCGGAATTTGTTTAAGTGAATAATTTTATATCATCCCAAAAATTTAATTAATTTTTTTTATATGAAGTTTCGACTTAAGGCCAATGACCAGGAACCTATTTTGGTCGTGAGGCGGGGAATAACTGTATAATTAAATGTGAGGTAATACAAATATTACAGTATCCCCAGTTTCACGACTTCTATCATTGACTATAAAAACTTATTTATGCCTCATATTGTACGTGGTCTACCAATAGAATACTATTATGGGAAATTGGTTTTACTTTTCCGTCAGATTTACCTTGGCTCCGCCGTTACCACCGAAAATGATATCAGTCTGGAGATCAAGCGCAGGATTACTCTTGCAACAGGTGCTATTATGGTCTCAATAGGCAATTGAATAGCAGAGACCTCTCTCGCAAGACGAAACTAATACTCTACAAGACGCTCATCCTACCCGTGCTTCTCTATGGCGCAGAAGCATGGACCCTATTAAGAACTGATGCAGCTGCCTTGAGAGTATTCGAGAGAAAAGTCCTACGTAAGATCTTCGGTCCAGTGCGAGTTGGCGATGATTTTCGCATCCGATTTAACAGTGAGCTGTATGAGCTCCTCAACGACATGGACGTTGTACAGCGTATTAATATCCAGCGGCTGCGCTGGCTCGGCCATGTCGTTCGAATGGAGGAGGATGCTCCGGCGAGACGAGTGTTTGATGCGGGGATCTGCGGAAGTCGGCGAAGAGGACGACCTTGTATCCGTTGGAAGGACCAAATCGAAGAAGCCCTGTCATCGATTGGTGTGACCAATTGGCGTAGGCGCGCAAGAAGCAGAGGCGCCTGGAAGGATGTGTTGCGGCAGGCCGAAATCCGTTAATCTGGTTGTTATGGCCAATTAAGTAAGTAAATAAGTTTCCGTCAGAAAAAATTTAAAGTGACACAAACAAAATTTTACGTACGATTACAGTGTAATCAATACAGCTTCGTTTTGGTCTTATAAATGATTATGGACCTCATGCCATTGGAAACTTTTTCAAATACTTTGAAGTACTTGAACAACTAAAACAAATATAACCAACGGCAAAGAGTGAATTTATTCTTTTGGATTATTAAAAATTTATTTTGTATCATGGACATACAAGATTTAATAATTTATTGTTATTAGTTCAGTAATTATTTGAATATTCAATAAATAAATGATTAAAAAAAATTAAATTCAGTAAATCAAAATAGTTACGAGAATAATAATAAAAACAATTGAAAAATAATTTTCAACTTTTATTTAGAAAATCAAAAACGATTATTTGCTTGGTAAACTTTTTTAAGTGTACTGTAGATTTAAAGTACGTCTACTTAAAAAGCAACAACAAATTGACCTTTTATTTAATGATATTTTAATTCATTCAAATGTTTATACATAGAATACATAAGCCACAAATACAACGAGAGCAAGTATTATATTTCGCTACTCTTTCGATTGCATGTCTTTAAAAACTTAATTTAATTAAAAAATTAAAATCATATAAAACGTTCGAAGCAGGTTTTCATGTTTTTTTTTATTTTTACTAAAAAACTGTATTAAAAACATTTCACATGATTTTTACATTAAATGTTTTATTATGTTACGATTGAAATTATACAATTTAAGTCAAACACGTGTCATTAATTAATTCATTGAATTGAAAAACAAAAAACAGTAAACAATTTATGAATGCATCATTAGTATTGAAGTGGTAATACAGCCACTTCCAATGAAAAAATTATGTTCCAGCCAATTTATTAATTTTGAATAACAAGTATTAACGATAATTTCTGCACACGTTCTGATTTTTTTATTTATTTATTGACTTTTTTGTGACGGCATGGTTTGTTTGTGTTGCTTTTAGTGACAGAAGTAGTAGGCTGATAACACACATCTTTACGTACATATTCTTAGGGCAAAATAAAGTGAAACAGAGCGCATAAAAAGCTTTTACAGCAGACGATCCATGGGGATACATTATAACGTACGTTAAGCAGTTGTTGCCCTTGTTTGTGGGCACAAGAATACTGATATACAAACATAAGTATGTACAGTAATGGTGTTTTCTTTTCTACCAAAAAATGTGCATTTTATTAAGGCAAAATACAATTTTGCGTTTGTTTCTTAAAAATGTTTTGCCCTCTCAAAGGCTGGTATGTTTTATTCTAAATAATTCGCACTTGGCTATGGTGGAGAGCATTGCATTTTATGCCCTGTATAAATCGAGAGTGCCGGTAATGCCCTGTATAAATCGAGAGTGCCGGTAATGCCCTGTAAAGCAGATGACTTTCGTTTATTTATAGGGCTACCAGATGGTATTTAAAAAAGTCGCCTGGTATTGTTATCCAATTTGAAGTTAATTTTTTCATTGTTTTATTAAGTAACCTTAAGAAAACATTACATTATTAAAGCTACATGTTCCGTAATATAAAAAATTGCATTCAATATTAGAACAGTGTTAAAATGTTTTTTTTTTTGTTATGAAAAATAGCTCTCAAAAAATAAAGTTTCAAAATTAGCGATCTGGTAACACCTTTTTCATATTTACATTAAGCAAATCAAAAAATACAAAATATTTTTAGATCTAATCTATTTTATTTGCGAAAATGGAAATAAATCAGTTATTAGATTCATCTTCGTCATCTGATGAAGAAGAATTACTGAATTTATTACATACATAGTCAACAGCCGCCATGGCAAACACAGGGCATACACTTTTTTAAATATTTGTGTTATGTTCTTCTCAAATAAAAATTACATTACGACAGGGTTGGTCAAAAATATTTTTTTGCACCTTGTAAGAGGGTGACATTTTCTTTGTAGAAAAGAAAACACCATAAGAGCCGCTTAACGCTACCCCGCTTAATGTTGTTTCAGTATTACGTGGTAGTATTGGGATTTCCCTAAATCGCAGACTATATTGATACTTGTTGTATATATGTGCAAATGAAACGGCCATGCACCAACCGAAAGTGGTGCACTATATAGCGACGGTGTACACAAGACATTTTGCTAGCTTACCCTTCACCGTATGCAATACTCTATTGTACTCTTTTCTGTTGCTCTTGATTTTACGAGTGCACTGAAATGTGTATTTCTCATTTATTCAATGTATACAACAGCACTCGTTTGTCTGTGGAGTAACGGAACTATGCTTTGTGTTTAAAGAGCATATTTTACTACTGAAGCTACATTTTCAGTATTGCCATATGAATATCAGTAGTGTAAAAAGTTAGTAATGTAAAAAAAGGATTTTCCTTAGAAATAAAAAGTTTAAAAAAGTTGCTGACAATGCTGGCGTCGACGAAGATATTCGGTTGCCGAGAGCAAAAAGAGAAATCCAAGCTGTGACTCTATGAAGTGTACAAAATTTTTGTTGCATTCTTCACATAACTCTCTTTTATACTGTTATACAATGGTTTACGAGTGCAGTTATTTTTTTGTTCTCTATCTTTGCTTCCCATTTATTTATATTTGCGGCTACAATCAAATATGTGCAATTTTATATGTTTTGTGCACACCTCTAGTATATACTATGTATCTTTTTCAAGGCTCTTTTGTTAGTCTGTCCAGAATAAAGTTTCCAACCGTAATTTATACGTACGTATTAAGTAGCATCGCTTAACGCTGTTTCGTTAAGCGCTGAAACTTTTTTGAACGTAGCTCCCGCGTTAAGCGGGGCCTTACTGTATGTATGTATTCTGAAAATAAAAATATTCAATAATTTTCGATTTATTGGATTTTAACAGAATATCCAAACTGGTGCGCGAAAGCTACGTGCATGGCAGGGGTGTTATATTTGACGATTTTACGTCATTTTGACGGTTTTCATTACCAAAAAACTAAAATGAAGATTGACGTTTTTTGCATACAATTTCTAACATTTTGACAATTTTTTGCCATCACTTACATTTTATGTAAAACCACTTTTTTGGCTGAATTACGATTGCTAAATTTTGGTGAACATTTAAAACAAAAACTAACAACGGCGATTCACTATGATCACAACTGTTTTTGGTCGGTCATTTCGCATAAAGTCATATATTAAAGAAATCTCTTAATTTTGACGATATAAAAAAAAACCTAAAAGACCTAAAAACCCTGCTGCACGGCACAACTTCGCCGCTAATTGCATATCCATAACAATGTTATAAGTGGCGCATATTTTTTATAGCAAAAGGTAAATAAACAAAAATGAAGTCTCAAAAAATTTAAATAAAACTTCATATTTCTTAAAATAAGTTTATCCTACTAGAAATAAATAAAAAGACGTGAAAAACCATAAATTATCTCAGCTATACCACAATGCTACTTAAGCCATTTCAATATTAATGGTCATGCCTGTGGTGCAAATTACAGTCGAAAGAAGGAATTGATTAAAAAAAAAACATATTTTCATGCCCGCACTATTTCCAAAATAATCCTTCCTTTTTTTATTGGATTATTGCGACATACATACTTACATATCGTCGTCGAAAATCCAAAAGTACGTAACATCAAAAAAATCAAAATCGTGCTTTTTATTGATTATGATTCGTGAGGCTATCTAATATATCTCTACCAATTTTTAGATTTTTGCAACCAAAAATAGCGTTTTGTACTTGTTATTTTATAACTTTTTTTTACTTCTGTAAAATTAGAAAAATGTTTGTTACGCACTTTTGAATTTTCGACGACGATATGTTCATATGATATATACAAATATACTAAAATAACGATTGTAGAATTTTAGTTTTGGTAGTTTTGTTCTGCGAACATGAACAATTTTTCCTTTATTAAAATAAGAGGCGTGCAGTCCTTGCGCTGATCAACTTATTCCTTTCTCTGATTTGGCGGAACTTGGTTAGTACAGGGACTGCGTTTCACCCGTGGCATCACAACGGGCCGCCATGCTTGCTCAAGTGAGCTTTGTGATATCAGAGCTACCACTACGACCTAACCTAAAATAGGAGGTATTTCAAAAAAAATTCCATATTTTACAAGAAATTACTTTATTAAACTGTATTTTGGACTGTAAGTGTGATAGGTGCTATATCATTTAGATACTTAATAAACGAAATAATAACACTTATAAACTGTTAACTGACTATGTCGTATAAATGTATGTGTATAAATTCCAGGGTTATGTTGTTCCATTCTCGCCAAATTCATTCTTTCAACTGCACCTTTCTGATTATAGATTCCACTCGATTTATAGAGCTAACCGACCAGTTCCTCCAAAACATGCCCAATAATGTTGAGGTCAGGGGACTATGGCAGTGTTTAGAGTAGTTTTGAGGAATTATAAGTAAACTACAGTTTCGCAATGTGTTTCTAACCGTTGTCCTGGTAGAAACAAATGTCTCCAGTATATTTATTTTCCGGCGTTTGCTTCACATTTTGTTTTAAAATGTCCAAATATTACAATGAATCCATTTTACGCTCTATATGAAGGACGAGCACTACTTATGCACTGGTACTGACACGCCCCATGCTTGAAAATAGCCAGAGTGTTGTTAGGCAAAAACTCAATATTTGGTTTAGGCCAAACGTACTGCTTTGTTTACATTTAGGTTACATTTAGTTTCATTTATACCAATACCTCATTTTGCGTGTAGTTACGTTCCAAAAAAATACGACGTAAAGTGAATTATTATTTTCTATAGCAAACTACGTAAAGATCGAAGATGGGTTTCAGAGTCACGAAAAAACTACTATTTAAAATGAAAATGGAACAAAGTAAACCTTTAAAAATAAAAATCTAATGTATAAAAACTAATGCCACTTTTCGTTGCCATTTTATCAAGAACGGGCTCACCTATCCAAGCCAAATGTTTAGGCTTTGTTCGGATTATTTAGTAGATGGTTTAAGTGAAGTTTGCCACTCCCATTTTTACGCCCACATTTTCTGTTTATCTAAAATCAGAAAACGGCTCCATCGATTTGACTAATTTTGCTTTCAAATGTTTGTATTTATCCATTTAAAGTTTACATCAAGAGAAAATTTTGCCCCGCCCACTTTTTTTGAAAATTATTTAAAATGAATTAAATCTTAAACTGTGCATTTGATTATGTTATGATCTTTAGCAAAGTTGTTGCGCATGAGCCGATGAAGATTTCTAAGTTGGTATGACCAATATCCGATAGGTGGCGCCACTGAAAATTAATTAAATCTTAAACTGTGCGTTTGATTATGTTATGATCTTTAGCAAAGTTGTTGCGCATGAGCTGACGAAGATTTCTAAGTCGGCACGACCAATTTCCAATAGGTGGTGCCACTGAAAATTACTCAAAATGAATTAAATCTTAAATTGTGCATTATCTAACAGAGCCGACGGAGATTGGTGCGATTAATTTCCAATGGATGGCGTCACTGAAAATGATTCAAAATGAATGACAAGCCATTGGTCGATCTACCCCCCAAGCACGAAAGAAAAGAGCATTACGAGCCTCAAAATCAGACGACCACTGTGACTGGAAAATCTTGTGTATATGCCGTTCGCATAAACCACTTGAACGACGAGAAGTGAGATTAGAAACTGATCGAATGCTTACTACTCTGGCCCGCTCATCTAAATCATCAGGATAACGCGAAACAAAATCAATAAAATGATTCAAAATTAATTGTAATGCCTTTCCTTCAAATTTATTTTAGTTGGGGCGCAGCAACACGTGCAGGGTACAGCTAGTAATATATAATTTTATAACATATGTACATTAGAGCGACTCAAGTTGTATATAAACGAAATTCGTGCAAAGTGTACCCCCCTTTGAACTTTTTTAAGATAACATTTAAAATATTTCGGATCCAGCTTAGACCTCTCGTGAGCTGGACCATTTTGAAAAAGGGTAAATTTTTGAATATTTTGTTAATTTGAAGATCTCTTTCCTTACCAACATTTACAATATCTATATCATAAGAAAGGGTTTTTAAGGCGCGTTTAACAGTATATACAATTTGTCCAAGGACGATCATCCATGTCCTTTTTTTAAGGATATTCTGTAAAAAAAAATGGTTTTTGAATTTTTTGTTCGGGGTTGTTTGTAATAATAATGTCAAATTAACATATTTTAATCTTTAGACGATTTAATTAAATACGGGTCTCGCCTTTTTTTGAAATTCGAGCTAATTTTGTAGTAGTTGTAGTTTGTAGTTTTGTAAATAAAAACAATAAAATTTTATAACTTTTTTTTTAATTTGGAAACAAATATGCCGTCAAAAAGTCGTGGATCATTTCTTTTTTGCTTTCTTTAGACCTATTTTCATCCTTACATGATCTAGAAACTAAATCCGCTATCCTATTAGAGTTATCACAAAATTGCATTTTTATACATTCTAGAGCACCGTGTAAAATGCATCTAATTTGCAAAAATCTGAAATATTTACATACAAAGATGATGCAAAAGAAAAAATTTGATACCCAATTGCCCTATTTACAACGAAGGGCTACCACACCATTTTTTCAAAACGCGAACTTGGGCGAATTTCAACAAACGCTGAGACCCGTATTTATTTAAATCATTAAATATAGATTAAAATATGTTAATTTGACATTATTATTACAAAAAATTCAAAAACCACTTTTTTTAGAGAATATCCTTAAAAAAAGGACATGGATGATCGTTCTTGGACAAATTGTGTACACTACTGGACGCGCCTTAAAAAACCTTATGACATAGATGTTGTATATGTTGGTAACGGAACAGTTTCTCAAATTAATAAAATATTCAAAAATAGGCCCTTTTCCAAAATGGTCCAGCACACGAGAGGTCAATGCTGGAGCCGAAATATTTTAAATGTCATCTTTAAATAGTCCAAGGTTCATTTTTAAGAGGGTACATCGAACACTTTTTTGGTGAGTCGCTCTAATGTACATACAAAACACATAAAAAAGGAAAATTATTTACCTTTTTTGTAACCATAAAAATTTTTACAAATTTATTATTCTCTTAAAAAAGCACAACGCAACAGTGAAACTACACTTTAAAATTAGGAAAACAAAGTGAAAATAAAACTGCATTAAAATTGGGTTTATTTTCAGTTAGTAGGGGAATCTTCTAGTTTTGAAGGCAAATCGACCTTTCTAAGAAAAACTAATCACTTAACAGTATGATTCCTCAGATTTATTTATGCATTGCATTAATCTCTCTAGGACGGACATGGGCACCTCTTTTTCCAGAAAGGGTGTTTAGGTGGACAATTGAATATTACAAAAGTCAAAGCAGAGCAATTTTATTGTATTTCGGTTTATCCTCCTTTTATATTATGCGCAATGTGTACTTACTCAGATTATGTTAGATGCCTTTTGCACGTTGAAATTAGTTTCGAAACAAAATTCAGCACTCTTGATTGGGAGGGAGTGGAAAAACGAGCGGGGATGATTTCAGAATTTCATGTACTCGGAAACTTGCTTTGTTCTTTATTCGTATATGCACAGAGTCGTATTTGATTTCACTTTTTCTTTTATTTTATGTTGCGCATAGTGAAGTTAACACCTTGACTGCCGGTGCAACTTTCAGAAAACTGGCCAATTTTTTATGTTCACATTATATTACTAAAAACCATTTTTAGATCGTAGGTATCATTAAAAGCCAAAAATGATGTTTTTAGGAGAAAAAGTGGTTTAGTGAGTATAAGATGACTCGTAGTTAGTCAACGTATTAATACAAAGCTCCTTTATTTAAAATATCATTACTCTTCGTTTATTTTGTGTTTGAAATTAAAACATTTGCAAAAGAAACATTTTAGCGCCAAACAAGTAATTAAAAAAAGGTGAAAAAATATCAAAAAGAATATAATTTAATTTTTTTAATTTATAAAAATCAAGAAGAATACAATTTGAACAAGGTAAATATATTAAAAAATAATAATCCAAAAATATATAATATACAGGTGTCCCTCGTACAACGCAGTAATTACGTTCCAGAAAAATGCCGCGTTATCTAATTTGCGTTATAGAAGACGTAGCTTTCATATAAATTTAAGGGTTGTGTTTCAATAAAGTTTCTCCAAAATAAAATCGGTACTAAATTAAAGATGGATGTACGTTTACAACTCAAAATCAATATTCATACTTTATTAAAAAAAAAACATAATAAAAAAAAACATAAATATTCAATAGACTGTGTGACTTACTATGAACACCATATTACGTCGAAATAGTGAGCGTTTAACTTCATCTGAAGAAATTTTATCGGAAAAGTTTCCTTCATTTGATAAAAAAAACTTTTGTTGGACGTTCCTCCAGTGATTGTGCGATTGTGAAATCAGTTATCAGCCTTTGTTTGCTTTTTTCTCTAACTGTTTTTCAATTTTGTAATAGGGCACTAGCAAGAAGCCGCGTTATACAAGTCAAAATTTCGCGCTGTAATGAAACGGTTTCTTATTTTTTAAATGGTGTTATATCGAAAACGCGTTGTAAAAGTACCGCGTTATACGAGAGATACCTGTATTATAATATAATAATCACAAATATAATATTCATATAATATTCATGTCTTGTGTTTTAACCTAAATCACAATGCCAAATAAAGTTACGACTGTCAAAAACAGCAGAACGATGCGATAAAAGAAAACAAAATTTGTGAAATTAATTTTTTTCGTGCAAAAGAGAAAGAAAATTTAAAAGATAATGCAAAAAAGTTTTCACACTTGCTTTGAAATTAATTTCAAAGCGCAAAAGGCGTTTAACATTATGTAGTGCGGTGATTCCCCGATTTATTATTTTATGTAATGTGATGTTCATAGACAAATTGTGATTCCCCTTTTTATTTTGGTTGGTGATGGATGGTCATTAAATATGATGTGAAAGTTTAAAGTTAGTGTGTTTGAAAATCGAAAGTTGTTAAGATGGCTTCGCCAAATTTTCTTTCATTAAAGGAAAAAGGATATGCAATTGATATTGCAGAAAATGTAAAAATTTTAGTTCGAGACATTGCAAAAAGGTTTGTGTATTACCAATTGTGGATAGGGCAGCCTTATTCATCCTAGCTTTTTTTTAACAGTTTTAATATTGGTAAGACTCAGGCTGCCAATACATGTATTTATGTATTAAATTTTTCCCGGAGTATTTTGTCTTAATATTCCTTGGACGGACATCTCTCCTATACAGATAAAAATGCCTCGGCTGACGGTGTCCGCCTATGGGAGCTTTTACTGTATTGACGATATGGCGTGTTTTTGTAACAAAAATATTACTAAAAAAAAATATTCTCCACTGTTGATTCTTCACGGAAAATATTCATAATTAGGTTACCTTTTAACTGTTAAACTATTTTTACTTTGTATATATACCAAGTAAAACCACTATCCGTATATCTATCATAAAGGCACCCTTACAAAACATCTCGCTCAGCCAGTTCAAAAGTGACTTATCACAAAATTTTCATTATTCGGTTTTATATGCTTAAACTCTGCACAGTACACATGTTTATCTATAAAAAAATTTCACTGTATTCTGCTGTTGTTAAAAATTATTAAAAATTTTTGTTTTTAACTATTTTTATTAAAATCAAAAACAGTTTTTATCCCATAGCTGCAAAAATATATGTGCAATGTTTCTTAGACTATAAATGTCAAAATTTACATTATTAAATAGATGCATGTAGTGTATGGCACTTGAAACATTGCATGTTTAAAAAACACAAAAAAAGTCTTTTAACAAAATTTAAATTATAGCGTAATAAATTCGTACGTATCATAACGAATGCCATGAACAAAAATTTTTAGGCGCTGGATTATGTGTGCTCTAATTAGCCGCCTGAGAAAAATATTTTATAGATGTAATAATTTAATTTTTTTTATTTAATTTTGTCTTCCTAATAACAATAAGAAAAGAAATATAATAATTTTTTACATAAAACTTAACTTGTAATTTAGAAAACAAAAATCTTGAAACACATGGAAAAACATGTCTTGTAAGCAAACATTTAGTTTTCCATAGACAATAAATTATTTCGGAAGAAATTAATTCTGTAATGTACAGAAAATTTATGCATTTCAGAGATAATGACTCAGTTCTTAGGCAAAAAACTTTGCAGTGATTTTAACATTAATATTATCTCATTTTAAATATTTATCCACAAATACCGCCTATTAAAGCCTTTAGCACAAGTGATTAAGCATCAGTGTTGTGTGATTGATAACTCGGTTTTAATCCGATACTCTGATTACGCGGTGCGATAGTGAAAACACACCTGAGTAACTATATATTCCACGTTGTTCAGTTCGTTACCTTTTATATATTTCTCGAAACCTCCAAACTTGTTTTTTTTTAAACTGTTTTTTGACATTACGTTTTTCAAACGCTTAAAACCCGATTTTCAAAAATTTAAATCTTGTTGGAAAGGAAAGAGATGGATAAAACGTTATACATATTACATCTATTAAACTGGGGAAATTTTTTCAAGTTTGTCCATTCATAGTAGCAAACTTTGTGAAGACATTGAGTCATCAATTGATAAAATTAGATAAAAACTAGCATATTGTACCCGGCGTTGCGCGGGTTATAAAAATAACAATAAATAAAAATCCGGTTTCGAAACCGGCTTCTTAAAAAATACAATTTATAAAATTATTCGGAAACCGGTTTATCAAACAATCCCGTTTTTTGAATACTCTAAGTCCTAAATATAAATGCCCGTTTTTTGTCCCTTACCCTCTTTTTGGGCCCCTTTTGTTCCAACTTTATAAACAGAACACTTCCAATAGCTATTTGGGAAACTTAAGATTTAAAAGATTTATGCACCGACAAAAACTCGATTAATATCCCAAATTTCAAGCAAATCGGTTCAAGCGATCAAGCGCAGTTGGATATGTATTTAATTTGCCCGTTTTTGGCCCCTTCCCCCTTTTTGGACCCCTTTTGGTTCAACTTTAGGAACGGAACACCTCCAATAGCTTTTTGTGAAACTTAACAGCTAAATCGTAAAAAATATCTTTAAAACAGGTAAAATACAGCATTTATGCATAAAAGTATTAATTTTTGCCTATTTTCTCTCCCTTTGTCCCGTTATGGTCAAAATTTTGAAAAGATTTATAGCCTTTAACCTGCACCGACAAAAGCCCGATTTATATCCCAAATTTCAAGAAAATCGGTTGGCTAACAAACAAGCAAAAAACAGTCTTACAGAAAGATTTATAATATATATTAGGATTAGGATTACTGTAGTTATTATATAAAGAATCTAACAGTCGAGTTTAGTTAAAGAATTTTCAGAATTTTTGATGGATCTTGATTGTTTATCGGAAAATTATTCAATTGCAATCTTGAGTGATGATCAGAGTAATATTTGCAAAAAGTAAAAATATTAGCCGACTTCTGGAAGTCGTTCAAACAGTAAATTGATACAATTTGTGATAAACAACCAAAATCCAGCAAAAATTCTGAACATTTTTTAACTAAAAGTCCATTTGATGAGACGACATATATATAAAATATGAATCGACTGTTAGACTCTTTAAATTTATAACTCCGGTAATTTTCGTCTGATCTGATCAAGCAAAGTGTTAATCACTTCGTACGATAATGCACCTTCAGAATGTGATCAGTTATTTTATATTTTTTAGGTAAATTTGCTATACCTATTTTCCAAGTTACCTCATCAAATTGCATAGCATATTAAGTCGAATAATAGATGTGAGTACATCGTTTTAAAGGTCTATCTCTCCCCTTTCCAACAAGATTTAAATTTTAGAAAGTGGCTAAGAAATGTTTGGGTAATCCAGAAATTTGTGCGTAAAGTAAAAAAAAAAACAGTTTTTGTCAAATTAAAAAATTTGGAGAGTTTGAGAAATATAAAAACAATTTTTGGGGTCTACTCAACAAAACTTACAACCTACACCATGTCATTAGCCGGGTGTGTTTCATTTTTTTATTTTGTCGCATAGTGTTATTTTTCTTTTCATTTGCATAACAACGGAAAATCTAAAACCTGAATGTCATTCCAACACTCCTTTTTTATTTAATCCTTTGCTTTTTATTGCAACCACCCAAATTCAATTTAATGGCTACTAAAAAATGCAACATTCATTTTCCCTTGCCATTTTCAATTTTGTTTACACTCCCAAAGCTATGACTAATTCGGTTCAAACACAATGAAAGGATTTGATGGTAATTAATTGCTTTTCATCCCAAAGTAAGGCGAGTGATAATGGGTTTAGAGCGAACATTATATTTTATAAATGAGTTTTGGCACTTGGACAATTTACAAATTATCGATAAATTGCGTTATTAAAGCGTATTATTGAAGATTATTATATAAACGGTATAATAAATAATATGATAAATACATTTTAAATTATAATTTACTCAAATAAATAATACTGGACAAGTGACGCTACAACGTACTAGTAACACAATAAAAACAAGAACATCAATTTCAATCAAATAAAAAAATGTATAACTAACGACAGCGCCAGTAGTAATAGAGTAAGTTCGGGTAACAGGGTATAGACAAGTGGTGTGCTACAGTTTCATAATCTAAGAGCATAGCAAGAACAGTACATAGCTTAAGGGCCATTATTATTACTTGCCGTTAAACTTGGGTTTAGTTAAAGGTACCTTCAGCTAAAGGGAACCGTAAAGTTACTTTTACCTGATTTTCGTTATGACAACTTACAGATAAAATAAAATTAAAATATGGCAGTGCCGGAGCAAAGTCGGAAAAAACTCTCAATTAAAACAAGTTTTTCTTTTTTAACGTAGTAGGACGCCTTTTACACGTTGAAATTAGTTTCGAAACAAGTGTGAGAAACTTGTGTGAAAGCATTGTGATTTAGGTTAAAACACAAGACATGAATATTATATTTGTTATTATTATATGTATAATAATATATTATATACTTATATATTATTATTTTTTAATATATTTATCTTATCATATATTATTTCTAAAGCACATTTTTTTGTCGATTGCAAATATCTCCCATACCACCGTATCAAATGTAATGAATGATATCTCATTTTAAAGCTTAAATCTAACACTAATGATCAAAACTAATTAGAAATTGAAAAATTAATATTTTCATTGATAAAAATTATATTTTATATGGAACTGCATGATAATATTGTTGTCATTATGATTATATGTTATTGTTCAAGTGTGCTAATAAAGAGTAATACTGTTCTACATAATAAAGTATGTATTAAAATCCATTCTGGCAATACCGCTATTTACTATAATGCCGTTTATTACTAAGTCAGTTACATATAATATACATATTAAGTTGTAAAAAGTTGTTTTGGCAATACTTTGCAGTAGTTGTTAGATCAAGTGCGGGAAACAGGGTCGCTTAATTGTAATGCTATTCTACATAATAATATATAAAGTTGTAAAAGCCATTTTGGTAATGTTGTTATAGTCATGGCATTGTTTGTTTTATGAAGTGTAGTAATACGTTGTATTTTAATATATATATAGTGTCGGCTAATATTTAACAGTTAAAAAGGTTTTAAGAAAAATAAGAATAAAAATAACGTGCAACGTAAGAATATAAATAATGTGCATTTGGAAAGACAAATGCAATTATAATGTTAATCAGAAATCTTAATGCTAAACAGGGGTTAATAAATGGTACCAGGCTAATCGTAACAAACTTAGGAGAGCACATCACATCAGCAAAAATTATTCATACCGATGAAACTGTACTCATACCCCGAATCAACCTTACACCTTCGGATCCAACTGTGCCTTTCTGAATGACACGAAAACAATTCTCTGTGAAAGTAGCCTTTGCTATGACGATAAACAAGGTCATACCCTTCAAAAGGTGGGATTGTATTTACTAGAACCGGTCTTTTCACATGGGCTTTTTCGCGAGTGTGTACGTTTAAAGATATTTTTGTTTGTATTAAGGATTCGTATCTAAGTATTATGAAAGCATTTAAACATACGTATGTATGTAAGCAAATATGTCTGATATGTTATGGTTTCTAATATTTTTATACTTTTAATAAAATTTCTGTTAATTATTTTAATTTTATGTTACAAAAATAACAACTAACGGTGCTAAATATTCGCAGGGGTCATCTAGTTTAAATTATATTTTTCTTGAGTTTTATAAATTAAAAAATTAAATTATATTCTTTTTGCGAATGTTTTGATTTCTTTGATTTCAAACACAAAATAAACAAAGAGTAATGATATTTTAAATAAAATACGTTGACTAACTACGAGTCATTTCATACTCACTAAACCACTTTTTCTCCTAAAAAACATAATTTTTGCCTTTTGATGATACCTACGATCTAAAAATAGTTTTTACTAATACATTGACATACTGCATTATAATTCTAATGCAATAAGCTTTTCAGTATTCAATAAATGTTTACTGGTAATGAAGATTAAATTGCATTACCAAAAAATTTTTACTGATTACTGGAAAAAAACAATATTAGTAACATTTATTAATTACATGTTAGTGAAATTATTTTCCGGAAAAATTGCCTACAGTTCAAGGATTCGAATAAAATTTGCTCTATTCAATAAGCTGAATTATTAACAATTGTTACTGGAACAGCATTCATTAACTCACAAAACTTGCAAGAAGAACAAAAAACTAAAATTGTCAACATTTTTTATCGTCGCAAATTATTACTAGTTTTATTTTGAATGATCACTTTGCAGTACCAGTAAAATAGTAATAGATGTTATTAGTAGGTATCCTAATATCCTAATCCTAATATATTGTTACGTTTTTACCTTTTTAAAAACGTTTATATATGAGTTCGTTGATTGCAAACCAACTAAAAACAAATGTGTGTTTATTTTAATGAAACTCTTTATTAATCACACTACTTTTATGTGCCACTGTCCAAACTTATACAAAGTACACAATATGTGCTCGTTCGATAGTCTTCTCTGCTTATAACCTTTTCATAAGCAACAGCACTTGTTCGTTATTCTCTGCTTACAACCTTTTTGTAAGCACAACACTTCTGCTCGCGTTAACACTAACAACTCTTCGGTAAACTTTGCTACGAACGCAACTTGTCTTCACACCGCGACTGATTATTTCATTCGCAACTGCACGCAAGGCTGACTGAATTCACTCTGAACTGGTTGTTGCTTTCTCCTGGGCGAACAAATTGCATGCATTTATATTTAGGGAGGGATGGGATGCATGCAAACAAGGTAAAGTTTCTGACTGTGGTCAACATGGCGACCACCAGGACGATCCTTGTCTTGCTGTATTCAAGTTGACACTCAGCCTCCTCGCGGCCCCTCCTGGATGGCATTCTAGCACCCGCTAGATGTTAACTAATGCGTGCAGCGAAGTCCAATCCCCTGGACGTTAAATTTGGGTTGTGCGTAGGGCTTGGAACCCACCACGTAAAAACTTTACTCCAATGAAAACCAACATACTGAATTTCGAAAAGATCGCCTTTAAAGTTGACGACCACGGCAAACGTTCAAAGGACAACGATTTAAGAATAGCCACTTGGAACGTCCGCACCCTTCACAGGGTGGGCGCTTCCGCCCAGCTGGCGGATGCCCTCAAGAAATGTAGGACTGACATCACTGCCATACAGGAAATGCGATGGATAGGGCAAGGATGCAAAAGGACAGCATCTTGCGATGTGTATTACAGCTGCCATGTTGATAAGCACGAATTTGGATGCGGATTTGTGGTTAATAAGAGACTCCGCCACCTTGTCTCTGGGTTCACACCTGTGAACGAAAGAATAGCCACAATCCGGATCAGGGCAAAATTCTACAACATCAGCCTGATTTGTGCTCACGCCCCGACGGAAGATAAGGACGATGTGGTTAAGGATGCCTTCTACGCTAAACTCGAGGACGTATATGATAAGTGCCCGGCCCATGACGCAAAAATTGTCCTCGGGGATTTTAATGCAAAGGTCGGGCGGGAAGGTATCTTTGGCCCCACTGTCGGACAGTTCAGCCTCCACGCGAACACTACCTCCAATGGTATGAGGCTGATCGATTTCGCCGCGGCGCGTAACATGGTAGTATGTAGCACCAGGTTTCAACATCTCGACATCCACAAGGCCACTTGGATGTCCCCTGATCGATCAACTTCCAACCAGATCGATCATATTGTGATTGACGGAAGGCATGTATCCAGTGTACTAGATGTGCGCACATTTAGAGGTCCGAACATTGACTCGGACCACTACACTGTCGCAGCCAAGTTTCGATTGCGCATTAGCGCCTCGAGGATGGCGCGCTCTAGTACATTGCGGAAGCTGGATGTCAGGAAGCTGCGATCACAAGGGACAGTTGAGGCGTTCTCCGCTCAACTCTCGGATAAGCTCCGTCGATCCCCATCTAATCTCAACGACATTGGAGGACTGTGGGCCAACATCTCCCACTCCTTGCGCACTACTGCGGAAACAGTCCTTGGTTTCGAGCGCCCACCCCAACGAAATCAATGGTACGATGAGGAGTGTCGCGAAGCAGCTGCAGCGAAAAACGCCGCATACAAGAAGACGTTGCAGTCTGCTGCTACGCGAGCCATTGTCGAGAACTACAGAGAGAAGAGAAGGGAAGAGAGACGCCTTTTCAGATGCAAGAAAAGGGAGCAGGAAAGGCGTGAGGAAGTCGAGATGCATAGACGTAGGAATGACGCTAGAAAATTTTATCAGAAGGTTAAGCGTCTAACCGAGGGTTATAGACCCGGAGCGTCTTCTTGCAAGGACGAGAACGGAAACCTGGTTACAGATCCGCAGGGGGTGCTGAGGTTGTGGAGGAAACACTTCTCTACTCTGCTACAAGGCGATGACGACACCAATGCCGCCTCTAGAGATGATGTTCCGAACCCGATCAATGATGATGGCGTGGAGATTCCGCCGCCTAGCTATGAAGAGGTCAAAGTCCCGATTACGCGTCTTAAAAACAATAAAGCGGCAGGTCCTGATGGCCTCCCCGCTGAATTGTTTAGGACCGGATGTAATGAGTTGGTAGGGCGCATGCACCAGCTCATCTACAAAATATGGCTAGAAGAAAGTATGCCCAACGATTGGAACCTCAGTGTCCACTGTCCTGTCCTGAAAAAGGGAGACCCCACAATTTGCGCCAACTACAGGGGTATTAGCCTTCTCCCTATCGCATATAAGGTTCTTACAGGCGTATTGTGTGAACGACTGAAGCCACTCGTCAAAACACTGATTGAACCTTATCAGTGCGGCTTCAGACCTGGCAAATCCACCATAGACCAGATCTTCACACTGCGCCAAATCCTGGAAAAGGCCCACGAAAAACAAGTCGACACACACCATCTTTTTGTCGACTATAAGGCAGCCTTCGATAGCCCCATAAGGGATCGTGTTTATGCCGCAATGTCTGAGCTCGGTATACCTGCGAAGCTGATAAGGCTATGCAGAATGACGTTGAGCAATTCCTGCAGCTCCGTCAAGGTAGGAATGGACCTCTCCGAACCTTTTGATACCGTGCGAGGTTTCAGACAAGGCGACCCCTTATCATGCGACCTCTTCAACTTCGTCATGGAGAGTGTTCTGCGAAAGGCAGGAGTGCATCGCAATGGCACTATCTTTCAAAAAAGTGTCCAATTGCTTGCGTACGCTGACGACATCGACATCATAGGGCGTACCAAGCGAGATGTTACTGCTGCCTTTAGCGCTATTGAACGGGAGTCTAAGAAGATGGGTCTGGCAGTAAATGAGGGCAAAACAAAGTATATGTTGTCGACAAGCAGAGACGTGCGGCGTATTGATTCTCAGATTACGGCCGATAACTATACTTTTGATACAGTCAAGGAATTTATTTATCTTGGCTCCGCCGTTACCACCAAAAATGATGTCAGTCTGGAGATCAAGCGCAGGATTACTCTTGCCAACAGGTGCTACTATGGTCTCAATAGGCAATTGAGCAGCAGAGACCTCTCTCGTGCGACAAAATTAATACTCTACAAGACGCTCATCTTACCCATGCTTCTTTATGGCGCAGAGGCATGGACCCTATTAAGAACTGATGCAGAAGCCTTGAGGGTATTCGAGAGGAAAGTCCTACGTAAGATCTTCGGTCCTGTGCGAGTTGACGATGATTTCCGCATCCGATCTAACAGTGAGCTGTATGAGCTCCTCAACGACATAGACGTTGTGCAGCGTATTAATATCCAGCGGCTGCGCTGGCTCGGCCATGTCGTTCGAATGGAGGAGGATGCTCCGGCGAAACGGGTATTTGATGCGGGGATCTGCGGAAGTCGGCGAAGAGGACGACCTTGTATCCGTTGGAAGGACCAAGTCGAGGAAGCCCTGTCATCGATTGGTGTGACCAACTGGCGTAGGCGCGCAAAAAGCAGAGGCGCCTGGAAGGATGTATTGCGGCAGGCCGAAATCCGTTAATCGGGTTGTTATGGCCAATTAATTAAGTAAGTATATTTAGGACCTAGAGTATTCAGAAAACTGAGTTGTTTGATAAACCGGTTTCCGAATAATTTGAAAAATTGCATTTTTTAAGAAGCCGGTTTCGAAACTGGATTTTTATTTATTGTTATTTTTATAACCCGCGCAACGCCGGGTACAATCTGCTAGTATATATTATAAATCTTTCTGTAAGTCTGTTTTTTTGTTTCTTTGTTAGTCAATCAAGTCTGAACATCTAGACTGATTTTCTTGAAATTTGGGATATAGATCGAGCTTTTGTCCGTGGAGGTTATAGGCTATAAATCTTTTCAAAATTTTGACCAAAAGGGGAGAAAAAATGGGGCAAATATTAATACTTTTATGCATAAATGCTGTATTTTATGTTTTAAAGGTATTGTTTTACGATTTAGCTTGGTTAAGTTTCCCAAATAGCTATTGGAGGTGTTTTGTTTAAAAAGTTGGACCAAAAGGGGTCCAAAAATGGAGAAAGGGACGAAAAACGGGCAAATTGCATACATTTATATTTAGAACTTAGAGTATTCAAAACACTGGGTTGTTTGATAAACCGGTTTCCGAATAATTTGATAAATCGAAATCGGATTTTTATTTATTGTTATTTTTATAACCCGCAAAACGCCGGGTGCTAGCAGATTGTATTTATATATTTGTAAAAAACAAAAATTAAAATAATGTCAAATATGCGTGCTGTGCGTCATGTGGCACCGTCTTGTTAAAACCACGTGTCATGCAAGTCAAGCTCTTGCATTTTGGACAGAAAAAGTTGGATATCATCTCACGGTAGCGCTTACCATTCACAGTTACGTTACGATTCGCATCATCTTTGAAAAAGTACGATCCAATGATGGATGCATTGGCAGCTTTTGTAATGCTTCTGGCTGACCTTCACCACCCTTTAGTTAACGGCAAGTTATAATAATGACTCTTAAAGTTTAATGATTTCAATGAAGTACGAGTGCTACATTACGGGGTTCACCTTCTTAAGTTCAAAGCTAAATATTATCTTTTTGGGATATTCCTTACTTTAAATATTAATGAGATGAGTTCTTCTTTTATGAATAAAGCATACAGTATGAGTAAAGCATACTGTGCTTTTCAATACACCGGTGGTCGGGTAATGTTTCACAAAAGGCAAAAACGTAACATTATGATCCAGTATCAAATAATTTTGCATTTGATTAAATTTTCTTCTTTCATTATTGTTCAATATTAAAAACAATAGCAACTTATTTGAATGTAAATTTATTAAAGCCATTATTCGATATCAAAAAACTCATTAACTTTGTCCTCATTATGAATATGTATTGTGATATTTTGTTGTTTTATGTCGCTTCCAGTTAAACGAAATATTTAATGAAGATAATGTATATTATAGGCCTCTACTTTTTTAAAATTAATATTTTGTAACTCTTTAACTCACGCTGTTAATAATTACAATAATTGTGTATTCACTCTAAAGTAATTATTTATGGTATAAACAACGTAATATTTTAATGGGATATCGCAGTCTTTAAAGAATTCATACGATTCGGTGTATTAATGTTGTATACATATTCGTGTGTTATTAAGGTGGTATTCTATTTAACAGGCGTTTATTTCTCTAACAGATATGCTAAATTTATTTTGTAGATTCTAATAGAGTGCGTGATCACTGTTAACGTGTTCGAGTCTGCGTCTGTTATATAGTAGGTTACGTGGTCATAGCCAAAGTAAGCAATGATATAGAGGGCTGTCATGTGATCAGTGCCTCGAAACATACCGGTTCATAGATAACTCAGTGGATAATTTTTGATGAAATTTATTTTGGACTCGGAGTGGTTAATAAAATACAATAATTGCAACTAATTTCGACTAGAAGACTTATCTATAAATTTTGAATTTCTGAACTTGATTACCCATTTAATTTGCACTGCTTTGTTGACAACTGTAATTGGAAATGTAAAAATGTATTACACCAAAAATAAAAAACACACACTCACACGTTTACATATACTTTTAAACACATGTTAACACACGTAAACATTAAACTTTTAAACATGTTTGCGTTTTAAGTTTGTATTTTTGTTAATGTTTACCGTTATATCTTTTTTCTGAAGCGTAAATAAATGGATACACACTCATACGCCACTTCTGTGTACAATGGTAAAACAAGCAAAGGGCACGTACATATGTATGTTTGTGTGTGTATTCATTTGTATTCATAAAACGTTAAACACGTTGATAACACATCTGATACCATGAATGCATTGTTTTTTTTTTTTTTTTTTTTTTTTTTTGTAAAGTAACAGTTTAATTGTTGCTATCACTGTTTAAACACAATGTTTTTAAAATAAAAAGATTTCAAGGTGTTGCTGACAAGCATACAAACAGTATCGCACAAAAACTAAAGCATGAAGTCCTGTATTCGAACAACATAAACTCTAACAACATGAAAATGGTTGTTCATGTCAAATTTATTATTTTTCTTTTCATTGAGAATGGAAACTTTTATTTTTGAAACTAAAGAGAACGGACATTGCTGTTGCATTAATTTTTTTTATTTTTAAAGTAACAATAAGTGAAAAAATACGATGACTGACATACATACATGTTTTCAGCACTTATTTTTATTTAGAAGATTTTAACAAAACTTTTTTACAGAACCTTTTTAATTTGGTTTGAATTCCACTCTTTGTGAAATGTGTGACTTTCTTTGAATTTCGAAAACGTTTAAAATATGAGTTCGTTGATTGCAAACAAAATAAATATAAATTGGTGTTTAGTTTTAATTAAATTCTTTATTGTTCGCACAATTTTTGTGTGCTACAGTCGTATATAACTTGACGTATACAACAATAATTGCTTGTTCGCTATTCTTTTTTGCTTACAACGGAGAACAGTGATGCCAACTCTTAGGACACCAAACGCGTGAACAAAAATGGAAAACGGGCTAAATTGAAAAAAATACGTTTTGAGTAAAATACAATTTCATTTTTTTCAAAAAAGCGCAAAAAGGGAGCTAAAATTAAAAAGTCTTTTCAGATAAAAACTCAGAATAACAAAATAAATGACAAAGAAGACATACATACATAATTGGCCATTACAACCCTTCTGTCAGGATTACGACCTAGCTTTTCACACCACTTATGTTGTGTGCGTTAATTTTATACATGAGTGGCGGGACCTACAGTTTAAAGTCGACTCCGAACGACAGATTTTTGAGAAGCTTTTCATGGCAATTTTTACGCTCAGAGTCTTTGCCAGAAATCTGCTGAGAGGAAGTCGCCGAAGAAATATTTTTCGTTTTGATGTCTGACCTGGGATTCGAACCCGGGCCTTTTGTCTAATAAGCCAACACACTACTCACTAGACCACGGCGACTTCTTGACAAAGAAGAAGAAACTACAAATAGAAGAAAAAAGTTCACCCACAATCCGCTTACTATTCGATATTACCAGAGAAACATGACATATTATTTTTTTTTATTTACAATACAATTACAAATTATATTATATTCATGTACGAGCTGAGTAACTTCGACCATATGCCCGGTGTAGTGTCACAGACCAGAGCCTCTGGTGGGAATCGAACCCACGACCCTCACGCTAATAGTCTAGCACACTACCCACTAGACTACCAGGGCGCCCAGAAACATAACATAATATTGCCAAACAGAGTTAAAGCAAAAACGGGCTAAAAAATACTGAAAAGCGCTGGAATTACACGTTTTTTAGTTTTGGGCTAAACATTTTTTTTCGCATTAAAGGTAATTCAAAAAGGGCTAAATCTAGCCCGAAAAGGCCTAAGTTGGCATCACTGACGGAGAACTTCAAACCACGTCTATTCTCTTCACATGAGATTGATTGAATTCTTACTATTCGTTGCCTGCTTTGGGTTTTTATTTGCTCCCGTAAACTGTCTAATGAACATTCCTGAAATCGAATGTTCGTGATTTTATTGTTGTTTTTATACTTTGTTTAAGTTGTTTGTTGTTGTGTTCTTTCATACTTGTCTATCCCCTTTTCTTTCATACTGATGGTTTTGATTTGGTGCCGTACAAACTTCTTTATTTCGGTTGGTAGGTGGCCAGATTATGCGATGACACTTATTGACAAAAACTTGCAAAGTGAATGTCAAGTATTTCCAGCCATGTTTCACTTTCATTTAGAAGTGTTTATTTACGCGGTATTGAAAATACAAATCTTTTTCGTGAGGTCGCCGTGGTCTAGTAGGTAGTGTGCTGGCTTATTAGACGTAAAAGCCAGGGTTCGTGTACCAGACCAGACATCAAAACAAAATACAAAAAGTATTTTTTCGGCGATATCTCCTCAACAGATTTCTGGCAATAACTCTGAGAAATTGCCATGAAAAGTTTCTCAAAAATCTGTCGTTCGGAGTCGACTTTAAACTGTAGGTTCCGCCACTTATGTATAAAATTAAAAAATTAATTATAAAATTAACACAAGTAGTGTGAGAAACTAGGTCAATAATCCTGACTGAAGGATTGTAATGACCAGTTATGTATGTATGTAATTTTTTTCGTTCCTAATAGTCTATAGGCTTAGCCTTGCAATATGGTACATGACCCAAATTATTCCTACAATTTATGGAGGAACTCCTTTCCATTTGAATTCATTCCAGATGCTCTTTTCATTAACTTATTAAGTGAACTGCGACATTAATTGTGCTGCAAGAATGATAAATTAAAGATTACGCCTTCACGAATTCGAAATTTAAACTTTCTGCGCATGTTGAATCAATGACGTCACGAAATTTGTTTTAATTGTTTTCCTATTGACTAATGATAATGTAAGTTATATTGCAGGTATGTCAACTACTTTCACGTAGTGCATAATACACTTTTCAGATGTTAATTTTCACATATAAAAAAGACTTAGAAACCTTTAAAATAGCCCAACAACGCCATCTAACGGGAAATCATGCGCAAGGCGTAATTTTTAATTTATCATTCTTGGTTGTGCTGTGCACTTATGATACGCCGTAGATGTGTGTGATCAACACAAATACGATTTCAAAAACTTGAGACACTTGTCTAGTTCACATAAAGTTAGTATTTAATTCAATTAAATCTAGCAAATTGGAATCAGGTTATAATTAGTTAAAAGACCAAAGAGGAACTATAAAAGGAGGGATAAAATCGTACAGAAGCGCAAAAAAACTTATAAACTAGAATACCATCCAATGGATTATTTCTTGATTTATCCGTATTTAATAGGAAAGACTCTAATGAAATAAAGTCAGTAAGAATACCAAAAAAAAAAAAAAACAATCCCGCAAACGAAGATACATCAAAGGTATAGTAAAGCACGCAAAAGGGAGCTAGGGAATTATTTAGCATGGTATTGATCCCCTTTAGCTAAAGGACAATCCTCCCTTTAGCTAACGGCAAGTTGTAATAATGATCCTAAGTCTTATATACAAACACTCTTTATTTTTGCCCGACACTGAACGTGTGTAGTTTTATTATCATTATTAAATTTTTTTTGAGACAATTTCCATAATATCTGCTGTTAATTTTTATTTACTGTTGGATACAATTTTGTTATGGTTTTTGCATTACTTATAACGCAATATACTCTGTCGTTCTAAGAATAAAATCAGTAGAGACTGAAAAATCAGAAACACATTTCTGTGTTTGATGGTTTGACTGTTTTGATTTGTTTCTGGCTTTGGTACATCAAAGTAATACGATTAAATTATTAAACAGCTTAACGTATTATTAATCAAATAAATGTATAAGTAAAAGCCAAATTAAGCCAGCATTTATTCATTTATTTATTGGGTCTTCCAACAGGAACATCAGAACTAAGACAGGTAATAATGATCATCTTGTTAAAATTCCATACATCTGTCAAATTAGTTGATATTTATTTAGACAGTTTTACCATCAACGGTAGTGTGCAAGTACTGGAATTGTTTTTTTAAAATGGTTGTTCTTTTCGAGCAATGAAAACTTCAAAAATCATTTTCCGTGATGAAACGGAATTATCGAATTTTAGGCTGACGGCGCCATCGGAAGTGGAGGACGACGTTGGTCATGTTATTATTGCCGATGACGCGCCAATAATTACGAACTTCTTCTGACCTGAATTGGATGATTTGGACACCAAGGCCAATTGGTTTCAATGGGATGGCACTACATACTAAACAGATCATTCCATATTGGATAAACGGCTCGACCGATTAGAAGGGATGATCATTTTACGTGAACTTTATGCCGATAGACTATCTTGTGAGGTTTTCTACAGTCGCAAGAGTATCCAAATAATTGTGGCCAACATAACTCATGCCATCGGTCAGCCTTTGTATCTTTCAAATCTTTTTTTTTCAAATTTTTTTTTGCAATCTATTCAGAATATTAAGCAAGTGAGGTAATTATTTAAGAAATTCGCATTACTTATTGGATTCCAGTGAAATCAATAACATTATTTATACTTAAGGATGTACACAGAGCCTCGACTTGCGTCTTTTCGATATGTGTCGCTTTTTTAAAACTGGAAAAATTCGATTTGCATCGTTGCAATTTCAAGTTGCGTCGGTTCGAGTTGCGCCGTTTTGACCCCGATTTGCGTCGATTCTATTGGTATCGTTATGATTTCGATTTGCGTAGCTAAAAACGGTTAAATTTTACTGCATCATTGTGCATTTTAGGCATTCGTAGTGTGTATTGATGATATTAATGAATATTTCCTGTCTCACGATGAGGGGCTTGATAATGAAAACTTATTAGCCATTGAATATTCAGCATGTTTCCTGTCATAACAGGAGATGATACATTAAAAGAAAAAAAATTAATAGTCGCTAATATTTCCAAAGCTTTGCAATTAATTTCCCATGCAAAACGAAAACGATCCTGACGATAATCGTAGCACGGGCGCAGCAGCATCAGTTGATCAAGCCATTGGTTGTTACAAAAAAATATATCAACAAAAACAATCTTTAAAAATTTTATTTTAAAAATTAAATTTAATTTTATTACACATACATACATACATATGTAACTGAGTAAAATTTTTACATTTTCTCTTAATTTCTTGTTTTGTTATCTGTTTATAATAATTAAATATAAACATTTTAAATAACATTGTATACGTACTTGTTTTTATCCAAAATACAAAATTTGTTGCTTTGTTTTGAATATTTTCCCCAATAAATTAAATTTTAGTGCATTTGTATAGAAAAAAGTGATTCGATTTGCATCGTTTCGATTTGCGTCGCGTTTCTCCGGCCCCCATTAACGACGCAAGTCGGGGCTCTAGTGTATATTATTTATATGTACTTACATATTTACAATTATAATTATAAATTACGGACAAATAGGTATACATATAGAAATATATATTTATTATATAGGGAAAATTGTATTAATTGAAAATATTTGGGAGACCTAAAACATGAAATCTTTTTAATCGTCTGATTGTTAAATTACCATCTAATAAAGAGATAGGTAACGGGTTAACGTGATCGCTTAATCTTTTAAGGTATCTGTTACTCAACCCAGCAGTTCGCAGGTTATTACAATTTGAAACTCATCCTAATGTATAGTATAATGTCAATAGGAAAACATAAAATAAAGTTGATTAAGAGCATACAACTAGCATCCGATTCGGATGAATCCTATTGCTATTACATTGTAAAATGAAGTGCATTGCCATCGTACTTGCATCTGAATTGGATGGCTAAGTAATGTAGCATCATATTATTAATATAATTCTGTTGTTTGTTTTGGTTCAGCCGATGTCCCGTTATTTATTTATTGGCGTTTCTTTGTTTTTTCTATTTTTTCAAAGTAAAATTTCATATTGTAAAGTGTTTTTGAATATACAAGTTTTTTAAAAGTGATTGTGGTATTAAAAATAAATAATTAATTAAATAGAATACAATAAGTGAATACAAATTAAAAATATTGTGTTGTGTGTTTTTTAAAAGAAATGTTCGGCTTCAGTTAAAGAAATTTGAATCACAATAATATTGGACCCATCCGACATTCGCTTACAATGTAAGCAGAGTTCGACCCATCCGACCTTCGCTTACATTGTCGGCAGAGTTGGACCTATCGTACGGCCTAGGCCATCGCTGTGTAAATGTAAGCGGAAATTGAATATGGACTTCGGATTAGTCGCATCTACATTGGCATTGGTCTCAGTTGGATGATGTATGCGCAAAAAAAACCGCTGGGAATTCTTTTATTTGTTCCTTAATAAAAGGAACATCCAAATTTGTAGTATACCATAGCGCTTTAGTAATCACTCGCAACGTTTTTGATTGAAATCAATTATTATAATTTATTCTCTAAACTTAAGCTGATCATACGTCCGCTTTTTTAGAGGGCTATCTATTTTAACTGGCTATCATCTATTAACTTTATGTCCTCTATCTGTCATCTATTTCTATAATCTCTCATCTTTGATCAATATTTATTTTTGTAAATTAAAATATATTTTATTTTATAGAAAATATCGTGCTTGTTCTGTTCATTCCCTTATTGAACTGTAAAAATAAAAGTACAATAAACAATAATAAATGTAATATGAAATTTTGAGTAAGTTATTTTTTTAACTAATTTTATATACAGTCAAACCCGGTTATAACGAACTCTGTGTGGCCAGAAAAAATAGTTCGTTATAGGCAAAGTTCGTAATAAACGGGATGAAGTCATAGAAGAAAATATAAAGTACAATTAATTTTTATTATTTATTAAAAACAAAAAATATTTTTTAATTCTTTTTGAAGATATTGAGTTATAATTTAATGCTGTCATAATAAATAAAAGTAAAGACTATTACCTGTCACCGTAGTCTAGTAGATAGTGTGTTGACTTATTAGACGTAAAGCCAGGGTTCGAGCCCCAGGCTAGACATCAAAACAAAATACAAAAAGTATATCTTCGGCGATTTTCTCTCAGCAGATTTATGAGAAAAACTCTGAGAGTAAATAAAATTGGCATGAAAAGTTTCTCAGAAATCTGTCGTTCGGAGTCGACTTTAAACTGTAGGTCCCGCCACTTATGTATAAAATTAACGCACAGAACATAAGTGGTGTGAGAAACTAGGTCTATAATCTTGACTGAAGGTTTGTAATGACCAATTAAGTATGTATATATCGTCACCTAAAAAGGGCGTAACAACACATTTTTAAATTTTACAGGAGAGACAAAAAACTGCATAAAATCGAAACTATAGAAGTTAGCTTTATGATTTTTTGAGTATAGCATTAAAATACGATGATACCTCTATTTCTTAAGACAGAATTTACTTTCAACGTTGTTCTTATTAGTTGTGTGGGATGCACCCTTTTGAATTCAAAAGACCTGAAATCATAGGGGCGTAACATCAGAAGTTTGAAGGAATATGAAGTACAAATAGAGATGCTTTTTGTATGTATTTAATTTTATTAAGTTTATACATTTTATTAAGTAACTGAAAATTTAAAAACAATATAACATTTCATTAAATAACGACAAAAATAATTAAAGATGGAATTCATTGCACATTCACAAAAATTATTGTGGACTTAGTATAAGAATTTTCTATTGTTAGCTTTTATGAATACTGGGATAATCTTCAAACGGAATGTTGTCATAAAATAAGTAGCAATCTGCAGGTATTAATCTTTTCTGATCTCGAAGATGTTGCCACTTCTTCTTTGCAATTTTTAAACTCTCCGAATGTAATTGCGAAAAATGTTCAACGACGATTTTCCTTTTAGTTCTTTCAGGAAGTTTTCGATATTCATTTTCTATATTAGTTTTGAAATAAATGACTCCGGTTGGATCATATGCTAAAGCTCGCATCATATTAACAGTGTCATCACCAGATTTTCTACCTAATAACAAATAATTTTACAAATAAACGTTAGTATGTAAGTAATAGTCTTTCAGATTGGTGATTATTATAAACAATCACATATCTTATATAATTTTCTGCTCTTTACTGGTTGTAAAATAGAATTATTTAGATTCAACGAAAACTTATTTATAATGATTAAGGAATAAATAAGTTAAAATTGTTTTTCATTTTACCTGGACGTATAGATGTATAGCGCTTTGGAATAGTTTCATAATTACGGATATAGGAGTGATTTAAAAGATGAGCACTCAGCGGGAAAGGTGTTTTTCGTGCACTTTTAATTATATCCACCAGCTGCGACGGCAAATTTACTTGCTTATTTTTTAGTTTTCTCTCAATGAGAGAGTGCGTGGCATCGCAATCCATTTGAGTATGTCCTACAGCCAAGTAATTGTGCTCGATCCTTACATTTTTCTCAGCACAGAACAACAAAAAAGCATTAGCTAAAACAGCGTTTCGATTTTGATAGCAACAACCATCTGAATATATGCAATTCTGGACTTTGTGATATCACCTTTTCTAAGTATTTCATAATGTATGTTGCGAAAGAAGTTGACGTTAAGACACCTTCCCATTCTTCGCGTATATAGTTATCTGATTCATGTGTAATAACATTGTGTATCGTAAAATTGTGTACTTGAAGTTTCATTAGTGAACCTTATGATTTAGTGTGGGCTGTGCCCTTTTGATTTAAGAAAAAAGTAACTTTGTTGTTACGCCCTTTTGCGTTTCTTTTATAAAGTCGTTGTTTCTGACATTAGGACTGTAAAAATTTATGAGAACATGTATTTTGATTTGCTCTACGATAATCATTAAAAAAAACCCATTTTGATTTTTTTGTTGTTACATCCTTTTGCATTTCAGGTGACGATATGTAAAGACTATTACCAGACTTCAAACCTATTTCTAAAGGTTCGTTATAAAAAGCCAAAATGTATGAAATCTAATTACTGGGACCATTCAAAGTAGTTCCTTTTAACCGAGAATTGGTTATAAACGAGTTCGTAATAAAGGATGTTTTTTGTATGAAAATTATTATTAAAACGTTGGGACTTGAAAATATGTATGAATTAGCCAAGATTTCGTTATAACCGAGTTTGACTGTATTTATAAGTATATCTAAAAGTAAGTTTTTATATACATACATACATATGTATATTATTATTTTACTTATATACACAAATTTTTTTGCAAAATATGTAAAAAATGTTGAATTCAAAAGAATTGTTACTTTTTCCTTTATGCCATCTACTTTCATTTCCAAAATCACTAACTAATCACTTACTAAACTTAATTCAGAAAGCCAAAAAATGTTCTTCAGTTTCATGCCTAATTGAGATCTTTTAGATTTTATAATTACATTCATTTTTATTACATTATTCGTTAAAGAAAAATTAATCAGCTTATAAAATTTATTAAATTCGCTGCACATTCTCCTTATTGGATCAGCACCAGCGTAGTTGGATCTATAAAATTGTATTGATAATGGGGTAAAATGACGTAACGAACGTTGAGGGACATTAAAAGTGATATCATGGATTGAAAAACTGGAGCCAATATCACCAGTAATTACATTGAATATGAACAAGATATTTAACATAGTTCTGCGGCTTTTAAGTGTGAGGAGTTTGATTAATGCTAGTCTGGCAGAATAATATGGTAAACTAGTGGGATTAAAATTCAGTCCTCGTAGACAAAATATCAGAAATTGCTTTTGTACAGATTCGATGACTTCGGAATATTTTTTATATAGAGGATCCCATATAATGGATCCATACTCGAGTATAGGCTTCACAAGAGATGTGTAGAGCGATTTAGCAAAACAAGGATCGTTAAATTCTTTTGCCCACCGTTTTATAAAACCAAGTACAAGTTATCTACAAGCTCAAGATCGTATCCATCAAAAGCATATTTTGCAGGAATCGGATTCTTCCTTACAAATCTCATGTATTCACATTTTTTTAGATTAAACTGCATTAAATTTAAATTACACCATAAATGAAACGAATTTAGGTCCTTTTGAAGTAGTTTCTGATCGGAAATTTGGCGATAATTTAGGAAAACTTTTACGTTATCAGCGTACATTAGGATGTTGGAATAGTGAACCATATCAGGTAAGTCGTTAGTAAATAATAAAAACAGAATTCATTTAAAACTAAGATCAGCAGATCCCATTAAATGAAGTTTCCTCTTCAAAAGTACATGATTAACCTTATCAAAAGCCTTGCTGAAATCCGTGTAGATAACGTCTGTTTGTTGCTGATGAAAAAATCCTCGATAAACAACTGTTGAAAGATGAAGCAGGTTTGTTGTAGTTTAACACTTCTTCCTGATACCGTGCTGATAAGGTGATATCAAGTTATATATAATAGTATAAATGGTCCATGTAATGCTCCGACATCGGTCCTTGTACACTTCCTTGTGATATTGCGGCATCAATTTTGCAGTAACTTGAGATTTCATTTTTGACCTTTACATTAAACTGACGTTCGCTTAAAAAAGATTTCAAAACTAAATAGTAATATTTAGGTAAAATACTTTTAATTTTATAGAACAGACTTCTGAGCCAGACTCTGTCAATTGCTTGCTGTATATCTCGAAATACAGCAGACCAATATCTTTTAAATAACTAAAACATTTCGATCATATCTCACAATCACTTTGTTTTATACAAATTAAAAATAGGATTCGCTTTACGAAAGACCCAATACGTACATACATATATATGTGTATTCTATACTCTACAATTAAATAAATATTTACAGAGAAATACGGTATGAAAAGACCTTGTAGTGCACTGCATATGAAAAAACTGTGAAGAAACAATTTTAAAGAATTTGATTTTCTTTAATTAAAATTCCTCCGAGATTTAAATAAGTTATTCAACAAAAAAAAAAAAAAAATAGCGGCGAAAATCTCTTCCATGCATAAGAGTACCGGAGGAAAAAATTAAAGAAACGTGCAGCATTTCGCATGAATACATCATCAGTTAGCGAATATACATAAAAACAAGTCTTTCTCCTATACTGTTCAACGGAATTTTATATGAATAAAAGATTTGGAGATAATTAATCGAATTTATGAAACTTTGAAACATCAAACTTTGAGTATAAAAGTTAAAAGGTCTGAAAATAAGTGCGGCAGGTTCACTGAACGAAAAATTTCCGTAAATACTGTAAAAAGGGGTGTAGAATTGATTTCTTCTTCTTTATCAGCTAACAAAAAAGTAATATCTACATATTTTTTAGTAAAAATTTTCAATAGATTATAAATTATTCATATTGAAAAAAATTTTTTCATCTATTCATATTAAAGAAATTTCTTCAGTATGAATAAAATTCCTTCTTTATTTTGCTAGATGTAAATGTGACGAAATTTAGTTAAATTGAATAAAGAAAATAGTAAATTAAAGTAATTAGTTTAATAAATTTCTTCCCGGATGAATATTTTTGGATCTAGAAGACCTTCCAGCTTTTTAACTAATGTCTGTGATAACAATATAAATTTAATTTTTAAATTTATACTGTAAAATAGTCTACTAAGCCTTATATAATTTTATTTTTTTTTTCGGAATCGATGGCCTATGTACCTATTATTCCCTCCTTTTAATTAGTTACAATAATTGTATTTTGAAATTAATAAATAAATAAATAAAAAACAAAATTAATAAATTTCTATTTATTCTGAAGAATTTTTATTTAATTTTATTACTATAGTTCGTTAATATTTATTTATATTGATGAATTATTTTTAAAATTTTTGTAAGTTATAGCCAAAAATATAAATAACTTTAATATCTTTCTTATAACTTCATTTATTTCTAAAAATCTTTTCGGTTTTACAGCTAATTTACAAGTTTATACTATATTTTTTATATTTAGTAAAGAGAAACAAAAAATTTAAGTAAAAAATTTTCAGAGTTTGTTTATTTTTATTTAATATTTATTATTTTCATTTTATTTCAAATTCTTAACCCTTCTGCACTCCTTGGATGAATTTGACCCAATTTTGATTTTCAAACGCAATTAATTATAAGATATGATCGTGAAACTTTAATTTATCCATCACTGGCACAAAAACTTTGCTTTTAAATGAAAACAATAAAATTTAAATTTTTCTTCCCCCTCCACATTTCAAAATACGATTTACACACATTTAATATCCTCTGGATCAATATGACCCAACATGCAATATTACAAGTTTACCATTCAGAATCATCGATCCATAATTTTTTCAATCAAATATAAAAGTTTTTACGGTTTGACAACTTTGAATACAGAGAAGCAAGAAGACTTCGTGACAAAATAGCACCGATAAGAAACGTTTGGGATAAGTGGAGTAACCAACTCAGTTCAGGTTTTTAAAATCCTCATGAAAATGTTGCTGTAGATGAACACATGCTTTCATTTGAGGTCGGTGCAGTTAGGCAATATATTCTATCAAAACCCACCAGATACGACACAAAAATTTGGGCACTTTGCGATTCCACAACTAAATATGTCTGGAATACGGAAGTGTACACAGGCAGAGCAAGAAATACACAGCCAGAAAAAAATAGGGCGAGATTTTTGTATATTTCCTTATTTTTAATTTAGGTGAGAGCGTGGTGCACAATTAAATGTGATAATTTTTTGACTACATACAGTATTGAACTTCTTTCCCCGAATATTACATTAGTTGGCACTGTACGTAAGAATAAATTTTTTGTCATCAAAAATTCAGGATATGAAGAAAAGTCTTAAAAAAAAATATATAAATTCGTTCGTAAGAGATGATGAAAAAAAATCCTGAAAGAATGCATCATTACGAGAAAATGAACGCTAGAGTTAATGCGCTTGACCAACTAGTTGCGAATTACACATATAAGTGCATGACTAACCGATGGAAAGGCTAAGAAAATATTTGCCACATGGTCCATCAGCAAGAAATCTTGTCAAAAATATTCAAGAACAAAATGATCTCACAAGTACCGAGCAATGTTCTAAGTAAAATAATACAAATACACTATTGTCCAGAAATTTACCAAATAAACAAAAGAAGTGTTTCTTTTGTCAACATGGAAAGAAAGCATTCCACTAAATATGATTCTTGTAAAAATTTATTTGCAAAGAGCAAATGGTCACTTTGTGAATAAATTGTTACAAACATTCCTAAATTGGGTATACGTTAGTATTAAAAATACAATTATTAATAATTGCTCAGAAGTTGCCGTAGTCTTGTAGATAGTGTGTTGTCAGGTCCCAGGTCAGACATCGAAACGAAAATATAATAATATTTGCTCGGGAACTTCCTCTTATCAGATTTCTGGCAAAAACTCTGAGAGCAAATAAAATTGCCATAACGAGCTTCTCAAAAATCTGCCGTTCGGTATCGACTGTCAAATTGCAGGTCTTGCCACTCATGTATAAAATTAACGCACATAGCATAATTGGTGTGAGAAGCTAGGTTGTAATCCTGACTGAAGGGTTGTAGTGACCAATTATATATCCATGAATTGCTCGGGAAGGGCTTAATTATTTTAGTTATAATCAGTTTTAATTATACTAAATAAAAAAATCGACAAAACAAATGAATTTTTTATATTAACTATGAAATTTTGTTTACATTTTAATGTTGGGTCGTATTGACCCAAAGGATCATAGGAAGGGCATGTATTCAAAAAAAATTCCTCCTCGATTTTTAATTACTTCTTTTAACCGAAGTGGCATAGTGTTTATTAATTTTTGTAATTTATCTTCGGAAATTTCGCCGCATTTTTTATTAAAGCTTCTTTCAGCTCTTTAAAGGAGTTATAAGTCATTTCACTTTTATATATTTCGGCATTTAAAATTCCTCAGAGGGTTTCGACAGGATTTAGATCGGGATTAAGTGCTGGCCAGCCCAAAACAGCTATATCTTTTTCTTCCTTTTGGCTACATGTATAGGAGTGTTGTCTTGCTGAAAAAAAAATTGTTTCCATAATTTTCTTCAGCAAATTCAACGAAAATATTGTCCAGTAATTCCACATAGTTCTCCACATTCATTTTATAAGAAATAAAATAGACTGGAGAACGTGCTTTATATCCAAGAGAAACCCATGTCATTAAAAATCCTCCCTATCCTGGTGCGCGTGTCACCTTCTTTTTCTCTCCAATAATATTTGTATCCATCTGGTCCATTAAGGTTGAATTTTTTTCATCAATGAATATAACACTACGGCACTCCTCTTCCCAAAATTTGTATTTTTCAGCGAAAGCCAATCTGGTTCTCTTGTGTCTATAGCTCAATCGTGGTTTGGGTACCATTTTTTGTTTTTGTCTCTGGTTACGTTTGGTCCCAGCTCTGACTTTATTTGGCTACAACTTAAATTATTTGTGATAGATAAGCGCTTTATTGATTGTTTTTCGCGGTCAGTCAGTATTTGCTTTCTACCAGATCGTTTTTTAGTGCCCTATGATTTTGGATCCCCCAAATAATTGTATACGGTCGTCTTAATTCTCTCAATCCTGTTTGCTATAAACCTTATTGAATGCCCATTTTTCCTCAACAATTCGATCTGGCTACGTTCTACTATGCATTGGATTCGAAAATTAAGTGACGAACTTTTAAATACATAATTAAAGCATTTATTAATGGAAATTATTTTCTTCCATATACATATAGTACATATTGTTAGGCATAGCGAAACGACATAATATCGTTTAACATTAACGAACAAAAGCTACAATTACAAAGACAATGAGACGATGCGTACACAATACACACGACACAAATACACACTAACACATACATCGAACTTAGTATAAATAAACTAGCAACAACAAGCATGACGCAACGCAACAACACACAATGTAGTCGCAATAGAATTATCGAGAAGGCGTGAACACGAAGCTTCTACTTCGAGAACTATCATCAGACTAAAGACGTTCGCATATAAAAGGGCAAGACAAGACAGGCAACCAGTTCAGATTGAATTCAGTCAGCCTTGCGTGCAGTTGCGGTGTGAAGGCAAGTTGCGTCCATAGTAAAGTTTAGTTGTTAGTGTTTACGCGAGCAGAACTGTTGGACTTACAAAAAGGTTGTAAGCAGAGAATAACGAACGAGTGCTGTTGCTTATAAAAAGGTTATAACAGAGAAGAGTATCGAACGAGCACATACTGTTGTAGTTATTGCTGTTTACTTTGTATAAGTTTGGACAGAGGCACATAAAAGTAGTGTGAATAATAAATGGAGTTTCATTGAAATAAAACACATATTTGTTTTTACTTGGTTTGCAATCATTGAACTCATATAAAAACGTTTTTAAAAAGGTAAAAACGTAATAATATGTACTTATTTATAAATATTGACTTATAACAGAAGACATGCAGCAACACTTGGCATCAGTGGAAGAAGTAAAATTCTACATAGGTACACTGAAAAACACGAAATTATATTGAAAAATATGACAAATATTTTTTAGGCAATAATTTCACAAATTTTCAATTAGTGTTTCTCAAATGGCTACTTACCAAGAATTTTTAAAATAGCAAAAGTAGTCCCAAGATTAAATACGGGAAAGGACGCAAGGTTACCTTCAAGTTATCGCCCCATAAGCATGTTGAATTGCTTGAATAAAGTCTTCGAAAAAATCGTGCTGCAGAGAATTATTGAATACACCGAATTTAAAAATATAATACAAACGGAGCAGGTTTCAGTTAAAAACTCTGAGAGTAAATAAAATTGCCATGAAAAGTTTCTCAAAAAATCTGTCGTTCGGAGTCGACTTTAAACTGTAGGTACCGCCACTTATGTATAAAATTAACACACACAACATAAGTAGTGTGAGAAATTAGGTCAATAATCCTGACTGAAGGATTGTAATGACCAATTATGTAAAGGAGCAATTTGGTTTTGGGAAAGAACATTCAACAGTGCATCAAGTAAAGAGAATTGCTAACTTTATATCACACAACAAGAAAAGCCTTTGATTCAATATAGCGCAACGGCCTAATTTTTAAACTCTATAAGTTTGGTTAGTCAATATATTTACAAAAAATGGTACTAAGCTTTTTAAAGAAAAAATCCTTTGTAGTGAATATTGATACTGAATACTCCTCCCAGCGAAATATTCCAGAGTTCGATGTTATCACCAGTTCTGTATTCAATTTATACAGCGGACTTTGAAACACTTTAAAATACTTTAAAAAATGGAAAATAAAACTCACGCAATAACATTTCCTTTTTATAAATCTCTGAAAAGGATAACATCAATACCACTATCTGTAAAAGGAGCTGAATTTCCTCTTCTTGATACCATTGAATATCTTGGAATTGAGATAGATAAAAATTGACTTTCAGACATTATGTTCTAAAAACCTGTGTAAAATCACAATTAAATGTGGAAGGGCCCTTCTCCCATTATTAAAACGAAAATCAATTTTGAATAATAAAAATAAAATCTTGTTGTACTAAATTTGCATACGGCCTATTATGACTTATGGATGTCAAATTTGGGCAAATATATGTGCCAAAAACTATCTAAGGAAATTGCAAATAATCCAGAATAAAAATTTGAAAATTATTTTTAATTTACCTAGAAGATACTCAGCAAGTAGATTGCATCAACATTTTCAACAAGATTTGATTAAATCAGTTATTACTAATTAAACACAAAGATTTGAAATTCGAAATAGAGCTTCAAATTACGATTTAATTAGGAATTTGTAATATTAACTTCTTCTCCAAATTCAGTGATGAAGCTGATAGAAGGGTTAAATTAGGAGTTCTTTAATTCTTTACTAGGGTTTTCCCAACTCTGCATTAATGTAAATACTAAATTATAGATATAGTGACACAATAAATTTAGTTTATATTTGTTGAAATACATATTTAAGTAAAATCTCTAAAAATGTGGCTATTGTAAATATTTTAATTGTATTAATGATAGTTAAAATTATATGAAAATTAAAAAAAAAGTTATAAAAAATATTGAATTAATAAAAAAAACTAACCTCAAATCATTACGTCTTTTAAATTTAAAAACTATAATTTTTTAAAATGCACATGTTATGATTTGGAACTAGCATTTTGACATTAATTTTTCCAACACCAACTTGGTTTTTTAAAGATTACAAAAATATTTGGGTTAAATTAACGAAATTTCTTCAATTTTACAGGCCATTTAGTAAATTTAAATAATGTTTATTCTTTATTATAGTAGATTTATTTAATTTTTGAGTAAATATTAGTTAATTGTACAAAATTTTAGTTAAATTAACAAAACATTTATTATTTTTTAACATAATTTTATTCAAATCAACAGGTTCTTTTCAAATTTGCTTTTTATTGGGAAATAGATTGCAAATAAACAATAATAAAAAAATTCAACAGGGGCCTTATTCTGGCAGTCGTGATTGAAATGGCTTTCGAGTAGATAGAAATTTCGAAAGTTGGCTTATTTCTAATTCTGTCACTCGATAGTTATCAAATAGTATACAGGCAGAAGTAAACAAATCGTTGCAAGATTTATTACTTTGTGATGTAGTTACAAAATATTATCACTACAATGTTTTGCTTCTGCCGAATCTTCTCCTTTTCTCTATTTGCATAACTGATCCAAAAGTTTTAATGTTCTTCAGACCTTCAATAGCAACTTCTATGCCAGCAGCATAGTTTGGCATCCTTTATTGGTGGCCTAAAAGTATTAAGTTTGGTAGTAAGCAGCTTCCAAAGTTGGTTGTCTTTGCTTTTACTTGTACAGTATTCGGCAATATACTTTTTGCCAAATTCGTATATTTAGCCATAAAGTCTGCAATAATCTATTTTTGGGTACCATTTACTTTTGTTAATTTTAACCTAAAATGCTAAAATTTTAACTATTTTCTTCAGTTTTTAAAAAATTCTTACTTACATTTTCTTTTTTTTTTCATATTTTGCTAACAAAAAAGGCTTTACTCGATAGGTATTTTGCTTACGATTAACAACTCGAAAGATTGCATTCGAACAGTTGCACGCTATCGACTACTGTCATTGGAAGAATGACAAGAAGCAGAGGCACCTGGAAGGATGTATTGCGGCAGGCCGAAATCCGTTAATCGGGTTGTTATGGCTAATTAATTAAGTAAGTAATAGTATACGAAGACGACCATCGCAGGATTAAGTTTAGTCTATTGATTACATGGTCCTTTCCATAGCACGCCGCATTTGCAAGGCAAGCACTTTCCCAACGTATCCAAATGAACAAAAAATATCATATTCAGCTATATAAAATCGGTTGACCTATATATATATACTGATTTTTGGAGAAACTTTTCATTTTATTTGCTTCCAGAGTGTTTACTAGAAGACTGTTGAGAGGGAAACAGCGAAGAAATATTTTTTTTCATATTTCGATTTGCTGAAGAGCTGTGGCCTAACGTCTAATAAGCCAACAGCATACCTACTACTCTACAGAAACCTTAAGGATACGTATGCATACTTAAAAATATGTTTACTCTTAGAAGAATTTTGCAAGACAACATTTTTTTCATTACATCAAATGAATGTTTATTCAGTTTTTTTGCAGATATTTGTGGAGTCTAAGGTACCTTTTATGGCAAATTGTTTTTGATGACTTAAAAAAACACTTAGTTGTATACAGAATGGAATTTTAAATTTTCGCAAACAGTGTAAGACGACAGTGTGTCAAATATTTACATTTACTTTTACTACACACTTGTAGATTTAAAAAATGAATCTCCCTTAAATATTTGCCATTCAGACTGTACCTCCAATACAACAGATGTTTTTATTTTATTACTTCATAAGCCCTTAAGAATATTTATTTTGACTGTACGAACATATACAGTTAGGGACATGAGTATTCGAACACGTCGTATACGTATGTTTTTAAAAATTTATGAAATAATATTTAACGGTTAAAAAATATGTTAATATACAGTAACACAATATTTATTCACCATAGGGTGTACAAATATATTTGTCAGTAACTGTAAGGATGTGCTTGTGTTCATGTATGTATGTATAGGGCGTGTGTATATATTTTGGTTTTCGTATAAAATAAAGGTAAGTCTGAAAGTATGTCAAATGTTAGGGACAAATTTATTTATTATATTTTTGATGTCTAAATTATAAAATGCTTATAATATTTCCTTTCTTGTTGATGTCTGAATTATAAAATGTTAATAATATCTACGTTTGCCATTCTCTTACGCATAAATTTTATACTTATTATTCCATTTTTGTTTTGTAAATACCCTGTGGGAAATATCGTTAGCAAAAGTATACTGAATTACTATTGACATAGTGCTCCTAATAAATTATGTGACAGGTTATGCTTTTTGCTGTAGACATTTCACATGTACTTGTTAATGTTATTATCACTAGTGACATTAGAACTATTGAATAAGGACTTATTTCGTTTGGTACATTTGGAGATATTAGAACTAGAAGATCAGTTGCGCATTTTGGTAATTCTAGTCTATAATTTAAGATAATTTACTAGATTTCTACAGTAGTAAAGTCGGGAGCGTTATAAAATTTAGTTCTGTATATACATGGTAATTATATCCCTTCAATCAGGATTACGACTTAGTATTTCTCACCAGTATCTCTCACCACCACGGGACATACAGTTTAAAGTCGACTCTGAACGACAAATATGTTTTTAGAAACTTTTCATGGCAATTTTATTTGCTCTCTAAGTTTTTGCCAGAAATCTGCTAAGAAGAAGTCAGAAAAATTTTTTTATATTTTCGTTTTGATGTCTGACCTGGTGTTTGAACCGAGGCTTTACATCAAATAAGCCAAAACATTACCTGCTACACTACAGCGACTTTATATTAAATATTATTATACATTTTGTCAAAAATTAGATTATTTTCAATCAAAAAAGTAATATTTTTATTTTCTTCATTTGAAGTCGCCGTGGTCTAGTGGGTAGTGTGTTGGCTTATTAGACGAAAGGCCCGGGTTCGAATCCCAGGTCAGACATCAAAACGAAAAATATTTCTTCGGCGACTTCCTCTCAACAGATTTCTGGCAAAGACTCTGAGAGTAAAAATTGCCATGAAAAGCTTCTCAAAAATCTGTCGTTCGGAGTCGACTTTAAACTGTAGGTCCCACCACTCATGTATAAAATTAACGCACACAACATAAGTGGTGTGAGAAGCTAGGTCGTAATCCTGACTGAAGGGTTGTAATGGCCAATTATGTATGTATAAATATGAGGAGGTTAGGTACGGTTCTCTGTATTTATTGTTTATCAAAAATTTGTATTTTTATTTAGAAGTGTTGTCGTCATAGCTGCCTGATAAATAAGGCGTCATATATTGAAAAAATCGTCAGTGGTCCATTGAGTCGTAAAAAAAAACCGTCAACAAAAATGAATTAATAAATAAAACGTTTTTCTCTCAAATTATTTTTATTGTAGTACAACGGAAACAGGTATTGTGCATATTTTAATTTTAATAATTAGTTAAAGAATTAGATGTAAAGGAATGTTTCTACAAGTCCTTTAATTCATTTACGGTCACTGTGCAAATTTGGGAACACTTAATTATTAAGTTTATTTATTTTTGCATTGTTGAATAGTTGAAAGTGCTCTGAATAAATATTAAATGAAGCAATTTAACTACATTAATTGTTTTTGTTGTGATAATCTATCATGGCTCTCTGAACCTGAGATAGTATCTGATCAGGCTCATCGAGCGTCTCCTCAAGTCGAGGATAGTAACTTCCACAGTGGGGTCCACGAATTGTCAGACAATGTTTCGTAGGGGCACACGGGGCATGGCGGTGTTCACCACTTCTCTGGAACCTTGCAGCCAACTCACTCTTGAGGGCGCTAGAACATTAAGGCAATGACGCCATAGCTTACGCAGCCGACATTGCCATTGCTGCGTCGAGAATTTGTCCGCAGACACTGTCGGACAAGTTGAATTTGACATTGTCAATCGTGCTGGACTGGTGTAGGGATTTTGGACTGTGTATTAACCCTTCTAAGACCGACACGATTCTTTTTACGAGGAAATATAAAATTCCGACCTTCTCCCTTCCCCCTTCCCAGCATATGCTTGACCAGAGTCACGTTGAGTCCTGTGGTTAAATATCTGGGCCTGATCCTCGATCCTAAGCTCAAGTACAGGGCGAATCTGGCTGCTAGGGCACGCAAGGCGGTATGTGCCTCCTACTCCTGCAGTAGAGCGGTCGGAACAAGATTGATTCTTCGCTCAAGGATTATGTGCTCGATATATTCTACGGTCATCGAACCCAACCTCTTATACGGTGTTGTTTTCTGGTGGACAGCTCTGGACAAATAACATAACGTCAGATTTCTTGCCAAGGTCAGAAGATCTGCGGTCATTTATATAACTGGCGCAACTACGCACTACCCCTACAAAAGCCTTATTTGCAATTCTGGACTGGTTTCCTACTGTGCTTCTTGCTAAGCAAGCGGCCACGTTTGCTGTGACTGGACTTAGTGTTCTATCTCGTTGGCATATTGTGCCTTCTGGTCACTCCACTATTCTGGAGGTTGTTCACTGTGGCCCCTGTGAATATAGACTATCTCCCTGCTGAATATTGTCTTGACAGACGTTTGCACTTTCTGATTCCGGGAAAGAATGACTGGAACCATAATACGCTCCCGTAAGTCCTAGATATATACCGACGACTCTAAACTCGATAATGGGATTGGGTAATAATAAAGTATATTACTATTTTAAGAGGAAAATACATTTTTAACATATTTCTTTTATCACCAAATATGTATACTAGTTGTCGATTGTTTTTATGTAATGTGTGGTTGTCAGTCATTTATTTGAGTTTATTAATTTGAAAACAAGAAAATTGGAGAATAAATTAACCGAAAACACTCGTTTGAGAATTTTCGTAGGCCTTCACAGCACAAAATAAACATGTGTAAACTCATAAATTTGAATTAATGCCATAAATTCTTTTAAAATCACAATTTGATTAACCGCAACTGCTGATCAAAAGAAAAAACGAGTCGCATAAAACGCATTATGTGTAATTTGCAATAAAAAGGGCATAGAATGCTAGAATCGCATGTAAAGCAAGGCGCATGAAACGGATGGTATGGACTTTCGGCTTAATGCACTATTCAAACATATTTATCGAAATAGTCATTCACAATAGTATATAATTTGTTATGCAAAGTTTAAAAAACAGCTGACGGTTTCCAACACTGCATGAGTCGCATAGAAAAGTAGAAAGTAAACCTACGTGATGCATTCTATGCGTTTTCTTATGTAACTTGTCACAAACAACTACACTGATTCTACTTTTCCGGTATACGCATGTAACGCAAGCACCCACGAAACGGATGGTATGGTCTGTCGTCTTAAAAGTTACCGATAAGATAATTCTGCCTTTAGTTTAAAGCAGGGTTTACCATTTCATAGCACAATTGTGCGGAGAGAATTCAAACAAATTGTTTATGCTCTTTTATTTAGTCGTCGACGAGCAAACATTTCAGCGAAAGCTGTAATATTTTTTTTATATTTACCCTCAAAAAATATTTAATGTTAAAAAATTCTTTTTTTCAAAATTCAAAGTCTTGTATGTTCTCAAAACACATTTTGATTGTTTTAATAGTCAAGTAAATAATTTAGATGTTATGAGAAGAGAAGAATTTTTTTATAGACATAAAGCAATATTTTAGAAAAATTAAAGCGTTGATTATTGGCAGGAGAGGAAATTTACGAATAAAAATTCAAAATCTAGCAAATATCTTAAAAACATTATTTAATTATTAAGTCATACTCCATGTATGTTGATGAAATGAAAATCAAAATAGAGTATATTTCTAACATTTTTCTATGACTGTAGGCTTTCAACTTATTTTCCCTCTCTTACTCACTAATACACAATCAAAAAATTTTTGGTAACGCCTGGTTTAAAGCTCACTTTCTATCATATTGTCCAATTTTAATAATGACAAACAATTTATCTGCTTATTAAAATCCTTCCTTTAGTTAACTGCAAGTTGTAAAAATGGCCCTTAAAGTATTAAGTTAACGAAAATGACGTACATTTTAAATTTCTAAATATTGTCAATATAAGGACAAAATATTTTTGGAGCACAAAATTGTAAAAATTAATTGGCGATAAATTGTTAAATCTTGCAGCTATGAACGCATTCACTTAAGCTTGTAGCTTGATATCGCATCTGGATACTGAAAAATAGGAAAGAAAAATGAGATAGTATGAATAGAAAAAAATATATTCCGATTAAAATTTAACTTATAATTGGCGTAAATAAACTCCCAAAGTTCGAGGAACTTTATTAATGAATACTTGATTCTTTTTACACCCAACAAGCCTATCAAAGAAAAGGGAAAGCCAACAACTTTTTTCCATATGCCATCTCTATAGCTTTCGCATAGAGTTAATAATGTAGAGAATAATACTATGTTCACGTATGCAATTTAGTTGAGTCAATATTCGGTTAATTGAGAACAATATTTTAAAAGTTCAGGTATACTAAATATACGCAATATTCAGCTTACTCAATATTCATTTAACAGCTGGCAACAACATTGTTTTTGTTTTGTCGTTGCTGATATTTGGGTTGTCAAATATCAACAGGAAGTGTTCGGTTACTTATAATATGCTCACTAAACAGACTTATGACGGTATTTAAAGTTTTACTCAATATTATTAAAATTAGCATTTAATTGAGCAATAATTAATTGAGATTTTATATGAAACATTGAGATCAATATAGGTGTTAATTGCGATTTACGCAATAAAGGTGCATAAGTGAACATATTTAACTAATTCCACAGGATTTTCAATATTCCTGTTTTCACTTGAAATGTTTGCGTCAATATCGGTACTTTTATTTTTATATAAATCTCTTTTTTTAAATATCCATTTTTTGATGGGCAGTTTACTATTTTTTTCTATACATCTGCAAAATTCAAGTTTATTTTTATGCCTATTTTCTTGCAAAAATCCACTTTACTTTTATAAACAAATTTTCTTTCAAAGAATCAAGGCAACCACATTTATTATCAAGAAAACAAAATTATTTATTTCTTACTTCGCATTAGTTTTGCAACAAATTTCATATCAATCTTCCATTTTATGTGTAGAATTTTAAATGTACAAAGTGCCAACGTTTTGTCGACAATGTCAACAAATTAGACAACATGGTGGTGCCTTGGATACACTTGGCACAAGTTTTCCAACAGGGTATGTATGCGGGTATTTTTGTGGTTGTGTGCGTATTCGTTCATATAATGAAGTTGTTTGTGTAGAGAATAACATTTTGTCTGATTTAATCATCAATTCATTTTTTTTTTGTTTTTGCCATGAAATAATAAATAATAAATCAATATTGTGCATAATCAATTATGGACAAACATTTTCAATCATAAGTTACGTCAATAACTTCAATGACAACCCAAATAAAAATAACCCTTTAATGAATAAAAGATGAAAGAATGAATGAATGTATGGATATGCCATGCCATTTATTATACATTTTTATTATGATTTAAAAAAGTAATGGGTATAGCAAATTAATTGTATGTTATCGAATAAAAACAAATATAACACGAACATAAGAACAATTATCGATTACTTAATTGTTCTGTGATAAATCTAATAATCGACAAAGTAAATTACTTTTCTAGATGTGAAATACAACATTAAAATACATGTTGTAAAGGGCATTCGAAAAGAACAAAACATTTTGTATTACAATCGAACAATATTGTAAAACGTTATCATATATTCCCTTCAATAAGTGTTTCTAAACATCATGATAATTTCCGATACACTGATTGATATCCTGTATAAAACTAATATGGTGAATGATTATTTGTCGATAAATACAATATTAAACTGAGAATTTGAAAATCGTATTACGTTTATTGGACAAAAAGATCAACTCATACGAAACTAATTTTATTTTCAATTTATTTATGTCATATAAAAAATAAAGGAAAACGTACGTTGTTAATTTATGAAATAGTTACCCTAAGGCCTTTTAATAAATATCTTCCGCCCGTATTCGGACAAATTTATTATCAAGGAAAAATTACTGACAACAATCAAACAAACAATCTAAACTACATTGTTCCATAACATACAAACATGCCGTGGGTGGTATTATTTAATGTGTCGTCAATTGTTTCTACATGCAGGTAAATTACCTAGTTTACACTTGTAGGCATGTTGCCTGGTGATTTGTTATTGATCCTCCTCCTTACGCATTACATGTCGGTAAACTGTTTACGTATTTATTACCTTTAGCAACTTTTAACTCCTATTGGTTTCCGCAGTGGGCTTTAATTGTTTATAAATAATTTAATGTACAAATTAAACATGCATAATTATCTTAAATACATAGTTTACTTCCAGAGAAATTCCTACATAAAAAACAGAATAAATAAAAATTTAAAAAAAGTTCTGCCCTTTAATACAAGAATAAGGTGGTTTTATTTTACGTTTTTTATAACAAATTAATATTTTTTAAAATACCTCCGTCAAATGTGTGCATGATTTTAATATTGCCCCCTATCTAACTTTGTGAAATTCAAACTTTAGAGTTTGAGTTTGTACCAAACGTATGGCATCCCATACGTACTAGGGATGCCAATCGGGAAATCCCGAAATCCCGGGATTTTCGGGATTGACAAAATCTCGAATCCTGGGATTTTAAAAACTTGGCCCGAGATTTTTGGGATTGTGAATTCATATCGCTCCTTTATTGCAACATAGTCATATCTCAAAAAATTAAAATTTTGTAGTTCCTTTAACAAAATTGCTCTTTTAGACCTTCTGTACATGTTGAAAAAAAATCAGTTTTATATCCCAACCTGAACCGAAGTTATAGCAAAAAGTGTTTGCAGCAATTAGATCATTGGACTTATGTCTTGACTTATGGGATTTACAAAATCCCGAATCCCGGGATTTTTAAAAATCGATCCCGTTTGGCATCCTTAGTTCCTACCTAGTTTCTTATATATACAGCTGTGTTCCAAATTATAGGAGCGCTACCATATAATATTTTCGAAGTCCAACATTTTTATTGTACCAATTTGCAAACCATGATATATGCTAATGGTAGTTACAACGATATGTAAGAAATAAAATACAAAAAAGAATTTCGTAATAACTTTAATATTTTTGATGAATTTGATTCATTTCTGCGTTTGCCTTTGACTTCGGTTGATCAAAAAAATATATTTATATAACAGTACTGAAAAATATAATTAAAACTTTTTCCACAGTGATTGCACTTTACTGAAGAAAAGAGAAACTAATTGAAAATCTTCGAAAATAAGCCAAAACTTACAAAGAAATTATGGAAACCTTAAGTTACTCCGATCAAATGATCATAAATGCATTAAAATATAATAAAATAAATAAAATAAAATAAATCCTTAGGCGTCTTCAAAAAAAAAAAAAAATTCAAAAGGATCTGAATTTTGCCGTAAGTGGCGCTACTATTCGTAGGCGTGTGATGGACAACAATTTATTCGTAAAAAGCCCATAAAAGGTGCCATTGCTGACAAAAAAAAAAAAAAAAACGATTGGCAGCACCCTTAAAGTTTGCCCAAGAACATATCAATATCCGAAAGAAAAATGGAGAAACATACTGTGGATCGACGAAAGCAAAATTATTTTATTTGGTGGCACTGTGTCTAGACAGTATGTTAGACGTCTGTCCAACAACAAATATAAAGCTCAGTATGCCCAAAAGACAGTTAAACATGGTAGTGCAAAACTAATGATATGGGGAAGGTTTTCTTACAATGGTGTAGGCCCAATACATCGAAGTAAAACCATAACGGATAAGAACGTCTATGGCAGCACTTTGAGAGAAGTGATGTTACTATATTCCATGCCTCTAAAATGGATATTCTAACAAGATAATGACACGAAACACACCAGCAAATTGGCAAATGGGTGGTTTCGGGTTAATGGGATAAATGTGGCCAGCTCAGTGTACTGACCTTAATTCCATAGAACATCTATGGGGAAATGCTAAAAAGTATGCTGCAGGGAAACAACCTTCAAATGCAGAAGAACTATAGATCACAGTGCGCGGATGCGTTGCATCAAATTCTTTTAAATTCTTTTTTTCTTGACTCAATGCCCCGTAGATGTGCTGAAGTCTTTAAAAACAAAGGTTATTCAACCAAATACCAAAATAGCTTTACTATTTTAAGATAATATCAAACATTTGTGCCTTTTGTTTAAAAATTATTAGGTTGTGTGCTAACACTTCTATTATTTTGAACAATTAATTTTGAAAGTAATTAAGATATTATTTGTTTTCGTAGTTTTAACTACTATATTTTAATTATATTTTAACTATATTTTAAGTAAAAAAAATTTATATTTACTCTTATATTTTTGATAATTTTAAGCTTTGCTTTTTGCACTCCTATTATTTTGAACACAACTGTATATTATTACGTTTTTACTATTATAAAAACGTTTAAGATATGAGTTCGTTTGCTCCAAACAAAATAAAAATAAATGGGTGTTTAGTTTTAAATAAATTCTTTATATTACTGTTTATAACTTGTTGTATACAATAATAATTGCCTGTTCGCTATTCTTCTTTCCACTCTTATTACGTAAGCACTAACAACACAGATCTTTTCAACTGAGATCTTCAAACCACGGCTGTTATATTCAAGCACAAAAAGTCTTCACACAATATTGACTGAATTCCTACTACTGGTTGCCTGCTTTGCCTTGCCTTTTTATATGCTCACGTAAACAGTCTGATGAACGTTCCTGGAGGTCAACGTTCGTAGTTTCGCCTTCTCTAGGATTCTATCGCGATTTCAGTATAGTTTTCTTTCATACTAATGGCTTTTTTATTTTTGTAGCCATTGATTATCGTTTTAATGTTAAACGAAGTTACACCGTTTCCGTTTATCAATTTGAAGTTAAACTCTTTAGAAATCCATCACTTTCGAATTCAATGGTTGCAACTCAGGCTCTGTAACAGATACTGTCTCTGCTGAAATCTTTATTATACACACCGGTATCATTATCAGTAAGTTTGTGTTTTTTTGTACCCGGAATAGTTTACCAATGCCAGAGTGCGCTAGAGACAGATATTTGTAAAAATATTTACGATCAAACGACTATTTCCGAGACATTGAAATTGAACGAATTCTAGCGAACGATTTTTTGTTTTATAAGATCATTTTACAAAGCCAATATTTTAGCGACCAAGTTAACAAAAATGATTGTTAAGGTTCGCTTTCTAAGAATATATTTTTGTCGATTTCTCCTGCATATAAGACAAGATTAAAATTTAAAAGTAATATAAACCCCACAGTCTATTTTTGATAAATAAAAAATGTTTCATATTTTATTTCAAATAACGTCTAGGTTTTATGAAAGTAATTTTATTTAATTAAACATATTTGAAATAGTTACAGTTTCTTATAGTTTTTTGAAATAGGTAAGACCGTGCCGAAATTCGTAAGGAACGCACTCAGCGTTAACTTGTGATCATTTCATTTGAAATTCATTTATGAACTGCTAGAATATCGTGAGAGAAATATTTGATGGTACATATAATCAATAAAGAACAAAATAATCTTCTTAGAAGTCGCAGTGTTATAGTTGAGTATTGTATAGTACTGTATTGGCTTATTAGACTTGAGGATACGGTTCAAATTTTTCTCTACGGTTCTCAATTTTCTTCTGAGAGTGAATAAAATTTCTCAAAAATTTGTCGTTCGTAGTCAACTTTAAACTGTAGGTCCTGCTACTCACTCATGTATAAAATTTACACATACAAAATAAGTGGAGTGAGAAGCTAGGTTCCAATCCTGAAACAAGAATTATAATAATTATGTGTTATATGTGCTGCTTTTAGTATCTTACCACTAACTCAGTTTGGTTTTAGACCTTTTCATAGTACCACTCACCAGATAAAAAGAATTTATAACCATATAAATAATGGGTTTAATAATGATTACTTAACAATCCTGGTAACGCTGAATTCAATATAATTTTCCTCTATATTTGGTGAGAATCGTTGAATCGTTTCTCAAGATTAGATATTACTGCGTTAGCCTTAATGACAAATATTCTGACCTATTTGACATCCCATCTGTTGTTCCTCAAGGCTCAGTCTTGGGCCCTCTTCTTTATAACCTATATTGTACGGATATACCACAAACGACTGGGGTGGAAATTGCAACATACGCAGATGACACTTGCCTTTATTCATCTCATAAGTTTGGCCATAGTATTGCTAATAATTTACAAAGTGCTTTGGACGTAATAGTCTCATATTTTGATACATGGAAGATTAAGATTAATGAAACTAAGACTTCTGCTGTGTTCTTCAGTCGTAGACGAAATTCATGTTTTTACCCGCAGAGCCAGCTGAGGGTGAATGGTACTCTGATACATTGGAGTGACAATATTAAGTATCTTGGTGTATACTTTGACCGTAAACTGATATTTGATTTACATATTAGGAAACAAATTGAAAAATTTAACAAAGGTTAAATTTAGCAAAGGTTATGCTGTATCGAATTATATTGCGAAGATCTTTTTTGAGCCATGACAATAAACTAATAGTGGCTAAAGTAATTTTTCAATCAATACTATTGTATGCCTGTCCTGTTTGGGGGGTATGCGCAAACTCGCACTGTGAAAAAATTACAAGTTTGTCAGAATAAATTACTTAAAATGATGTTAAATTTGCCTTGGCACTTCTCCACTAGAACTCTCCACGAGGAGAATAATATTAATCTAATTCGTTATAAAATTTTTTCGATAACAGAACGGTTTAAACTACTTTTGCAGTTGCTCTGACAATCCACTCATTTCTAATCTCTACGAATAGGTAAAGATTAAGTTATAAATAAGTGACGTCATATCAGGGGTTTCTATAAAATACCCTCTGAAATTTTGACTTTTCTCGGAAACTTTATTTTTATAAATATTGTAAGATTTTTTAGATGAAAAGTTACTAAGACTAAAACTCTGTAAATTGTGTGATAACGATAAATAAATAAAAAAAAAAATGTGTTGCTTTTTATTACTATGACTGAGAAACAAATCAGCCGAATAATTTGTATTTATCAAAAATTTAAATAAAAATTAACAATTATTTATTGACTTAGCATTAGTAAAGGTAAGTAAATTCTTTAAGTTTTTGAATCAAACATAAATATAGACCATTAATATTTTTAGTACAAGTCTCCAAACTTCTTTTATTTGACAAAATCTTTTTACACAAAATTGTTGATTACCCAAATATTTTTTAACCTATTTTCAAAATCCAAAGTTTTTTAAAACTGTCTTATCTGTCCGACTTTGGTATACATAAACAGATGGTTTAAAGCTACATTTTTGAGTGTTTTGGTTTTTGAAAATACAGTGGACTCGCGGTAACGTGAACTAATTAAAACCAAGGCAGTTCATATTAGCGAAATTCTTCACGTTAGCGATTGTCAAATTTCATGAAAAAAATTTTAAAATATAAATTATTACTTACATTTTTAAAATATAAAACTAAAATTTTAATTAAAACCCTTTACAAAACAAAACGGGATTACGAGAAAATATCTGCTGCTTTTTTTCAACTTTTATTAATATTGCATATTGTTGATTTAGCGACATTATACTTTTTTGCTAAACTAACCACACTTGTTCCTTTTTACAAAATATCTAAAATGTCTTCTTTTAACTCCAAACATTAAGATTTTTTTACACTCATGCCAACTGATTCATTTCACATAAAAAACCAACTAACTTTAAATTTCATTGACATACAAAGAAAATAATATACACTTATTATTTACATAAGGGGATTACCAAAATTTTAAAATTCGAATTTAATGTATGTATGTATTTCAATGTTGTCTACATGCTTAGAGATTATATACAGTGAAAAAAATTGTTCACGTTATAGAGCTTTCTGTGTTTGGTCAGGTTACAGAGTAGTCAACGTAAAAAAATCTTGTTCACGTTAGGCGGTGTTCACGTTAGAGGGTGTTCACGTTACCGCAAGTGCACTGTATTATTGTTTCGTTTTGATATAAAAGGCAAGACAAGGCATGTCATCAATCAGAAAGAATTCTGTCAGTCTTGTGTGAAGACGTGTTGCGTTTGAAAAGAACAGTCGTGGTTTGAAAATCTTCACTATACAGATCTAATGAACAAGTGTTATGGTTTGCCCAAAGGGCGTAAGCAGTTATTGTTGTATATATGTTAAGTTATAGACAGTGACACACAAAAATAGTGCGAACAATAAAGAATTTAATTAAAACTAAACACAAATTTATTTTATTTACAATCAACGAACTCATATCTTAAACGTTTTTAAAAAGGTAAAAACGTAAAAATATTATTACACAAACTATTTTTAAACCTGCATAGATGTTGTTGCCAGACCAGAGGTATTCGGACCTAAAATACGAGTTTTTGTCCTACTTTAGTCTCGAAAACCGCAACACATATTTGTCGCAACCACTAATGAAGATAATGCTCAGTAAACAGCATATGTAAACCAATACCATGCGCCTTAAATGTTCACCCAATATAAAGAGGTAGGCCAAGACCTATACTCAAAAACCTGCTTTATCGATCTCCGAATGTCTTACAATAAATCTTATTTTTACCGGATGAAGACATGCAATTTGTTCTATGGTGTGATTCTCTACAATATACAGCCTGCAGGCTTAGGAAGAACGCTATTGAACTGGTATCTACTATCCTATTATGTTAGCCATCCAGAATTTAAACAACTCGTATCAATACATAGAGGGTTTTACTAATTGTTTGGACTGTCGTTGTTCTCAAGCATTTTCCAATTTGCAACTCTAACAGAGTCTTCCCAAGACCTAACTTCTTCCCACTTAGGGCCATTATTACAACTTGCCGTTGACTAAAGGATGGATTTAAAGGGGCAGAGAAAATATTTTTAATTATTATAAGTAGAAAATAAGTAAAAGTAACTTTACAGTCCGCTTTAGCTAAAGGTATTTTTAACTAAATACAAATTTAACGTCAATTTGTAATAATGACCCTAAAAATTAAAAAAAATTTTAAATTTCTTGAACTGCGACAACCTGTAAACTCTACTGTTTTACTAAATATTTTTATTTTATAAATGCTTTATTTTATAAGATGTCGTTGTGAAAGTTATCATTATTGTGCGTAAAGCTGTCAGGACGATTAAAAAATAAATACAAATCTACGAAAATCATTAGATATTGGCGAACATGAAAAAGATAACAAACAAATGCTATAGCAACCAAAAATTGCGGTGATAAAAGGAAACCTTTGGAATTAAATTGAATTTTAATAATACAAAAACAACAATAAATCAAGTAGTCAAACACTTAGGCAATCAGTTGAAAGACTCTTTAAGGTTTAATGATCATGTGAAAAAGAGTATATTTATGTATAGTGTATCAAAATAAGGTCGCCGTAGTCTAGTAGATAGTGTATCGACTTTTAAACCTTATGTCAGAGATACCCAATATAACGAAATATGAAAAAATTTTTTTCGGTGACTGCCTGTCAGCAGTCTTCTGATAAAAACTCTAAGAGTAAATTAAAAGTGCCATGAAAAGTTTCTCAAAAACGTGTCATTCGGAGTCGATTTTAGACTGTAGATACCGATGTATAAAATTAACACCCACAACGTAAGTGTTGTGAAAAGCTTGGTCGTTATTCTAACTGAAAGATTATAATGACCAATTATGTACGTATATACTAGAAGTGTACACAAGATATTCTGCTAGCTTACCCTTCACCGAATGCAATACTGTAGGGTAATCTTTTCTGTTGCTCTTGATTTTACGAGTGCACTGAAATGTGAATTTCTCATTTATTCAATGTATACAACAGTACCCATTTGCCTGTGAGTAACGTTGTTGTAAGAGCATATTTTACTACTGAAGCTATTGCCATATGAATATCAGTAGTGTAATAAAGAGTTTAAAAAAGTTACTGGCAATGCTGGCGTCGACGAAGATATTCGCATGTCGAGAGCAAAAAAAGAAATGTATGTTCTGACTCTATGAAGAGTACAATATGCAGTGCATTGTGCAGGTTTTTAGGAAAGGTGGAAAGATGCGAACGGCAAGGAACTCGTTTGCTGCTAGGTGACTATAAAATGACCAGTTCTATACCTTCAACATTAGACAGTCTACAGCAATCGTCACCAAGAAGCCCGCAGTTTAATTTTATACATAAGTGGAGGGACCTACGGTTTAAAGTCGACTCCGAACTACAGATTTTTTGAGAAACTTTTCATGGCAATTTTATTTACTCTCAGAGTTTTTGCCAGAAATCTGCTGAGAAGAAATCGCAGAGGAAATACCTTTTGTATTTTTCATTTTGATGTCTGGCCTGGTACTCAAACCCTGGCTTTACGTCTAATAAGCCAGCACACTACCTACTAGACCACGGCGACCCCTACGAGTGCAGCTGTTTTCTTGTACTCTATCTTTGCTTCACACTTATTTATATTTGCAGCTACAATCAATATTCGGTCTTAAGAAAAATGCAATAGTGAGCAATTTTATATGTCTTGTGCACACCTCTGGTATATATACGATTGTTGGGATCAACAAATTAAAGTCGACTCTGAACGATTTTTTCGAGAATCTTTTTCATGACAATTTTGATTCGCTCTCAAAGTTTTTGCTAAGAGACTGTCGCCTAATAAATATTTTTTCTATTTCGAATTCATCGAGATGTTTGACTTGAATTTGGAAAGATCACAAGATCTATTATATCAAATTAGTCGAGATCTCGTTCTAGAACTGGGGGTGTATTCGTATTGTTTTCTTAATGGAAGAAATAGAAAATAGATAAATAAAATAATCTAATATATCCTCCCAGATTGCTTCCTAGACGATTGAGGAGGCGTTTTGTGATATCTCTATGTACATTTGAGAGTCTCACCAAAAACAGTGCTCGATGTTCTCTCCTAAAAATGAAGCTTGGACTGTTTTAAAATGACATTTAAAATTTTTCGACTCCAGCTTTGACCTCACGTGAGCTGGAGCATTTTGAAAAACGGTCTATTTTTGAATATTTTGTTAATTTGAGAATCTATTTCCTTACCACCATATACAATATGTACATCATAAGAAAGGATTATTTAATATGTCCAAGGACGATCGTCCATGTCCTTTTTTTAAGGATATTCTCTAAAAAAAATGGATTTTGAATTTTTTGTTCGGGGTTGTTTGTAATAAAAATGCCAAATTAACATATTTTAATCTTTAGTCGATTTAATTAAATACGGGTCTCGCCTACTTTTGAAATTCGCGCTAGTTTGCGTTTTGTAGTAGTTGTAGTTTTGGAAATATAAAAAATAAAATTTTATTACTTGTTTTTAATTTGGGAAACAAATATGCTGCAAAGAAGTCGTGGATCGTTTCTTTTTTCTTTAGTCCTATTTGCATTCAAACATGATCTACAAAACTTAACCCGCTATCATATTAGAGTTACCACAAAATTGAATTTTTATATATTCCAGAGCACAGTTTAAAATGAATCTAATTTGCAAAAATTTGAAGTATTTACATACAAAGATGATGTACTTAGCAAAAGAAAAAATTTGATACCCAATTGCCCTATTTGGCATTATTACTACAAAATATTCAAAAATAGAACCTTTTTCAAAATGGTACAGCTCACGAGAGGTCGAAGCTGGAGTCGAAATATTTTAAATGTTATCATGAAAAATTTGTACGAATTTCGCTTCCATACAACTTGAGTCACCCTAATGTGCATAATTATAAAATACTACTATTTCATAATTAAATTTCAATATTTAATTATTTATTATATTTCTTTTTATTTATGCTATTAGTTTCAGATAAATTTCATTTGATTTCTCAGCAATATGTTCATTATAAGTATTTATATTATCTTCTTGTTTCAAATGTATCTGAATTTAAAGTTGTTAATTTGTTTAAATTCAAATTTTAATGTGCGACACAAAATGTTGAGGATATATAAACACGCACTTGTACGTATGAAAATTGTATACATTGCAGCGGCAAACGTTTTCATGCGTATTTATTTCGTACAATTTAATAGATGATTCCATTAAGACATATAATTAAAATGTAAAGATTAAAATATATTTAGAAATCAAATGGATATTCGATATGAACGCAATGAGTATGACATTAAAGTAATAACAACACTCGAACAGGAACGCTTACAGCCAACAGAATTGTTAATGGCATTTTTTTGGGGGGGTGAGAGGATGTCAACGATAAAAAATTCATTCTTAAATTGCTTGTGCTTCACCATTTGCATTTGTAATGTCAAAGAAATTTAAAAATCCTTTTTAAATCTTTGTACTCTACACAAGTATTTCTGTCCTCGAATGTGTGGGATTATGGGTCTTTAACTTGTTCTTATACTCTCTGTTATCTTGCTCTAAGGAATTTAGTGCATACATAATTTAAATATACTTATGTATACTACATCATAATATAAAATATATAAATACAGTTGTGTGTATAACGATTTTTATTTCTATGTACTTATTTTCATTCTTGTCAATATCCGGCATCCTATTTTCATTTTTATTTTTCTAAAAAATGCATTGACTTTTCATTGCTTTATAGCCAAAGGACTTTTACTCGAAAAATTTACGTCTTTTCATTGTGTAAGTAGTTTAAACGACTCAGTGGCCATGGATCCAACGTCCGCCGTAAATGCTGGATAAAAACTAAATACAAAAATTTTGTAATTCGAAAAGCTCTGTGGGTGACTGTGTGCATGTTTATGTGTGTTTTCCTGTTTTTACCCAACCAACATTTAGAACATAATTTAATTTAACATACAAATGCATAATCGAAAATAATTTTACAAATTACAAATAGATGCACATTTAATATTTACTCAGAAATCAAGTGATTTAGGATGGGACCTAAAAATTAACTTATGTATGAAGGCATAATGCAACATTCTTTCTGGTGTTCTGTCTGCCAACTAATTGGAAATATGTTCTTATGGTAATGCTGTTCTTCTAATCAAATATAATAATTTCTTTAAAAAATTATAAGAATCTGTCGATCATGATGGAGCTTATAAGACTGTTTACAACAATAGTCTAATGTCATCAAACGAATTCAAAGTTATCTTTTACAAATTTAAAGTAAAGAAATAAAAAATTTTACTTCCTTTGTTGTATGACCCCGATTATTTTCCAAAGGATATAACAACATACATATGCATACATACAGATTTATAGTTGAAATTTCTCATTTAATTAATTTTATTTTCCTTCGGGTTAATTTAACAATATTGGCTTCATTTCATACCATACACTTACAAATATTTGTTTAGTAGTGACTAGTAACTTTATGAAATATTAACAATAATTACAATACCATCGACCTCTGTCTAAATATAAAATTATAATTAATTTGTACGTTAAGTTCAATATAATTTATTTCTAATTATTCTGCCGTTATCCTAATAAAACTGGCAAACATCTACATACATTACCTTCTGACTTATTTTGACATATCGATGTGTATTTGAATTCTACCCAAATATGTATAATAAAATGTAAACAATTTCATTAACAGACGAGCGTATCAGTAGTTATTGCATTTGTATTGTAAATGTTGTGCTTTTGTTATTAGTTACTCTTAATCTTAATTCTCTTTTCTTTTTTTTATTTGTTGAGTATGCGCAGTATTAACTCTAATAAAAGTCGATAAAACAGTTTCTTCAAACGACAAGCATATCTCTTATACAGTATTTCTCTTAAGATGTTTTTTAACACCTAATGTTCAAAGCACATTTATTAAACAGCTTTAGAGCAAAAAAGTCTTAGAAATTTATATATGAAAACGTTTCCGAGAGTGTTGGACTACGAGTTTTCTCGCATTAGTTTCTTGTTTCTTTTAGCATGAAGCGAGAAGTAACAGGTATTTGAATTCAGGTACAATAGATAGTATGTACATATATGAAAAATTATTTCATTATATTCCTGATTTGTAGTTTTCTTTTATTATTTTACGGTAATGTTGATTGAAGGATTTAAATGAATTATTTTTTTACAGGCCTTTAATTCAATTTTTTTCTACCTGGCCAAAATTTTGTTTTTTCAATGTAATAATACATTTCAATTTTTCAGATCGTTTAACTTTAATTCAGAAAAACTTAAATGGCTAATATTTTTTAATTCGCTATTATTTTAAACCAAATAAAAAAAGAAAATTTCAAACAGGAGTAAAAAATTTTAAAAACTTTATAATTATGTAACATTTTTGATAAATACGGCTGTTGGGTATGTCATTTTTGGAAGTTTTCAAAGATTTTGTGAAGTTTTATCGTAAATAATACATTATTTATGGTATTTGAGAAAGAATTGAAAGTTAAGTGTTGGATAAAAGTGAATAGGTTGATATTGATTGAAGTAGTATAGTAGTCAGACCAAGGTTCAAACTTCAGGTCAGACATTTCGAATTTACAAGAAAATTTTGTAATGACCGATTATGTATGTATGTAATATTCCTGCTGTTGGACACTCTAGAGAAGAAAAAAACAGAAGCTCGTCTTACGAAAGTATTGGCTGCAACAAACATGACAATAGGATGTTTACCATCGAAAATAGTAACAGAACCGTATGCCTTTAGTAGCTTGAGAAGAGAAAAGATTACCAATTAATGCCTAGATTGGTAGCAGCTGTTTCTTGGAATGTTGTAAAGCCTTTCTCACTGCTCTTCTCATACTTATCGCACGTGACAGACAAACATTAGAAAAAAAGTAATACGTCCTATATTTTACTTCACAGATATTACAGAAGAATAATATTTCGGACAACTATGTACAGAATCATTCGCTTTGATAATGCCCTACTCGGAAATGATGATAAATTTACACCTATAACCATAGCTGCCAGATTTGACGATTTCTCGTCACATTGGACGATTTTGAGCTCCAAATGTGTCATTTTTACGAAACGACGATTTATGCCCTTATTTTTGCGATTTTAGGCAATTAAAAATTGTATATCATTTTTAAAATTTCAACTCCTAAATAGCATCGTAGTTGATAATAAATTATCATATGCCGTTGCAGAGAATTTTAAAAATTCGATTATAGCTTCTAATATTACCATCGGAAGAACAAAGGCAAATGCCATTATTTTTTTTTGAATGACCAACACTCAGGGGTGGACATTAGGGCGGGTCGCTCTCTATAGAGAAAAAAAACTTGAGTCAGTCACCCTCTACGATTAAAGATATATTAATTACATTTCCAAAAATATAAAAATTATTTTTTTGCCACGCCTAGAATAACGTCCATTTTGTTTTTTATATACTACGTCGCCATTTTAGATCCGATCGTAACATATCGTAAATCAGTGTTTCTGGCTTGACGGCAACTACATTTGACTCTAAGACAATTTTTTAATTCGACTTCTGATATCTCGGATCCTTCCCCAAAATCAGTAATTGTGGCTATACAGGAATAAAGATCATTTAATTATATAAAATAATAGCAGATTGTACACGGCGTTGAGCGGGTTGCCGATTTCTTAAAAATTGTAATTTTTCAATTTAATCGGTAACCGGTTTAACAAACAACCCAATTTTTTGAATAGTCCTAAATATAAATTTATTCATTTTGCTCGTTTTTCGCCTCTTTCTCCTTATAAACGGAACTCCTACAATAGCTATTTGGGAAACTTAACCAAGCTAAATCGTAAAAATACCTTTAAAACAGATAAAATACAACATTTATGCATAAAGTACTAATTTTTGCCCATTTTTCACCCTTTGTCCGACTTTTTTCCCCATTTGGTCAAAATTTTGAAAAGATTAATAGCTATAATCTGGGCCGACAAAAGCTCGATCTATATCCCAAATTTCAAGAAAATCGGTCCAGGCGTGATTGGCTAACAAAGAAGCCAACAAACAAAAAAACAGACTTACACAGACTAAAATTATCAACATCTATAATCAGCTGTTGTTTGTTTTCAAATTTGCTACTAGAATCTGGCGCAATGCTCATAAATACATGGCATTTTCAACAAAAATTTTTAACTCGCGGCAAAAGCTTCGTAGTTACTTAAGCAAAACTGCTCTTTTAGGCCTTCTGTACATATTGAAAAAAAATCAGTTTTATATCCCAAGCTGAATCGAAGTGTTTGCGGCAATTAGATCATAAGACTTATGTCTTGAAAACGTAAATAGCATTTTGCCAAGTTCAAGTTTTTTTGAGATATGACTATGTTGCAATAAAGGAGCGATATCTTTAATTCTAGGGGGTGACTGGCTCAACTTTTTTTTTCGACCCACCCTAGTGTTTTTGGAACTAAGAAAATATATTATAGGAATGAGGAAAGAGGGAGCAGTGTTCATGGATACAAGGTTGGAATATATTTATACTATGTGTAAATAACAGGTAAGATCTCTGCAGGAAGGGATTTCCATAAACGAATAATCTGTCTAACAAAGGAACTTTGCCTGTAGTGCAGTGTGTGATACACTGGCCAATCGACAACATACGGATGTGCTGGCCGAGAAAGACAAGTATTACGAAGGAATACATGATTTCCATAAACAAGTTCCTTTATTTCGTTGGAGCAATATTTGGTGTATTGCGATAGAACAGGGAAACGTAAGCCATATTGCTACGAAGCTCCAATGAATCAATGGAGTTGGAACACTATCGTGATCAACGAGCTACAACGGCCTCTTCTGTACATGGTCGAGAAGCCTCAAAATAGATTTTAAGTGCCAACTCATACATGAGTGTTGTATTCCATTTTCGGTCGGTTATAAATGGTGTAATTGGTAAGTAGATCAGATGAGGTGAAGTATTTATTGCAACGTTTTAAAAAACTAATGTTGTTTTGAGCATCACAAAGTATTTTCATGCCCTTAAAGTCAAGACTCCCTAATATTTACACCACACATGGGTATAATGATACAATATTATTACTGCTTAACATTGACTTTATGTCTGTGGCAATAAATGATAATAGCTTAAGGCGACATAATGTGATGTTTTTGTAACACAGGCTATTTTACTTGCTTGTCTGTTTACATGGAAAACACAAAAAATATTTAGTGTTTTCGTTTGTGTTTTTCATGAGACAAGCAAGTAAGTGAAATAGCCTGTGTTACAAAAATATCGCTTCTTCAAGATCTATCGCTCAGCTAAATTGCATGTAGAAATTGCCATTATTAGTAAAACTACGCATTTACATTTTAACTAACTTCACTTAAACGCAATTTATTTTAGACAATAGCCTTAATATCCTTACACACGAAATTTCGGCTTAAGCTATTATTATTTAATGCCACAAATATGTTTTTGTTTATAAAACCTTTCAATTTATTTATTTAATTTTTCGGACGATTTTTTTACGATTTCAATAAAGGTCTTTGACGATTTTTTCTCAAATATTTGACGATTTGATGCTTTATTTATCTGGCAGCTGCGCCTGTAACGTCTGAGTTAAAAAACTTTCGGCTTTTAATAATTTAAATAATTTTGTCGCTGTAGGTTAGTAACTAATTGAATTTGATAGGCATAACATGTAAGTTTGAACCATATGATTATGTATACCATTTTAAAGGCTCACCTGCCCCCTTTTCAAAAAACTTTGGATTTTGAAAATAGGATAAAAAATATTCAAATAAAAATATTCAAAAATACCGTTTTTGTCAAATAAAACAAGGTTGGAGTGTTCGCGAAATACAAAAAAAATGTATTCTTGAGTTCTACTCAATAAAGCTCACAACCTACACTATATCATTATAATGCAATAATATCGTGACGCTCATCTTCATTTTGTTTCGTTGCTCGCTTACTTTTTTTTCTTTAACAAGCACTAATTTTATGCAAAATCATTAAAGTACGTTATAAAGAACTATTGGTCTCTCTTGGAAACAGCACAAATAATACATTCCACTTGGATGCATTAAAGATTGTAAAGAGTTTCGTAGAACTGATTTAAATTATGCTTAATTAATAAGTTTTTTATCTTTTGGCATCATTTACTATCATTTTGTTAATCGTTAATTAATTAAAAAGGAACGAGCAAATTTAATAAAATTCATATACATATGTACGTATGTAATGCTATTTATAATATAATTTAGTAATATCCCTGTAGGAAATGCCAATAGTGAAACTCTACTGACTTGCTATTGGCACAGATACCAGTACTAGTGACTTTTTATAACCCAGCCAATGTTATTTACTGTAGACATTTAACATGTGCGCGTCATAGAAAATCTACTATTGACGTTAGTATTATTGACTATATAGTGAATAGGCACTCCTTTTGGGACCATATATAGACATTGGAACCAGTGAATCAATAGTACAATTTAGCATTTCTAGTCTACAGTTTTGGTACTTTTCTGTAGTAGTAGATGACAATAAAATTTAAATTTTTGTAAATACGTGATATTTTATTTAAAAAAAAGGTACAATTTCATTGTTAAAGGCTTTTTTTTAATTTTAAAACTAAAAGGATATTATTAACTCAGTCTCTCTTATTTATATTGGAACATCAAAATAACGTTTTTGTTTTATTAAAATTAAGTCAAATTATTAATCCTCTTTGGGAGAGTCGTCTTCTTCACGTTTTATATAATTTTTTGCTCTGCTGCGACCCATTTCTTTGAAATATTTTTCCTTTTGGCACTGAAATGCTGCACTAAGTTGATATTACATCAATAAATAAATATTACAAATATTTATGAGAATACAAAAAAGCATTTATTAAGGCTTTAAAAACATTTGATTATTCTCGAAACTTCTTTTTGCCAAAAGAGTCATCAACATTAAAATTCATTATAATATTTTGGCCAAATATTTCACGAAGATTTCATTCTGCATTACCAGCAAGGTGTGATTTCATTTGTCGAATCTATTTGAAGTGGTTCCATAATAAAAGTAAATACTTACGTAAGGGTCTGAATGACTTTTCAAAATAGCATCAAATTCTCTCTGTTTTTCTTCAGAGTCAATAGCGAAAAATTCCATAAGATTTGAAGCAATTTCATTTTGTTTAAAAATTTTAGACGACACAGAATATTAGGGTCCACAATTCACACTTGGACTTATAATTGCCTCATTTTCACTACTTTTATTTTTATATAACATTGATTGTTTTTTTTATTAAACGTTTATAATTTCTTGACAATTTGACGATTGACAATTTTTTTCTAATCAAAATAAAATAATTGTTGACGCTTCGATCAGAATGTCACCATAAAGTCAGCAATATAGTCGACAAAACTGGTGACTTGGAGACACTAGTCGACATGTTTCCTTCAGGGATGTGTTACCATATAAACATATCTATACACTATTGGCAGGAACTAAACCAACTGATTTAATATTTTTTGACATTTTCATAGGAGTCTGGGATGGGATGCATGCAAACTAAATAAAGTTTCGGATTGTGGTCAACGTGGCGACCACCAGGACGATCCTTGCTGCATTCAAGTTGACATGCAGCCTGGACGTTAAATTTGAGTTGTGTGTAGGGCTTGCAACCCTTACAAGAAATGCAATGGATAGAACAAGGATGCAAAAGGTTAGCATTTTACAATATGTGCTACAGCTCCTAAGTTGATAAACATGAATTCGGATGCGGATTTGTGGTTAATAAGAGACTTCGTGACCTCGTCTCTGGATTCTCGCCTATGAACGAAGGAATAGCCACAATCCACATCAGGACAAAATTCTACATCCGCCTGATTTGCCCCCCGACGGAAGATAAGGACGAAGTGGTAAAAGATGTGTTCTACAGTAAACTCGAGGACGTATATGATAAGTGCACGGCCCATGACACAAAATCCTCCTCGGAGATTTTAATGCGAAGGCCGGTCGAGAAGGTATCTATGGCCCCATGGTATGAGGCTGATTGATTTCGCCGCTGCGCGTAACATGGCAGTATGTAGCAACAAGTTTCAGTATCTCGACATCCACAAGGCCACTTGGATGTCACCAGATCGTGCAACATCCAACCACATGCGCACATTTAGAGGTTGTGGAGGAATGGACCCATTCGAATTTTTGATATCGTGAGCGGTTTCAGACAAGACCATCCCTTATCATGCGACCTATTCAACTTCGTCATGGAGAGTGTTCTGCGAAAGGCGGGAGTTCATCGCAATGGGACTATTTTTTAAAAAAGTGTCCAGTTCCTTGCGTACCAAGCCAGCTGTTACTGCTGCCTTTAGTGCTATTGAACGGGAGTATACTAAGATGGCTCTAGCAGTAAATGAGGACAAAACAAAGTGTATGTTATAGACAAGTAAAGACGTGCGGCGTATTGATTCTCAGATTACGGCCGATAATTATACTTTTGATACAGTCAAGTAATTTATTTATCTTGGCCCCGCCATTACCATCAAAAATGATGTCACTCTATCACAGAGGCCTCTCTTGTAAAACAAAACTAATACTCTACAAGATGTTCATCCTACCCGTGCTTCTTTATGGCGCAGAGGCATGAACCGTATTAAGCACTGATGCAGCAGTCTTGAGAGCATTCAAGAGAAAAGTTCCACGTAAGATCCTCGATTAAGTGTGAGTTGGCGATGATTTCCTCATCGGATCCAACAATGAGCTATATGAGCACCTCAACGACATAGACGTTGTGTAGCGTATTAATATCCAGCGGCTGCGCTGGCTCAGAAATGTCGTTCGAATGGAGGAAAATCCTCTGCCGAGACGTGCGGTAATCTGCGAAAGTCAGCGGAGAGGACGACTTTGTATCCATTGGAAAGACTAAATCGAGGAAGTCCTGTCGTCGATTGGTGTGAACAACTGGCGTAACTGCGCAAGAGGCAGAGGCACCTGGAAGTTGTGTTGCGGCAGGCCGAAATCGAAATAAGTAAGTAAGTAAGTCATAGGATTCTGGTAAAAAAACAAATTTTAGAATTTCTAAATATAGCTATTTCAAATCTTCGAGGTGCTATTAATTAAAAAAAAGGATTATTGGAACAATTTTTTAACGTTGAAGAAAGTAAAAAAAAAAAAATAAAAATTTTACGATCTGATCAGTCGATGAAAGTCTCCTTTCAGGAAAAATGCAAGGAGGTCTTAGGTGATACAACATATTCCATATTCTCCTTGGATAGTTACTTCTAGTAGCAGGAGCACCAGCAGCCCTACTTTTCACCGAAGGCTTTCCTCCAGTTGGAACAAAGTGCCGACTCATCATCATCACTTGCTTGGGGTTTTAGATACGGAAACTGCTGACTTCACAAACTTACTGGCGTTGCCTTACTATTACGTTTAGAAATTTTGCAATATGTTTATTTCTTGTGGAAACTAATAGTATTTTCTTTTCTATCAAGAAAATGTCACCCTCTTACAAGGTGCATCAAAAAAATTTTTGACCAACCCAGTTGTAATGTCATTTTTTATTTGAGAAGAACATAATACAAATATTAAAAAAGGGTATGTGTGTTTGCCACATATAAAGAAAATGTTGACTACGCTGAAACAAATTCATTAATTCTTCTTTATCAGATGACGAAGATGAATCTCGGAAATAAAATCCATATTTATATTTTTTTACAAAAAAAAAGTTTTAGATCTAAATGTATGTTGTATTTTTTTATTTGTTTTCAATAAAAAATGTAAATATGAAAAAGGTGTTGCCAAATCGCAAATTTTTTAACTTCATTTTTTGAGAGCTGTTTTTTATTACAAAAAAAAAAAAAAAATATTTTAACACTGTGCTAAGATAGAAAGTAATATTTAATATTACTGACCATGTAGCTTTAATAATGTAACGTTTCCTAAATGTTACTCAACAAAACAATGAAAAAATTAGCTTCAAATTGGATAACAATACCAGGCCACTTTTTTTAAATTTCATCTGGTAGCTCTATAAATAAACAAAAGTCATCTGCTTTACAGGGCATTATCAACACTCTCTATATATACAGGGCGTATATGCAATGCCCTCCACCATTGGCAAGTGCGAATTATTTAGAATATAACCTACCACCATTTTCAAGGGCGAAACAATTTTAAAAAACAAACCCCTTAATAAAATGCACATTTTTTTGGTAGAAAAGAAGACACCAAAAATTATATGCTTGTGATCGTTATTCGTTTCGTTCTTTAAAATAGTCGTTTATTAATTTAAATAACAACACGCAGTGAACCTTTATTCTCCTCTTAATTATTGATTAACTTTTACAGTTCGTGTCCCATGATATAGGAACCGACATTTCAGACATTGCTGATTGTTGTGGATCATCGTTTTTTTATTTCACAATATCATCGATTTCCAACATAATGATATAGCCCCATTTTCTGACTTTATCACTATCGTCAATTCAACTTTCTATTACTTAGAATGATGTATGGTCTAGTTGCTATTTTAGAGCATTTAGCAGCACTACGTCATATAATAGCATTAGCACTAGGGTTTGATCGAACTTGGCTTCGACGGTATTAAGTTGGTATCAACGCATACCCTCGACAGTACCATCATTCATATTACTAGAAAATTCTTCTTCCTTGTAACAGTTTTTGAAGCGGCAATTAATTCTCGATTGAATCTTTGTTGGCGTGATGGAATATTATTTTCTCTTTGACCCTGTGGTCTTCAGCCTTCTATAAGACACATCGGCCGAAAGAAATTAAAACCTAGTATGTGCAATATAAAGTGAATATATGAAATGGTGTATTAAGGAGAATACAGCTGCAATGTTTTTCAAATTTATTGACTCTAAATTCACAACTTAGCCACATATCTGTTCAAAAACCCTATATATTGAATGCAAAGGAAGTGCAAGTACGAGCAATGCCGTTTCTTCACTGGACAGAATGTTCAACTATTTTGGACTCTGTGAGAAATTTGATATTTTATTGCACATACACATGCCATACCAAAAATTTCAAAGCTGGTATGAATCAATTGACTGTCGTGTTGGATTCTGCGAAAGTAATTTTGTGTAAATAAAAAGAAAAGGAAAACCAAACAACAACAAAAAAAAAAAAATCACAAAAGAACTCCACTTTATTCTGTGGACTTTAATCAAATTTAATTAAGCTTTAGTAATGATAGAGAAACGCATTCATCATACGTTTCGTTTTTAATTAATAACAATGACAGTCTAAGTAAAGGAATTCTTATTTCTTTCGTTTTAATTTATTTTTGTGGTTTACATAAAATAATTATAAAGCATGCTGTTGTTCGAGATTTGAAATCTTATTATAAATATCATTAAAATATTTAGTAACTCAGACTTTATGTTTTTAGTTTGGAGGAAATTTAATACACATTCATTTTTCTCATATCATCTCCTTTAGTACTCTATTTGAGGAGTATGAACCTTTTTTCATTTCAATTTAGTGAAAATGTTTTATACCTGAAACAAGAATGTACAACAATAATGAAAATGTTTTCATATGATGAATTTTGTTATTGTCACACACTGAAATGTATAAAAATATATACACAGTCGTAGTAAATGGGGGGATATTAATGTGTATACTATAGGATTCGCATCATTTTGCAGAATTATGAATATGAATGCTATGGCCTTCACGGCGGCGAAAGCATTAAATGTTGAAATAAATATTTTTCAATCTTCAAATCCGACATAACAAGTATTTTATCGAATAGTACTTAGATGACAATCGGGAAATCTCGAAATCCCGGGATTTACGGGATTCACAAAATGCCGAATCCCGGGATTTTTAAAAACTTGTCCCGAGATTTTTCGGGATTGTGAATTCATATGTATTTTGACCCTACAAAAGGTTCTGAAAAAAATTCTATATCACTTGACTCCGATAATAGATCCTCAGATGAGGAAAACCCTACTTCCATTGATAAAAATTATTTGATGCCATCGAAGAATGCAAGAGCTCTTTAAAACGAATTAATAGGGTAACTGATTAATAGATTTATTTACGTCAGGAGGTGGTAGAGGTGAATATTTACAAGCTGCATACAGCTATCTTGGAACTATTTTACCAACAAATGTTGATTGCGAGAAGTGTTTTTCAACGGCAGGGTATGTTGACAACAAAATTCTTTCAAGCCTATCAGCTCACATGTTAGTTGCCTTAATATTTTTTTAGAATCTAAACAATTTCCTTAAAACTAATAGATTTTCATATGTATGAATAATTTTTATTTTTGTTAATTTACACTTTTTCGTTACTTTTTGTCTTGTTTTTTTTTTTATAATTTATTTTTAATGATATATAATTCTCATATACATAATTGGAATACAAATGATTTTATTTACAAAATATTTTTATTATTAAGAGAAAATCGCGATTTTTCCCTTGATTTTTTGGGATTTTTGGATCCCGAATTATCTCGAAATATCCCGGGATTTCGGAATCGGGATTTACAAAATGCCCAATGCCGGGATTTTTAAAAATCGATCTCGTTTGGCATCCTTAGTACTTAGTCTTGTGTTTTGCAAAAATTAATTAAATTTGAATTTAACTTCAATCGAAAGAAAGAGTATTTATCCTTGAATTTTATTCTGACCTATCGGCATAGCCGCCAGATTTGACGATTTATCGTCATTTTGACGAGTTTGTGCTCCAAAAATATCATATTGACGATTAAAATTTTACATAATTTTCTTTATTTTAGTGCATTTAAAACCTCTTTAAACTGTGTATTTGCTTTGCAATTGGTACTTTTGAAAATTTTGGTTAAAAATAATAATAAGTAAAATCTATGTGCATAGCAGATTTGCGTTTTCCCCGGAATGGAAAAAGTTTAGGAAATAAAAAACCCTAATCTCCATTTATACACCTACGCTAATGCATCTGAGTATAAAATTTATATTGTACGTTACACTTGCATAATGTTGTTTTGCAAAAAGTTTAAAGGAAAAAATTAAAATAAAAAGGAAGACGAAAAGGACTTTGAATAATCAACATTTGTGTGTTAAAAAAAACTTTGCTGAAGAAAGTTACAGAACGTGATTTTGTCATTAAAAATTTCAAATGTTTCAGATCGAAGAACATTCAATTTCATTTTCTACCAAAAGCAATTTAAAAGGATACATACTACACACATATATTGCTAAACTTGTGGTTGTAGCAGAGATGTAAGTGTTGTTTCACATTATTTAATAAATAAGTACGATAGAATATTAACCCATTCACGACCGTCGTTATATTTGAGAATACTTATTTATTTAAGGAGTATAGAAAAAGATTGTGACAGACAAAATACAACCGGTTAATGACATACAGTGTAGATTGTGAGTTTTGTTGATTAAAACTCAAAAATACTTTTTTAGATTTCTGGAACCTTCGACTTACGACTATTTGCACTTACGAACATTATTTTAAATTTATTTTTTAAAAAATACATAAAGAAAACAAATATGTAGTTGCTGGGAATCCCTAAAATATAAATTTTATATATATAAATAAATACAAGTATATATTTTGGGTCGTTTCATTTCTCCTGACCCTCGAAACTAGTATGTATGTAGTACAGTATGTGTTAATTCCGTGGACTGTATGGGGTGGATAAGAACACACAAAAAAAAGGAGATGCTAAAAAAAAGAACCAAATTAAAGTAGTTCTGACGCAATCAAAAGGCACAAAAATATCACTTTCCTTTTATTTTGTTGTCCATCTGTTATATCACTAAGCAATGATATTATTTTATTTTTTCCAATCAACATAAAAATATAAATCCACACGCTTGTTCTTCGTCTCCATAAACTTTATTTAAATTGAAATTTTAAACTTCATTACTTTATTATTATTTTTTCAATACATAATTTCTTATATTTATTATTTAAAAACATCACTAAAGGGCTCTTGAAGACAATAGTAACACAATTATAACAATTAAAGTTATTCCGAAAACATTATTTCACATATTTTATAAATTTTTAAACAAATTTTATACAAAATTAGACAAATTAATTACATCCTTGTGGATGTTAAAGCAAGAGACAATTAATTATTATTTAAAACAAATTAACGAAATAGTTGCATCCTTCTGGATGATACAAAAACGAATGACAATTAATTTAATAAAAACAAAACAAAATCAAAATGTCAAGAAAATATATAAAAGCTTTATGATGTACAACAGCGCCCTCTGTTGCTAATTTGTCATCATTTAAACGATCCTGTTTATGTCGCCAAGGATGGGAATTTTGGACTATCAGACATAAACATACCGGCGCCCTTGCAGTACTGCAACCAAGAAAGATGTCCTCCATCTAGTGTCTAAAGAAAATAAAAATCAGAAGAAAAAACTTTCATATTAGTTTCATATCTCAAAACAATAGGAAACCAAAAACTTGACATCTAGCTGCAATTCCAACTCTGATCCGTCGGAAAGAAATTCAAATTTCAGAAAAAATTAGGTATTGAGCCTTATTGTTCCACTACCACGTCGGAACTAGAGCTTCCGACGAACTAGGTCTTCTGCTCTCACGACCATTGAACGGACTAGGTTCCCTGGTGGATTATTAGGACGAACGAGGTCCTGTATTTTTCATGTAGAGCGGGCGGGTGGTCCTCTCTTATGCTTCAGTTTTCCAATATAGCCTTCCTAGGGACAGACGGACTAGGTCTATTGCCCGGTAAGTGGAAGGCTTAACTTCAGCGGCCCACATTCCTACACGTCCACCAGGTATGGGCGTGGCTCAATCAACCCCTCAATTTATCGTCCTCGACATCTTCTTCCAAATATTAGCGGTTCGCTATTCTACGAAAAGCCCAGTCCAGGCTCTCTATCTTTTAACCTCAGAATTCCATCAGATTTTCCTATGAGTTATCTCGTAACCATTATCGTCCATGTGTAAAATACGTATACGAATCAAAACGCCATCAGTTGTATCAGTTATAGGTCCTACACCTTTTCTTATTGCTGCTGTTAGCAATCCTAATTTTCCTTTGCAACTTTTCGAATAAAAGTTGCCTGAGAACCGATGTCTCACCGAGCCCTAGCTCTAAATATTTGCCTTCGATGACAAATATCCAAAAAAAATTTGGTCATATATGGCAGCAAAACAGTTCTGCACATCACTACCAAGCTTTGCTACACTATAGGAACTTGTCGCATCGAAAACTTCAAGTTCCCGAGAGGATCGAAACACCTCCCGGTGCGGCAAAGTGTGATGTAGCAGATAGCAGACCGAACAATCCGAACTTCCGGCTGCATTCATCCAACCTATGACCAACATCGAAGCAGTCAAGACATAGGTTGTTCTGTTTTACCACCAAGGATGAAAGAACCAACCTGAATAATAGGCGTGCTTGTATAAACGAATATTATACCTACGCACCGACGACCTATTACAGGGAGATTCTCAGCTAACCAGCAATAAAGTAGGAACCAAAAGAAATTAACTATTAAAAGACTAATTCAATAAACGAAGTGAAAATCCGAAAGAATGTCAAAAAATTAAATGAATAATAAATTCAACCAAAGCACAACTCGAAAATGTCGCGATAATTAACTAAAATTACAATATTTCGAAATTTAAACAAAAGGTCACCGTGACCACTCTGCAATGCACAACATACTATCGCGATCAACATAACGGCTTACCGCAAACTTAACAAAACGTAATATATGTCGAATAAAATGAGCATATGTTTTAAAGATACTACGCACTTCGCGAAACTAAGCCAATAGGACGAATTCCCAATGGCTGGCCCGATACTGATCACCGTTTCCATCATAATCAAAAGAAAAGGCGTAATAAGAAAATACAAATATGAAAAGGCAGTTACAAATGACTACTTCCTTTATATTCGAAATATATACGTAAATATATGTATAATTGCCGAGTTAAATCAAATATTAAATATATTAAACTCAAAATTAATAAAAAAGAACAAATTCATAAAAAATAATAAATTTTCAACAATTTCAATCAACAAATAAAATCCAAAAATAAGTACAAGAACAAAAAATTGCACGGAAACCCACAAATAAATTATATCGTGTCATCCCACTTTACTTTATCACGAATCAAAACATATCATTCGCTTTAAAATCTGTTAAAATTCAAGATATGTCACCAATAAAAAAAATAAAAAATTTAGTTGTGGGTATCTCCTGCAAATATCCGGTGGATCTGAAAAATTGCTATAAAAGGTAATGTGCTTTGCTATTTAGCCATGACACAATTACCAATTATAACACTATTATCAATTTGTAACCGATATCAAATTGGGTGGTTGAACTAGATCTCCAACTATGATATTCACACCACAATCTGATATCACTATTGACTTTGGTTACAAATCAAAAAAAATAAAAATTAGTACAACAGTGCATAAGAAAGAACACTTTGGTTCCTATATGCGATAAATTTACAAAGTGTGCCAGTGCTATCGCGATTATAACACACCACTTCGTAAATATATATGCACTGTTATAAATTCTATATACAAGCAAAGTTTTGTTGTCTAGTCTAACAGAACTCTACTTGTATACAAAATTACCACCAAAATTCAAAAAACAAATAGAAAAGAAAAACAAAAACAACTTTACCTTATGATTTCAAGGTTACTTGGTGGGATAAAAAATGTCGCAAAAAAATTGTTCCAAGATCGTCATTGAATATAAGTTTCAAGATCCGAAAAATCCAAGATTCCAAATCCGGTTCGATTGGACCAAATGGTAATCCCGTGGACTGTATGGGGTGGATAAGAACACACAAAAAAAAGGAGATGCTAAAAAAAAGAACCAAATTAAAGTAGTTCTGACGCAATCAAAAGGCACAAAAATATCACTTTCCTTTTATTTTGTTGTCCATCTGTTATATCACTAAGCAATGATATTATTTTATTTTTTCCAATCAACATAAAAATATAAATCCACACGCTTGTTCTTCGTCTCCATAAACTTTATTTAAATTGAAATTTTAAACTTCATTACTTTATTATTATTTTTTCAATACATAATTTCTTATATTTATTATTTAAAAACATCACTAAAGGGCTCTTGAAGACAATAGTAACACAATTATAACAATTAAAGTTATTCCGAAAACATTATTTCACATATTTTATAAATTTTTAAACAAATTTTATACAAAATTAGACAAATTAATTACATCCTTGTGGATGTTAAAGCAAGAGACAATTAATTATTATTTAAAACAAATTAACGAAATAGTTGCATCCTTCTGGATGATACAAAAACGAATGACAATTAATTTAATAAAAACAAAACAAAATCAAAATGTCAAGAAAATATATAAAAGCTTTATGATGTACAACAGCGCCCTCTGTTGCTAATTTGTCATCATTTAAACGATCCTGTTTATGTCGCCAAGGATGGGAATTTTGGACTATCAGACATAAACAGTATGTAATTTCTTTCATAATTTTTTTTTTTTGTATAAAATTACACTTACGACTTAATCGACTTACAATAACCTATATCGGTCGTAAGTCGGTGTATAACTGTATTATTATTTTGCTTCATGAAAATATTGGTTAACTTCTGGTGGTCGCTCCAACGTGAAATTGACACATTTTTCGATAATGAATCAAGATGTATCAAAAATTCTGAACATTTTTAAACTAAAAATTCATTCGAAAAAATTATGTATATACATATACATGAAAAATATAACTCGACTGTTAGACTCTTTAAATAATAATCACGGCATTTTTGTCATTATCTTCACAAGAGGATGCTATTTAAGGTTATCACCAAAACATTAATATAAAAGTGGAGGTTAGCTTTAGTAAACGATAATTAAATTATCTCCATGAAGGTTAAAATCATAAATTTGTTTATTTGATCAGAACCATAGCGAAAAAAACTAAATGGTTTTTATTTTAATATTTTATACTTACTTGACTTTATAATACTGTGCCAATTTGGATACAATGGCAACAAGTGTAACTCAAAATGTACATAAATACACGTCAGTTAATGCTTGTTAAAGGTAAGCTAGTTAAAAGATTGAGTTCTACTTCAAGAATGTTCGTCAGACAGTTTACGTGGCCATATACATATATTGGCAAGACAACCAAGCAGTAGTAAGAATTCAGTCAGTCTAGTGTGAAGGTGCGTTGCGTGTGAAGAGGACAGTCGTGGTTTAAAGATCTGCATTGTAAGCAAAGGAGAATAGCGACAAAGCAATTATTGTCGCATTCGTAGACAATGGCACACAAAATTGTGCGAACAATAAAGAGTTTAATTGCACTAAGCACAAATATATTTGTAGTTTGTTTGCAATCAAAGAGCTCATATTTTCAACGCTTTTAAAAGGGTAAAAAACTTAACAATATAATATAAAATTTTACATATAAGCAGTGCTTTTCGTATTTTACAATGTTTCTTAATTTTCTAGAAAAAGTTCAACTTGGAATAAATGTGAAAAAATTTGGATGTATCCCAAGCAACAAAAGAAAGTCTGCATTGAAAAAGGAATACAAAAATTAAATGTAAAGGTACATACCACCATACACTCTTTGCCACATAAATACATAGGAATCCAATGCAAAACACAATCTTTTTTATGATTTTAACAACATTTTATTTTTTAAGAAAGATAACTTTGCTTAGATTAAGTTATAAAAAATAAATGAGATATTAGAACCGGTTGGTAAAAAAAAATTTTAAGGGAAAAGCGCTTCTTCAAAGTTGACACCCCCGCCCTGAAAGCTTTTCTGTTCGAAAGAGTAAAGTTTGTTAGCCAGCAATCTTCAAATATTTCTATAATGTTAAGGTCAGGCGTCACAGGTCAGTCCAACAAACTAGCATTTTAATTCTATAACCAGGACTTTACTACACTGGCATTGTTGAAAGGTATATTGTCCTGCGGAGGAAACCACTCCTATTTAACGCCCACAAAGAGACAAGCTTGATATTTTCTAAACTAACATGACGTGCCTCGATTTCCCATTAGAAAGAGATAACTTAAAGGAGAAAGATGAATTTTATTATTACTTTAACGATCTTCACAGTGGTCTTGGACTTGCTGATGATTTTTGCAGAAGCTCTAGAGGTGAGTAAGAACAGGAGACTGTCCTTCAGGAACTTTGTCAATGAAGGAGAATGCATATTAGTGCTTACTATATAGATGATCTAAAGGCTCTTTCGCGCATTGGCAGTCTAAATCGCTTCATCGGAAGCTCCGCGTGGTTCTGGTAATAAGGGATAGCGTAAAACTTCCCACCAAATCTGGGAAGAAGATGAAGTTGGTTATCACGATGGCTGCACCTAAACAACATATTTTTGAAGAACTTTTCATGGCAATTTTAATTATTGTCAGAAATCTGCTGAGAGGCAGTCCCCGCAGAAATATATTTTTTATATTGCGATTGGTTGGAGATGTCCAGAGACCTGCGCCGATCGGCTTACAGCCGGCTAAGCCGAGCCGCCGACAAAATTTAAAAGCCGCCGCCGCCGAAAATTTATTCGGCTTAAGTCGGCTTAAATTCAGCCGCCGTTTTATGTATGTAAGAAATTAAAATATATGTAAATATGTATATGTAAATATGTAAGTAGCATAGGAAACTTGTTTCCGTAGCTTAGCATAAGACATATTTCTTTTAATGAAAATATTAAAAACAGCAAATCAGCAGATTTGCAAAAACTCTTTTTTGTGTATTTGAATTTTTAAATAAATTCCCAGACGTAATTGAATCTGTTTAAGTAGTCTAACATAAGTTGTATTTCTTTTATTAAAATATTGAAAACAGCAAATCAGCAGATTTGCAAAAACTCTTTTTTATGTATTTAAATTTTCCCAGACGTAACTAAATACTTAATTGTGCTGGCTTTTATGTTTAATTTTGTACCTTAGTTTAAGAATATTTAGTTTTAAATAAATCAGAAATAAACTAACCACCAAACGAGCGTGTGTTTTATTCTCCGTATTAAGTGCGAAAAACTTCAATACGATACAAAACGTTATTTAACATTAATAAACGTTACTGGCGCAGTCGAATTAAAAGAACCGATAAGTTATAAGTTAGTGATAAAATTCTTAAAAAAAAAAAAATAAAATATTAAACTTAAAAACTAAAAACTCGAAACTAAATAAAAGTGCAAGAAAATTCAGCAACTGCACAAATTGCGTTGTAATAAAGAATAATCAATGAAAACTAGAATAATTTTGAATTGAAAAAAAAGTGAAGATATGCATTAACAAAAAAGGAGAATATAAGAAAAAAGAAAAAACTTAAATTGGAAATTTAATAAGTGTGAAAAGTGATGGCGATCAAGAAACAGAAAATATATTAAAAAAAAAGAAAAAATACTTATTAATATGAAACTAAAACTATAAATTTTAGTAAAAATATATTACAAAACAGTGTTTAAAACAAAGAAATAAAATAAAAATATAAAACAAAAAGTACCTCACCTACGACAATAAGTGCAAGAATTGAAAAATCATCGAATATATTAAGAATTTTTGTGTTTAAACTTTTTAATAATTTCAGACTAACAAGTTTTGTGTTAATAAGTCCAAATTCTTCTATAAATAATAAGAATGGTTCATTAAAAAAAAAAAAAAAAGAAAGCACATGCAATGTCACAAATATTATTAATTAAAATAATAAATAAGATACAAATGTAAATTTATAAAAAAAAAGAAAAAAAGAATATAAACACTGAGTGCAAGTGCAAGTTTGTAAACAGTATTGAATTAACTTTATGTGCGAGTTGGAAGATTTGGCTGAAAGACTCAAAAGTGTAAAAATATCAGCCAAAATGGAAGCAGCGAAAGAAAGAAGGGATACTTTTTTACAAAATATTAAACTCCTGCAACCATTTGACGGGAACAGGAGATATTTGGCGCTGTTCGTGGACAGTGTCTCCGCGATGATACCATCAGAGGCCACGCAGTTGGAGGAAAGAAGATTTTATTTCAATTGCGTGAAGACAATTCTGAGGGGACCAGGCCTTGGACGTGATGCGAAGAGAACAACCAACCGATTGGCTAACTTTGAGGCAACTACTGGTGGAGGAATTCGGTGAGAGAACGCCTGTTACCAGGCTCATTTTAGAAATAAATAATATTAAATTTAATAGGAATGTTAGGGAGTTTTGTGACAGACTAAATAATGAAGTCTGTAGAATTAAGGATGAAATAAGGTTGAAGACGGAGGAAATTTCCACTAAGAACTTTTTGAACGCCGAACTTAATAGAGTGTGCTTGTCGCAGTTGAAAAAAGAATTGCCAAACCATTTGACGGCATTAATAAACGCCAATTTGGCGAAAGATCTAAAATCTGCAATTAGGGTCTTGGCGGAGAATGATGAACTAGACTCCACCGCACCACAGAGGACATACGTTAGAGGTAGGAACTATGGTTATCGACCAAACAATAGACCACAAGTAAAGCACTTTCAGACGGGACAATTTTCAGACAATTATTTAGGTAACAACCATTCACCAACCTATTCAGGAAATTATATTAACCCTTTTTCGAAGGTTGCCCGACCAGGTACCAATAATAACCCACAATTCAATTCTAACTGTCCTAGTGTGAACTATCGAAATTTAAGCGGACAAGGGGAGTATGATTCAACCCAATCGAGAATTAGGCGCTATGGTCCTCCTACCCCTATGGAAGTTGACCCCGAAAATTTTCATGCAAGGGCCTCGGGACATTACCCAAAATAGAATTAATAATTGATAATATACCTTATACTTTTTTAATAGATACAGGTTCTTCTGTAAGCCTGGTTAGACCTAGAGCATTAAGAACAAAAATTAGGATAGTATCACCAATAACTGTAACTACTGTTACTGGAAATATAGTTTTAAGTGTCAAGCAGGACATACTTGATAAGAAATATGGGAAGCAATTGGAGTTTTATGTCTATGAATTTTCAAATAATTATGATGGTCTGTTGGGATGTGATAACTTACGAAAATTAAACGCAGTAATTGACTTGGGAAAGCAAACTATAAGATTTAATGACAGTATCTATACCTTTGTTGATGGCGAATTAGACAATTATAACAATATAGTAAGAGAGTGTGGCATGAATAACTTGGAAGAGGAGGAGGCTGAAAAATTTAGAATCGATCATTTAAATAACGAAGAAAAGACCGAATTAGAAAAACTTTTAAACAAATATAGATCGCTTTTTCATACACAGAATGAAAACTTGACATTCACTAACGGAATTAAACACAAAATTGTAACAAAGCATGAAAACCCAATTTATGTCAGGTCATATCGTTACCCACAAGTGCATAAAGCAGAGGTTAACAGACAGATTAAAGAAATGCTTGACCAAAATATAATAAGACATAGTCAATCTCCCTATTCTGCTCCTTTATGGGTTGTACCAAAGAAAATGGACGCCTCTGGAGAGACTAAGTGGAGAATTGTTATAGATTATAGGAAGCTAAATGAAATAACAATTGATGATCCATTTCCAATTCCAAACATGGATGAAATTTTGGACAAATTGGGTCGCTGTATTTATTTTTCTACGCTCGATCTGGCGAAGGGTTTCCATCAGGTGGAAATCGATGAGGCAAGTCGTGCAAAAACCGCTTTTTCCACACAAGACGGTCACTATGAATTTCTGAGAATGCCTATGGGCTTGAAAAACGCACCAGCCACCTTTCAACGATTAATGAATTCAGTGCTGGGCGATTTGGTTGGTACTCATTGTCTAGTCTATTTGGACGACATTATTGTTTTCGGTACCTCGTTGCAGGAACATATTGTTTCACTGGATAAGGTGCTCAAAAGATTGAAGGAAGCAAATTTAAAATTGCAGGTTCATAAATGTGAGTTTATGAGATCGGAGGCAGAATTCTTGGGGCATATAGTGACTCCGTATGGTATAAAACCGAATCCGAAAAAGATTGAAGCAATAAAAAATTTCCCAATCCCAAAAAATGAGAAACAAATCAAGCAATTTCTGGGACTTGCCGGCTTTTACCGCAAATTTATAAAGGATTTTGCAAAAATATGCAAACCCTTAACCACTTGTTTGAAAAAAGGCCACAAAGTTGATTGTTGTAACAGCGAATATGTTAAGGCATTCGAGACAGTGAAATTGTTAATAACAAGTGACCCTATACTGAAAAGTCCAGATTTTACAAAGTCGTTCACTCTTACCACTGATGCTTCTAATGTGGCTCTAGGAGCAGTACTTAGTCAAGGGAATCACCCCATCTGTTTTGCGAGTAGAACTCTCAACGAACATGAGATGAATTACTCTGCCACAGAAAAGGAGCTCCTAGCAATTGTTTGGGCAACCAAATATTTTCGGCATTATCTATATGGTAGGAAATTTATCATTAACAGTGACCATAAACCCTTGCAATGGTTGCATAATTTGAAGGAGCCTAACTCCAAATTGCAGAGGTGGAAGATAAAGCTAAATGAGTATGATTTTGATGTGAAATATATCCCGGGAAAGGAAAATAGAGTAGCTGATGCCCTATCGCGTGTGAATAATATCGAGTGCAACATGAATGATATAGCCTCTGATATGGCAACAATGCACTCAGCAGACGAAGACAATTCTAACTTTATATTCATAACAGAGAGACCATTAAATGTTTTTCGTAGACAGTTTCTGTTTAGGCGAGCTACTGTAGAAAGACAAACTCTAAAAATTATATTTAGAAATACTAGAACTATTGTGGACTATGTTGAGATGACGCAGGAGTTGGCGAAAAAAATTATTTTGGAGAAGCTTGCGGGTATTACAGCAACAGTGTATTTTGAAAATCATAGCGATTTTGTACTGTTTCAGTCTGTATATGCGAATCTTATAAGGCAGACAAGGAAAAATCGTATCTTAAGGGCTACAAGGTTGTTAGAGGATATAACATCCTATGATAGATTCAAAGAAATAATTTTGACTATACATTTAAAAGGGTTGCATCAAGGAATAGAAAAAACGCAAGCTGAATTTAAGAACAAATATTACTATCCCAATTATGTTTCAGAGATATCAAATATAATAAATAATTGCGATTTATGCAATCAGTGCAAATTCGACCACAGACTTACAAAAATGCCTTTTAAAGTCACACCTCCTACATATTATGTTCGAGAGAAGTATATTATAGATATTTGGAAGTGGGACAATTGTTCATACCTCACTTGTATTGATGTTTTCTCTAAATATGCTATGGTGGAAAATCTAAACCACACCAATTGGGTGGAAGCAAAGAGAGCTTTATTGAAGGTGTTCAATACCATGGGCCCTCCAAAGGTGATTAAAACTGACCAAGATGCAGGACTAGTTAATATGAGTTTGCAAGAATGGTACAAGACTTTAGGTATAGGACTCGAGATCACAACAGGAAAAACAGGAATAGCAGATATTGAAAGACTACATAAAACCTTGAATGAGAAATTAAGAATTATTAACACTGGCAGTGACCAGGAGTTAAAGCAAGTAGCAGTTGAACAAACAGTTTTTACTTATAATCATATTATAACACACTCAACAACTGGGGAAACTCCTTACAATATTTTCTTTAATAATCAACCCCTTACAAAAGATGCTCAAGCTGTGAAGGAAAATAGAATAAATAGTGCGAATAAAAATAGGAAGGATTATGAAATAGATACACGATATTTAGATGCAGAAAATTCAAGAAAACGATTAGATAAAAAAGCAAACCCATTTAAGCATGCGCAAATTTTGCGTAAGGAAACCAATGACCATTATTTAGTTAAATTGAGAGATAGAAATACTAGAAAATATAAAACGTGTTTTAAAAGGAAAAAATGTTCTTATAACAATTCCAGGAACCAGAATACCAAGGATGATACTAATAATCCTGATATACCTCGCGTTGATGACGGTAGTAACGCCACAGACGATACAAATCCAGGAAGTAAGCAGTGACAGGGGTTATGTAATACTGCAGAAAGGAACGATAGATATACCTGATGGATATAATGAACTAATAATAAAGATTAATAAAACGGAAATTCAATTAGCGTATGAATTGTTAGAAAGGGAATTTAATGAAAATGAATTTTTACAGACAACAATGACTAAGAGATACCTTAAAATAGCAAATGCCGAAAGGAGACTGTTTAATATTAGACACAAGCGGGGACTTTTCAACGCTTTGGGCAGTGGAATTAAATTTTTGTTTGGCACTCTTGATGACGAGGACAGGCAGGAAATTCAAAGTCGATTGAAGACAATAGAAGATAGCACGTTGACACAAGACGACATTAACAATATTTTATATCATATTAACAACGAAACTCAACTTATTAAAGATCTGAAAAATGCCACTAATACATTGCAGAATCAGATTGTTAGAAGGGTTATATCGGACGGATTTCTGGATAACGTCAGAAGCTATTACGAACATTTGAAGGACATTCAATTAGGACTGACCTTAAGTAAGCAGGGTATTCTGAACCCGAAATTAATAGACCCGGATAAAATTTCTGAATTAAATACTAATCAATTAGAATATATTAAAACTTCATTATGGCAGGCGAATGATGTGCTGTATTTCATAGCTAAAATCCCAAATACAATGAAAACTTATCCTGTTTTGAGAGTGGTTCCATTTCCTGCACATGACAGTCACTTGGAGTTAAATTTTGATATGAATAGGAAACTTACAAATGTTAATAACTTGCTATATGAAATAAAAGATTCGAAAATAAAATACCTAGAAAATAAGTGTATAAGAAACTTACTTAATAAAAATGAAACTGATTGTGAATTTATAATAAAAAATGAAAAAGAAATAAAATTTATTGAACCTAGCTTCATTGTAACAAAAAATATTGAGGAAACAATTCTGAAACAAACTTGTAATGACCTAGAACTAAGAATAAAAAATCATAATCTAATTTCCTTTTCAAACTGTAAAATTGTTATAAATGAAATTGTTTTTGAATCCTTCAATGATAATAATAATTTTTTGTATGTTCCATTTGTTAATGATATTGCTAAGAAGACAATAATAGAATTACCCAACATTACTTTAAGCGAATTAAAATTAAGCTTGCATAAAATGAAAACTGGGAATAATATTACTTATGTAATTTTGACAATTATGGTTATACTAATTTTATCAATAGTATTCCAATACTACAAAAAACACATAAATAGTCAGGATATTCGCGAGGACGCGAACGATCTTGAAGGGGGGAGAAGTAACATAGGAAACTTGTTTCCGTAGCTTAGCATAAGACATATTTCTTTTAATAAAAATATTAAAAACAGCAAATCAGCAGATTTGCAAAAACTCTTTTTTGTGTATTTGAATTTTTAAATAAATTCCCAGACGTAATTGAATCTGTTTAAGTAGTCTAACATAAGTTGTATTTCTTTTATTAAAATATTGAAAACAGCAAATCAGCAGATTTGCAAAAACTCTTTTTTATGTATTTAAATTTTCCCAGACGTAACTAAATACTTAATTGTGCTGGCTTTTATGTTTAATTTTGTACCTTAGTTTAAGAATATTTAGTTTTAAATAAATCAGAAATAAACTAACCACCAAACGAGCGTGTGTTTTATTCTCCGTATTAAGTGCGAAAAACTTCAATACGATACAAAACGTTATTGAACATTAATAAACGTTACTTGTATATATGTATAATACAATAAATTTTAATTATATATAAAATATGATATTTATATATTATTATTTTACTTGACTTAAACACATTAAAGAATGTTTTTGTTCATTTTGTGATATGCTAATAGAAAAATTTTTTAATTTTTTGATATGATGATTTTGAACACCCTTTCTTGTTTTTGGTCAATGTAGTAACAGTTTTATGAAGTCGCTGTGGTCTAGAGGGTAGTTTGTTGGCTTATTAGACAAAAGGCCCGGGTTCGAATCCCAGGTCAGACATCAAAACGAGAAAATATTTCTTCGGCGACTTCCTCTCAGCAGATTTCTGGCAAAGACTCTGAGAGTAAAAATTGCCATGAAAAACTTCTCAAAAATCTGTCGTTCGGAGTCGACTTTAAACTGTAGGTCCCGCCACTCATGTATAAAATTAACGCACACAACATAAGTGGTGTAAGAAGCTAGGTCGTAATCCTGACTGAAGGGTTGTAATGGCCAATTATATATGTATGTAGTAACAGTTTTAACTTTACGTTAAATTTTTTAAAAGACAAAAAATTATAATGGAGAATCAAATAATTACAAATTTCTTTCAAAATTTAAAAATAATTTAAATGAGTTACATTTGATTCCGATGACGACTTGCTATTTTTAATGGTATTGACAATGACATAAAAATACTAGCCACTAAAGCAACAATTAAAGAAACAACCCAAATCATTTTAAACAAAAAATCTTCAGCAGGGTCCATAGCTTGGCACCATTTTGATTAAGTGGTTATTAGAAATAAACCTGTGCTAAAAAGTATCATATGTGTAAAGTTTGCTTTGATGAGTCCCCCATGGGTTTGAAGGGGTAGGTACATACATATATTATTTCTATCCAGGAATTAAATTTAAAGATAATTAAAAATATATTTTCCCAAAACAATAATTGAAACTCCAATTTTAATTAGCTTTTAGCCAAATTTTTCGGGAAATTTTATTTTGAATATTTATTTCTGATAATTGTTTTGTAAGTGTTATAAAATGCGAAATATTTTCAGGTTTGGGTTTCTACATCGACATCAAACCTTTGTAACTATTTACGTGATCATGGTATAGACGTAAAGTCAAAAGATTTGTAAAATTCGAATGCCAAAACAAAATCCATATTGTCAGGAAGTTCTAAAAATGCAGATTCCGAAAAATTTACTAACGCACGTCTGCTTGTGCATATGTGCTGCAGAGATCTAAGGCCCTTTAACATAGTGGAGCAACGAGGGTCATTTTATTTATGTCATTTCGGATCACAGCAGACATAAAGACGCCGCCGAAACTTTACCATATTTCGGCTGACAGCCGACTTAAAGCCGCCGCCGAAACTTTTCAATTGTAGCCGCCGCCGCCGACAAATTTGCTCGGCGCAGGTCTCTGGAGATGTTTGACGTGGGTTTCATACCGTGACCTCTACGTCTACCAACTACATATGTAAGTATATTCATAATACATATATTTAATTAAAGAATTCTATCTTTCAATATTTGCTTTTACTCATCATAAAATATAGTTTTTCTATTTTAAATAGCTTTTATTGCAGTCGCCGTAGTCTAATAGTGTGTTTGCTTAATAGATGTAAAGCCAAAATACAAAAAGTATTTCTTCGGCGATTTCCTCTCAGCAGATTTCTGGCAAAAAATCTGAGAGTAAATAAAAATTGCCATGAAAAGTTTCTCAAAAAAAATTTATCGTTCGGAGTCGACTTTAAACTGTAGGGCCCGCCACTTATGTAACAGGTGATTTTTTAGCTATTACCTTTCTGACAACACTGGTTTAAACAGCTCACGCACGTTTCGTGTTTTGTTTCACTGTCAAACATCTTCAGTTTGATCTACAATTTAACCATAAATCGTCTTACAAACAAACAATGCTCGCAAATCATTGAATTTTATTCTCAAAATGCGTGCTCTGCGCGCTTATTCCACTTTATGGTCAGTTTAATCAACCCACTGAAGCGGCTATTCGGGCTTATTTTTGGCTCAATGGATACATAAATAAGCAGAATTGTCGATTTTGGAGTGAAGATCAGCTAGAAGTATTACAAAAGCTACCAATGCATCCAGTCACAGTTTGATGCGGTTTATGAGCTGGTGGCATTATTGGACCATACAACTTCAAAGATTCTGCGAATCGTAACGCAACTGTAAATGGTGAGTGCTACCGTGAGATGAAATCCAATTTTTTTTTGTCTAAAATCCAAGAGCTTGACTTGCATGACATGTGCCACACAGCACGCGTAACAATGGACGAGTTCGGTAAACATTTCATTTCACGTTCGGGACCGGTCAATCGTGCGATTTAACGCCATTAAACTATTTTTTGTGGGGCTATGTTAAAGTTCATGTCTATACAGACAAGCCCACTTCAATTGACGCTTTGAAAGACAACATTGAAGAATTTATTTGTGAGATATCAGCCGAAATGTTGGAAAGAGAATGCCAAAATTGGACTAAGCGGATGGACCCTTTAAGGCGCAATCGCGGTCAACATTTGCATGAAATAATCTTCAAACATTAAATTATATGGGCCGTACTATCGATTCAAATAAAGATTTCATGCAAAAATTTCCTATAGCTCTTAAAAAGTCACCCATTATAAAAAAGTTAACACACTTAACATAAGTGGTTTGAGAAACAAGGTCAATAATCCTGACTGAAGGGTTGTAATGACCAATTATATATGTTGAATGTATAAAAGTGGATCAATTGTTGTATGCATACTCAAATGCCTCTTACAGTATCGACCAAAAGTAAAGCACCTCTGAGTACTTTTTTTTTAAATGATCTTAAGTTCTCCTATCTTAACCCATTCGAGAACTTGTGGCAGATCGTTAACTTAAAAATCAACCGAAATGATTCCAAAATGAAAGACGATTTATTTTAAAATAGTAATATCTCCTGAAATAATTAATAATTAATTAATATGCCTAAAAGATGTTCATGTGTCATACAGAATAAAGAATTAGCAACGAAATATTGATTTCAATAGTTTTTGTTTTTGGGGGTGCTTTAGTTTTGAATTTTATCTTTTTTTTTATTAATTTCTGAATTCCTTAAGTTTGTGTTTTTCAATAACAAGGATATAAATAAAATAAATAAAAAAAAAATTTAACAGCTTTGTTTTCACAAAAAAAATTATCATTTTATAAAAATGTCCCCCTCAGTACATTTTTTGCTTTAGTTTTTGCCAATACTGTATGTATTCAAATTTCAGGCTTTGAATGGATGTATGTATATAAGTATATGCAGGTAATCAATATTTATACACATAGAACGAATAAAAAAGTTTAGATAAAATAAATTTTTTATTTATTTCGTGTCTATGGATAGTGTTCCTTACAGAATTTAAATTTACAAACAATATAGTATATAATTATATATACTATATATATACAATAAGTATAATTTTTCCCTTTAAAGAATAATTGCTTTCGGAAAGATCAATTAGATGATAAAGATTATTAAACTTTAAACATATTTGATGAAAATAGGAATATTGGCATAGACAGAGCGATGAAATTGTATATTTAATAAATTAAAATTATGAGAAGGTCTAATTGAAACATTAAAATTAATTTTTCGTAACAAATAATCAGAGTAGGCATCTCTATGTATTAAACCCAGAAGGAAAGAGACATTTAGCATAATTCTTCGATATTTCAGTATGGACAGCTTTATAAGAGCGAGTCTACTTTTATACGAAGGGAGAAGGGGAGTGATAAAGAGGCATCAAGTTTAAATGAACGATGAAATGTCATATGTTAGCATTTATTAAAGTTTTTTTTATTTTCCTATAAAATATTCCTTACAGGCAATTAACTAATATTACAAAATATGAAATTAAATTTAATTTCCAAAAACTAGGAATTTAAATACTTAATTACATTAATTTTTATGACATTATTCGTTAAAGAAAAATCAATCAGCTCATACAATTTATTAAATTTGCTGCACATCCTCCTTATTGGGTAGCACCAGCGTAGTTGGATCTAAAAGATTGTATTGATAATGGGGTAAAATGACGTAACGGACGTTGAGGAACATTAAAAGTGATATCATGGATTGAAAAACTGGAGCCAATATCACCAGTAATTATGTTGAATATGAACAAGATATTTAACATAGTTCTGCGGCTTTTAAGTGTGGGAAGTTTGATTAATGCTAGTCTGGCAGAATAAGATGGTAAACTAGTGGGACTAAAATTCTGTACTCGTAGACAAAATATCAGGAATTGCTTTTGTACAGATTCGATGACGTCGGAATATTTTTTATATAGAGGATCCCATACTATGGATCCATAGTCGAGTATAGGCCTCACAAGGGATATGTAGAGCGATTTAGCAACATAAGGATCGTTAAATTCTTTTGCCCACCGTTTTATAAAACCAAGTACGCTTCTCGTTTTATTTACTGTCATAGCTATGTGTGGAATAAAATTTAGTTTGGAATCAAGTAAAACTCCTAGGTCCAGGAAGTTATCTACAAGCTCAAGATCGTATCCATCAAAAGCATTTTTTGCAGGAATCGGATTCTTCCTTACAAATCTCATGTATTTACATTTTTTTAGATTAAGCTGCATTAAATTTAAATTACACCATAAATGAAACGAATTTAGGTCCTTTTGAAGTAGTTTCTGATCGGAAATTTGGCGATAAGTTAGGAAAATTTTTACGTCATGAGCGTGCATTAGAATATTGGAATAGTGAATCATATCTGGCAAGTCGTTAATAAACAATGAAAACAGAAGTGGTCCAAGATGGCTACCCTGAGATACACCAGAAAGGACATCAATACTTCTGGAGCAGCAGTTTTTAAAAAGTACGGTTTGTTTTCTGTTTTCCTTTTGAAGAGTTGATTGACCGGATATGCTATCAAGCTCATTAAAAACTTTTACATCATCAGCATACATGAGTATATTAGAATGAATAATAACAAATGGTAAATCGTTTATAAGTAAGGTGAATAGTACTGGGCCAATATGGCTTCCCTGAGGCACTCCGGAAGGAACATCGATGACTTTAGATAGAGCATTTTCAAATTTCACTTGCTAAGTTCTACTAGATATTAATGGAAGTTGAACATTATTGTCGAAAGCCATATTACTATTAGGGTAAAATTGAAGATATTTGATGATATAAGGAATAAGTCACAATTTTTTCAAATACTTTTTGCTAAACCTCTGTAGATAGAAACTTCCAATTTATTGCCAGTTTTAAATAATGGGATTATGAATGATTTTCTCCAAGCAGTTGGAAAATAGCCCAATTCCATCGATTTATTGAAAATTGCCGTTAGGGGACCAGAAAGGTTTTCAGCACAAAGTCTGAGAATACAAGTAGGTATAACAACTAGACCTGGGGTAGGTAAGCTTTGTATTGACAACAGATTTTTTCGAACTGTTTCACTAGCAATATATGAAATATAAATACCTGATGATTGGAATATATCATTAGGATATGAACTTTGATTTTTGAATGAGTTATAAGAATAAATTGTTGCAAAAAAATCAGCAAACAAATTTATTAACTTAAAATTTTACTTTATTACTTTTTCTTACGATTTCGTTGATTGGGTTTTGCAAGTATACAACTATTATTTGCCTCTGTTTGAAATAACGAAAAATATGAAAGATCAAATTCCGCAGGGTAGCCATTTGGGTCCTTTACTGTTTTTATTGTTTGTCATAGTGATTCAATTGAGTATGTGGAGCAGCAGTTTTTATTACTCCGTTTACGTGGCTTAGGATGGGATTATGCCGTCATATGAAGATAGATTAGCTATGATAAAACTTTCAACTTTGGAACGTAGAAGGGTTTGTTTTGTTTTTAATCTGATTAAAGGTGACATCGATTCTGAGTTTTTATGATTTTATAGATTTTAATTGTAGTGTTTGCAATATAAAACGTAGCTTATAAATTATTATATTAAAATGTATTTTCGTTCTTGTCTTAGATAGTTCCGTTTTATTGTTACCTTATTCAGCTTGTGATTAAGTTCTGTAGCTGTTTTATGTTCTCGTTGCCATAACTTTTCCCTTACCCGCTACAGTCCGGGCACGAGCCTCCGCGGTCGGGTGAGGGTGGGTCAGTCTGAGGCCGGGGACGTTCAAACAATAAAAAAATTAATATTCTCCCATAAATAAAGATATTATTTAACACTGTGTGGTCACACAAAAAAATGTTTGTTTGACGGCAAATAATTTTCTTTTTCCATAATCACTGATTTTTTGTTTGCCAGAAATTATTTTGATGTGTCAGTACCTTAAAAAAGGCGGATTTATATTTCCGATAAATTTTCAAATTTTACTTAGCAAAACTGTCGAATATAAATAACAGAAACTATCTTTATAACAAAGGAGAAATGTTTTGTAAAGTTAATTAATTTGTAAGAAATTTTGAAAATTAAAATTACGTCGTTATTACTTGATATTCGAGTATAATTGAATCCATTGTTCCTTAGGCACAATTTTTAATTGAAATTTTATTCCATATAAACATAATGAATACTGCGACATTAACTCTTATCGAACAGTTCCCAAATAGCAACAAAATGAAAATGTTTAACAGGGCAGAAAGAATTGCACTTGAAAATAGAAATCGATGCCTCCTTTCTCGCAATAGTTTGAAAATCATTTGAAGTATTACAAACTTACACCCATGAACCAGCAACATGCCTGCATAGTGAGATACATGTTGGTGTGCTTTCTGTAATCACATTCAATCATTACTTACTCACACATTTTCAGTTACATCAATCACATTCTATTGACAACTGTACCATCGTCAAGCCTTCTCACAATCGATAGCGTGATATTCATTTCTCATGCTTCTAAATTAAAGCTTTAATTTGCAACACAATTTAAATTCTACGCCACACTACAAATTATTATTAAATCATATTAATATCTCATTAAATATACGAAAGATAAACCAACGAAAAGTTTTTCAATCTTTGGTTTTGCGATGGTAGTTTTAATTTGCGACTGTTGTATGAACCGTCCATAAGAAATTTTTATTTTTCTTACAAAATAAATACAAATTCAATTGATTGAAAAGAAAAGTTATTCTTGTTCTGTTATATTTTTCCTCTGCTTATACAGTGAGCGTCAAAAGAAACTAAACATTAATAAATTATCGTAGTTTTTATTTTAAAATTGTTTATTCCCAGTTTTTGAAATTAAAAAAACACAAAAAATGTCTAAACATTTCCAAATTTGCATTTAATTTTGTTGAATTTTATTCATAATGAACAGTTTCATTTGACGCTCTAATGTTAACTAATTAAAACTGGCATTGTTCACTTTTGCGTATTGAACTGATTTTTTTTTTTAATTTGAATCGTAAAATTCTTTGTTTAATAGTTTTTTTCTGTTTTTTTTTTTATAAAAACCAGCACTCAGGGAAAGTTCCCTACTCATGCAGTGCATTGTGCAGGTTTAGGAAAATAGGTTACGGGTGGAAAAAGGACGTAGTGTTTGTGTATATTTGATTTAAACTTACCAATATCGTAATTGACGGGAAAAACTTTCACAGGAAGATCATTCCACAAGCGAGCAGTGCGGGCAAAAAATAAATTCTCCCTGTAATGCATTGTGCGGGTTTACTGGACAACCAACCACAAAAAGATGTGCTCTGCGAGAAGCACGAGTACCACATAAAAATATGTGATTATCGGGAACCAAGCTCCTTATCTCTCGAGAACACCCACCTCCCATTATAGTATCGATAGAGCAATGAAACACACGCCACATTGCGACGATGCTCTAACGAATCAATAGAGTTGGATACCCTACTGTCATTAATAAGCACCTTCGCCCTCTCCTGTAAGCGGTCGAGAAGCATCAAAATAGACTTTGAAGCACCGGCCCATACATGAGAGCTTAGTAACAATTTTATGCGTCTTGACAACTTCATAACTAGCAACAAACCCAAAAAAGAGAATAAGTAGTGTAATATATTATTCGTTTATGTATTTTTGAAGTTGTTACTTTTGTCCAAATCGTTCTAACAGCACCAAATATGCAAATAAGTGTACCGAATATTAAAAATGTATTTGCAGAAAGCATTCTCAGACCAGTATTGTATGTAATGAATGTAAAAAAGTAAAATGCGTTATATTTTTGAAGTACAGGATAAGGTATAGGGTATGACTCGTCACGAACCTGCGGATTAATATTTTTATTATTACCTATATTCCATATGTTTACATCTACCCATCCCATTCTCCTACTTAACAATTGTGTCTAGTAATACATTTGCAATATTTTTTGTAGTGTAAATTGGCTATTACTTTTGGACATAAAGCACATTCTCCAATCCGTTGTATTCCTCATTAAATGAATGCGAAGAAAATTATGGAAATAATTTTACTTTTCAGCAAGACAACGCCCCTATACATGAAACCAAAAGATAGAAAAAGATATAGATGTTTTGGACTGGCCTGCACTTAGTCCCGACCTAAATCCTGTCACCTCTGGGGAATTTTAAGTGCCGAAGTATACAAAAGTGGAATGACTTATAACTCCTTAAATGAGCTGTATCGGAGAGGACATACGCATTATTAAAATGTATGTCTTATTTCAATGTATTTAATTAGCTTTAACTTTCCAATTTTTTCTTATTTTATACCATATAAATATTTCCTTTAAGAATTTGAATTAAGTATAAAAAATATTAAATAAAAATAAACAAACTCTGAAAATTTGTTACTTTAATTTTTTGTTTCTCTTTACTAAATATAAAAAATATATAAACTTTTACATTAGCTTTAAAACCGAAGAGATGTACACTATAATTTTTTCCTTGCCTCTATAAATAAATTGTATGAGAAGAGGTTTTGACCTTTCTAAATTTATGCAGCCAATTTACTGGAAACTCTGTAATGTTAAAAGCCGTGACCACATACCAAAAATTACTTTTTAATTGCTCTTGTATCCGTACTTTGAACAAGTTTCAATAAACTGAAGACGGTTTTAATATTTCTATTGTGCCCGGTACAAGAATCATGGCATCTGGCTTATATTTTTACTGAATTCATGACTTCCGTAATTACAAACATACAGAAAGACCCCGTTTAACGCGGGGGATACGTTCCAACAAGTTACAACGCTAAACGATGCAACTAAATACATTGCGACTTCTTTATTCTAGACAGACTAACAAAAGAGCGTTACGAAAAGATGCATAGAATACACCGTTGCTAGATAGTGCACCGCTTTTGCTTGGTGCATGGCCCTTTCATTTGAAGACATATACAACAAGTATCAATACATTGTGCGATTTAGGCGAATTCCAATACTAAGGCGTAATATTTAAACAGCGTTAAGTGGGGTATACTGTATAAATTTCGCTTATAAAGGTAGGTACTCTGTTCATATTTGCGAAAAATTATGGTTTTTTTGTGCGAAAATTTTGATGTGGAACGAATGTAGTCTATCTCGCGATTTTGGAAAATTTGTCGGTTTTATTGCTTGAGTGCTGAAAATAAAATAAAAATTCAATAACAAATTTCAATAATATAAACTATTTCTATGGCACTTATTCCAAATACTCTTTCAACTTTTCAATTTTTGCCGTCTTAATTCCCTCACCGTCTGATGATTGAATTTTTATTTGCAAAGCATCAAAACGCAAAGTGACGGTGAGTAAGTTAAATTTTGTAGGACTCATCGTAGTAATATTTTTCTTTCACTGGCACTACCATATTTTCTTTTTCATATTGTGTGACGTATAGTTCGTACATTTTCTTAATATTTAAGTCAGGATTTAAATATTGTCGTTTTGGATTATGAGTTCTGCTGTAGTGACTACTGTAGTTTGGGAATGACTTTATACGTTTGATAACATTTATGTCATCTATTTTATTGTTTGCAAAACGACCTTTGAGCTGATTTTTTTTTCAAATTTTTGACGAATTTTTATATGTATTTTTATAAACAAGGGTTTGAACTGAACTCGAACCGGAACGAACCAGCTTGTTTTTCGAACCGTGAATAGGAGTCCGGAACGCGTTCCGGTAAAAAAAAAAAAATTAAAATAACACCACTGCAATACACATATAATCGTATGTCCCGTGAAAACTTTGAGAGTTCATAAGTCAAAACACACTTTTTCAGCTTAGAATGTTATATAACGGAGGCGTTGATATGACAAATGTAACTCGACTGTCAGAATCTTTAAATAATAACTACTGTAATATTTGTCCGAAGTCGCCGTGGTCTAGTAGGTAGTGTGTTAGCTTATTAGACGTAAAAGCCAGGGTTCGTGTACCAGGCCAGACATCAAAACAAAATACAATAAGTATTTTTTCGGCGATTTCCTCTCAGCAGATTTCTGACAAAAACTCTGAGAGTAAATAAAATTGCCATGAAAAGTTTCTCAAAAATCTCGTTCGGAGTCGACTTTAAACTGTAGGTCCCGCTACTCATGTATAAAATTAACGCACACAACATAAGTGGTGTGAGAAGCTAGGTCATAATCCTGATTGAAGGGTTGTAATGGCCAATTATGTATTATGTATGTGTAATATTTGTCCGATTTGATCGAACGAAGTGTCAATCTCTTCACAAGATAATACACCATCAGAATGCTATCACTTACTTCATATTTTTTAATAAAACTTTGCTACTATGAACGGAAAAACTTGAAAAAATATAGAAAAAAATTCGTATTTGTCAAGTTTACCCCATCAGACCTCATAGCAAATTAAGTCAAATTATAAAAGTATATACGTACACATCTGCTCAGAATAATAGATACACCTTGTTCTAAAATATTGAAGAAATGTTAATTGTAAAAATATCCTCAAAAAAGCAGCGAAAACTATTTTTTATTATAGTTCTATCCGACTACATCTTTAATACGAAAAATTTTACAGGTACACGCATTTATTTAATTATAAAAAGCGAAATTCCAATGAATCCATAAAAATTATTGATTATAATAATAGATACACTCGACTTATTTGTAATTTTTTCCATAGTAAATTAAATTTTTGAGTGATTTTTCATTGCATTTATGTGAAACGATAAGAATAATTTCATTTTGATATAAAATTACATAAAAATCGAAAAATATTATAAAGAAAATGGAAGGAAATTATCACTGCACTGAAGAAGAGAAAAAAAGTTGTTAAAACCATGAGAAATCACGGCAAATAATTGCGAGAAATAACGAAGACCTTAGGAAGATCTTTACACTTTGTGCAAATATCTTTTAGCAAAAAAACATGGTAGAATCTCCTGGCAGACCTAAGAAAACCAGCTCAGGAAGAAAAAGATGGATGGTATTGGCAAAAAATGACTTCTTCAAATCGTCTGATAATATTTCGGTCGGGATTTTTATTGAAATTAGTTCAAATACAATTCGTCGTTGACTTGTACAAGCGAATCTTCTACAAAAATGCCAAATATTTAACACTTCGGTTGTCGACAAAAATACCTGAGAGTCACGTCTCTTAAAAGCATTTATTTTTAATAGCAATTTTAATTAATAACGTCTTATAAATATAATACAAATTATAAATAATTATAAATATAATATAATTATAAATTTAATATAAATTAAAGTGCAGGCGTGAACGTGTTAAAGTCCAAATAACAGTTTTTGTCAAATAAAACAAATTTGGAGGGTTCGAGTTCTAGTTTGGGAAAAGTGAAGGCGTTAGCTCAAAATGAAGCCTTGAAAAACATTTGAGAAAGCAAAATTATTGAATTAATAGGTCTAACGGCTCGTAGATGAGTTGTTAATTTACGAAATAGTGCATATTTTATTAATTGTTAAATTATGTAAAAAGAAAAAGAAATTTTAAACTTGTAGTTTTTGCCATCCAAATTTTAGACATTTTAATAATTATTGCAAATTTATTTCAATAACTAGCAGATGGTACCCGGTATTGCGAGAGTTATAAAAATAACAATAAATAAAAATCCGGTTTCGAAACCGGTTTCTTAAAAAATGTAATTTTTCAAATTATTCGGAAACCGGAAACCCAGTTTTTTGAATACTCTAAGTTCTAAATATAAATGCATACAATTTGCCCGTTTTTCGCCCCTTTCCTCCTTTTTGGACCCCTTTTTGTCCAACTTTATAAACGGAACACCTCCAATAGCTATTTGGGAAACTCAACCAAGCTAAATCGTAAAAAAAATATCTTTAAAACAGATGAAATATAGCATTTATGCATAAAATACTAATTTGTTACCATTTTTTCTAATATAGAACTTTCTAGCATTTCTCCATTACATTTCCAATATCGTTCTGAACAATAAAGCTCCTAATATAAAATCCTGTGGGACACCAAAATCAGTCTCCCAAATATTCGGCTCAACATCATTTACCTTTGTTATCTGTCTACATCTCGTGAGATATGAACTTAATCACTTTAATTCATTGTCCCTAATGCCATAACATGAAAGTTTTCTAATCAAAAAATATTTCTATCTATCTGTTTCGAACGCATTTTTGAAATCAAAAAAAAAAAATTACCAGAACTTTGCGATCATTTCCTATAAATTTCTATCTATTTATTACTTAGTTAATTGCCGTCTAATATGAATACCACTTTCTGATATTTCGATAATAGGTTATACTTCTCAAAATATTCCTTCAACTGGTTTTTATTTATCGTCTCAATAATCTTCTCTCATGTTCTCAGGGTATTTATCAGGCAATATTCCTCACGTTTAATAGTATTTCTAATCTTCTCACCAGTCGTAACCATCAGTTCCTTCCAGTCCTCTAGGAATATTCCAGTTTCCAAAGATCTTTTTATAATTGTGAGCAAAATATTGCCAACTCTGTTCCAATAGTCTTTGTCTTTCTTTTTCCTCATCTTTCAAAATATATTCTCCAATTCCATTAAAAATGTTACACGAAAATTAAATCCGTAGTTTGAAGTTCGTGCATTATTCTCATAGAGTACATTCTCAACTGAAATACACTCGTTTTATGCGAATTCGAATTTATGCGATTTTAAACGAAAAAAATTTTTTTTACAGTTTTTTATAGGTTTTAAAATGTTATGACACTTTTGAAATTTTATAAATAAGTTTATATTTTTATTTAATTTTATAAATAAATTAAACCAAGTTTGCTCCACTGATATAATCATCATCATCCTGTGTTCCATTTTGTCGACACTGACCAGTGAAATAATTGACTTAATTCACTAAATTAGAGGAGATAGATTTGACACGCTGAAGCAGGACGATGTAGAAGAGCCGTTAGCTGACGAACCATTAACCGATATCGACGTCATTAGTTCAGTCACCGATAATGAGAAAAACGTGGATAGTGAAGTGAGTAATTCCGAAGAAAGTGTTGTACAATTCAATTCAAAACAAATTGGTGATATCTTATTCTTACTATGGTCGCGGATTAACTGATCTGTTTTCCGAATATCATGAAAGTCACAAAATTTAAATCCGACTACATATCATGCAATATAGAAAACAATTAAACCTTCTAAAAACTCGTTGATCTAGTCCCTACAAATGTAGGCACTACCTGATAGGAATGTATGTAATAATAAAAGTGATGTCGAACCAATTCCAAAACAATGCAGAATGATTGACCGTACATTTATAATGATAGACTGAAGTTTATTATTTATTTATTATTTTTTGGATAATTTTGTTTTTTTCTGTAAATAATGAATTAATATTTTAGTTTTGTTTATATTTTTTTAGAGCTTTTTATTCTTATTGTTTAAGAAAATGAAAAAGTATACTTTTGTTGACATTTTATGCGATTTTGCTTTAATTTTTCAATTAAAATCTGAATCTACGCGATTTTACAGGATTTTGGAACGAATCATTAATTTTTATATCAAGCTAGAGTATCGTTTTGTGCGAATTCAATTTATGCGATTCTTTTTTTTTTTGGAACAGATCTATCGGATAAAACGAGACCTGAATGTACGTATATCCCTAATGCCATTAATAAAATATTCGTTGAACCTTTCAGCAATTTCAACATTTTCCGTATATTCTAGGCTCTCAAATATCACATTCTTTACCACATTCCTCGGTTTCCCTAATACTAAATTCTTGATCCTATTCCACATCTCCTTTTTTGAATTCACTACTTTAACTTTATATAAGTTCCTCGTTGCCTTATAACTGCACCATGCATCAATACTATTCTCCATAATGGCTCCCCTGTATTTCATAATTTTATCGAAACAAACTTCTCACGATATTATGGTAACCTTTAGTCATGCAATCCAACCCATTCCGGGTAACAGGTTGTATAAAAACAAAAAAATCTTAATAAAACATTTTAAAAACAGAAATGTTTGACAATTTCGCTACTACTTTGTACATTACTCTTTTAATTGAACATGTAAAGCGAATCTCAATAATGCCAAGACCAGGAACGAAAAGAGAAGATGGCAAGATGTATACACACAAACCGCTAAAGGGGTCAAGAAAAGCGTTCGACGAGACATGAGCAGCTGGGTGGATGATCTCGCCAAAGAATCCCAAGCAGCTTCCGAGTCCCATAAAAGCCGCGATCTGTACAGAATAACAAAGCATTTAGGGCGCAAGAGCTTCAACACAAGCAAACCATTAAAAAACAATCAAGGAGAGATAATCTCATCGAAAACTGGTCAAATTGATATATGGGTGGAACATTATGACTATACAGCCTACATGTCTTTGCCTCCAACACACTGAAAAACAGGACATATCGTTAAATAAACCCAATACGAGCGAAATTGAGACTGCAATTAAAGCACTTAAAAACAATAAAGCGCCAGGAATCGACAACATATCGCCAGAACTATTAAAGGCAGATCCTGCTAAAAGTGCTCAACTCATACAACCCATAATAGATAAATTCTGGGACACCAATCACTTAAGCGATAACTTAAAAGAGGGTATTTAAGGTCCCAGGAAAGGAGATCTGTCAGAATGCAAGAATTGGAGCGGTATTACGCGTCTGAGTAAGGTAAACAAGATCATTCCCAATATAATAAACAAACGTCTGTCAACCGCACCGTTCAACGATATTCGGAGTGTGCAAGCAAGTCTGGTATCGATCATATTAATAGCCTTAGAATAATAACGAAGGAATCAGTTGAATGGCGTTCCCCGTTGTATTTAACATTCATTGGCTTTGAGAAGGCATTCGACTCGATTCACCACGCAGCAATATAGAACGCACTTCGTTGTAAGGGAATACCAGAAAAGCTCTTTACATTAATTAGATCACTATACGAAAATGCTAAGTGCCGCTACCTACATGAGGACACAATCAGCTGTCCAATAGACGTCAAAGTGGGTGCACGACAGCATCTTGGAAAATGTCACAGCAACACCAAGAGGCATCACCTGGCGAATAAACGGCCGCCTCGAAGATTTAGATTACGCAGACGATACATTTGTTTGCTCTTACATAGATTCGACGATATGCAGTCAAAGCTTAATAATATCGAAGTCGAATCAACAACTTGTGGTCTCAAAATTAGCATTTCAGAAACGAAAACCATGAGAATCAACACAACAAATTCACGACAATTCATGCTACAACAACAACTTATCCAAGACAGCCAATCATTCTGTTACCTAGGCAGCAAAATAACAAAAAGCGGAGGCTCTAAAGAGGACGGCCGTCCAGGCAAGCATACGGTCAATTAAAACACATATGGAAGTCCTCCCGTATCTCAAAGCGCATCAAAATCAACACCTTCAACAGCTGCGTAAAATCAGTTGCGCTTTACGGATGCGAGTCCTGAAACTTAAACCAATGCGATACAAGTATTCATTAACCGTTGTATACGTCGTATACTTAAAATTTTCTGGCCAAATACCATAACAAACGAACGCCTATAGGCCGAGTACGGACCAACACGAGTTCAAGTCGAAATCCGGAAACGGAAATGGAGGTGGATTGGGCATGCCTTGCGAAGACCACAAACCGACACCACTAGAAACGCAATAGACTGGAATTCAGAAGGCAGCCGTAGGAAAGGTCTGCCGAGTCGAACGAAATCTTTATGGCCCTATGCTCCTTATAGGAACAACAGGAACTTATATATGTATATATATATATACATTACTCTCTCAATATTACTGTTTGATAGCATATTCATTGAATTACAAAAAGGATTATTTATTTTGTTGCAACAGCATAATTGAGCCGTTTATTTTGAAAATGGCATAAGTCACTTTTTCAAAAGACTGGAGTTAATGTCAAATCTACATATAATAGAACAGTATCTTTTCATTTCCAAAAAAAATCCAATCAATAAGTTGAGAACTATTGAGAATTTCTTTGAGAGAAATGTTGGTAATTAACGGTATAACCAGTGATGCCAACTTAGCCCTTTTCGGGCTAGATTTAGCCCTTTTTGAAGTACCTTAAACGCGAAAAAAAATTTTTAGCCCTAAACTAAAAAACGCACAATTTCAGCGCTTTTCAGTATTTTTGTTTAGCCCTTTTAGCCCGTTTTTCCTTTAACTCTGTAGGGCAATATTGTCTTATGTTTCTCTGGCAATGTCGAACTGTAAGCCAATGTCGCAGAATTTTTTTCTTCTATTTCTTGATCGCTTCTTTGACATTTACATAGAATTGCCAAAAGAATTTTTTTCTTCTATTTCTTGATCGCTTCTTTGACATTTACATAGAATTGCCAAAAGTACCGGGAAATACAAGCTTTGCTGAAAGTTTAAAGTTGTGTTTACATAATAATTAGGTAGAAAACAAATGTCAGGCTGCGCTATAGTTATATACTGCAATTCATTTATCATTTGCTTCCATAGAACACTTGACAGAAACAAGTCTCAATACCATATATAAAGTGATTTATGAATGAAGAAGAGGATGACCAAGAAGTACAAATCGTATGTAACAATGACCAACTTTGAAAGACTGTAATGTAAATTCTATTTGAAACTAATCTAGTATCTTAATTCTATTGAATGTAAAATGATCTCAAGAGCAATAATATCTATTAATAAATTGTTTTGTTTAAAAATTGTGGTTTATTTATCTGAAAAGACTTTATAATTTTAGCCCCCTTTTTGCGCTTTTTTGAAAAAAATGAAATTGTTTTGTACTAAAAACGTAATTTTTTCAATTTAGCCCTTTTTAGCCCGTTTTTCATTTTTATTCACGCGTTTGGTGCCATAAGAGTTGGCATCACTGGGTATAACCAATATGTTTATTTTGAAAGCAGCGTAAGTCGCTGTTTACAAGAAGGGCTTAGTGCACAACATATTGAGATTTGTGATAAGCAGTAATGTTTCTTCTTTACTTTTTAAAAAACACCAATTAAATTTTATTTCGCCTACTGACCGGACAAATGCATAATGTTAAAGAAAATAAATACCCAAAATTTAAGATTTGAAATAATGAAATGCCAAATTTAATTTTTCTAAATAACAACACTAGTGACAAGTGTATGTCAAAATTAATTAACAGTATTTTTAAAAAATTGTGTTCATCGGACTTATACATAATTAGTGTATTGTTATTAAAATTACTTTTATATGGGGCCTGTTCGTAAATACATTACTGCGCTCCATAATATGATTATTTTGCACTCACATTGCTAATCACATGTTGCTGATGCTTCTTTTTTCTGAGTTATTTGTTTACATTTACGAATGAACAAACACTGCGCAGTAATGCCTTTACGAACAGGCCCATGATGTTATCAGAAAGAAAAGTAAATACAGAGGAAAACAAAGTGAATTGGCTTAAAAAATGTTTTATAAACTAACTTTAGATGAAGAAGATGCATTTCTAACTTTGAATTTGTCACCAAAAAGTGGAAGACCTAGGCGTTATTCACAAATAGGGATGTATTAATTATACTCTGGACCTCGTCCTGTTTCTTCATCAAAATACAAAGACATGGTGGACTTGATTAATCATATACCTCCAATATAACACAGTTATTTTAAAAATTTGGTACAAAACACAATTTCCGAGGCCGTAATCACTAATAATGACGAAAATTAAATTAAATTGGTGTATTTTCATATAAGTTACTTACACTTATTTTTATTTTTTGTATTTTAAGATATTTTAAATAAAAAAATACTTCAACCAAACCTTTATATTAACCATGTTGTTAAGAATTATTATTAATATATCACATGTCTCATATACTTAGCAATTTTAGTAAATCACTGCCCTTTCAAAACAACACTTCAGCAAAGTGAAAGTGAAAGTGGCTTAAGTTAATGAAAAGAGGTGATTTTCTAATTTTTAAACTAAAATAATTTTGAAAATTTTAAAAAAATCTTACCGAAAGTAAGCATCCATATTTTAAATGTGTTAAAACGCAAGCCATTAAATATATCGAGTTAAAAACAAAGTGACTTATGCCACTTTCAAAATAAACGGCTCAATTATTAATACAATTTGTTTCATTATTCAGCGCAAGTTTAATTGTTAGTTAGACCAGGACTCCAAGTATTCGTATCAGTTTGCTAAATTCCAACGAACCATTTTTCACTTGTAATTGCGGTGTTTTTAAATATTTAAATTATTTTCTTATTCAATTATTTAATGGAGTCCAACATAGAAATTACAACGAAAAGAGATTTAAATAAATTATGGCGTTCGTTTGAACAAATTCTTTTCCAAAAATAAAAGCAACCAGACAGTGAGTGCTGCAATGTAAAGCGTAAAATTTAATTTTTTTTCTTGCAATTTAAATAAAGTAAGAGCACATGCTGAGAGTAACTTGGTGGTTTTGTTAAAAATTTAACTTTTGGGATACGTGAGAAATAACTACAACAATTCCCTAAAGATATTAAAAAAAATGAATGCAAAGCCCACGTCAACGCAACAACAGGAGTAATCCAAACAGACACGAAATATCCACACTAATGGACAAACATCATTATGACCGTCCTTTGCTATCAGCGTTTCAACGCAGGGCAACATCCTATATCAGCTTAACCGTAGCGCATAATCTAGTTTGACAAAGACATTTCACCTCATGTAGCAAGAAATAAAAGTTTAAAGAAATTGAATTGAAAACAATTCAGGTTGTGGTAAGGGATCGAACATTTTCAATTTAAATATTTATTACAAGCTTATGATACTTTATATTACGACTCATACATAATTTTATTGATACAAATTAAAAAAAAAAAAACATAAAATCATTCCAGAACTCATTATTTGGGAGAGCTTGTTACTTACTTAATTGGTCATTGGCCGGCAGCTCACTAACATGATCGTCCTTCTATCATATATAAATGGCATACAACCTAGTACATTGCTTTCAGCTTCCGGTCATATGTTGAGTATTTTCGTTGGGAACTTGTAAGCTTCTTCGAAAAGAACGCAAAAAACTAGAGGCAGCCATAGATGTCTACGTAGAATGCCAGCACAGCTTTAGCGGAAAGGTGCACCAACAGCCAAACTTCAGGTAACTAAAGCTCGTAAAAGAGCGGCTTCTGCGTCAAGGTCCACTTTAAAATCGCACAATCGTTTTTTCCTTTTCCAGTAATAAGCTCCCGTACTTTCACCGCATTTGGCAGGAATCTTCGGTGACTATGAATCGTTTAAGCTTTTGAGACACTATAAGATTACGAAATTCTCTAATTGCCGCCACTTCACACGGGTTTCCCACATAGGTCAAACATCAAAAAAAAGCTTTATTGCACCAAATTTATAGACAACTGTCTAAATTTTATGAATCTAACAAATTTTGTTGTTTTATTTCCGAGATTTAAAATTTGCGTCATTTTAAAGTGGAGTTATGTTTATATTCCAAATATTGTGTTCGCATAGTCCCACAAAAAAACTTAGGTTTAATTAAAAAATTTTTGGTGTTATTGTTTCAGAAGTCTCAAAAAACCCAACAAAAATTAAATTTTAACTTATTTTCTACCAAATTAAATGATGAAAGTTGCAAAAATTTAAGTCTATTAAAAAATCGCGGAACAAAAAACTTTTTTGACCTTTGCAAAACACACGTTTCTTAAAAACTAATTTTTCACGTAGACTTTTAGTTATTTGTCCCGCATCTGCCCACAACTTTTTATACATCAAATTGTAGATTTTTTATCCCTCTTTAAATTAAATAATATTGTGGCTGCGGATTTTTGCATATTTTCACATAAGGATGTGATTTGCACAGTCATCCCACGAAAAATAATAAAGAAATGGCTTTTTGTTTTGTACTATATCTTCTTAAGAACATTAGTAAAAATGACACATATGTGGTTTCTTGCGTACAGAAATGAATGATATTGAAAAATGCCTCCAGAAAGAAGTAGATGAAGCACCTTACAAATTCGGACTGTCACCATTATATGCCAACATACGATTTTTTAGTACTCCATTCACTTATCGTATAAATTAGAGCTAAAAAATGGAAGAACGAAAAGTGAAAAGAAAACAATTTATTCAACAACAATTTCGGGCCAAAATGGGACTTTTGGTAGGTGGTTTTGGAAATTCGAACGATGGTAATACAGCGTGGAGATTTTTTCAAAATGTCGATCTTTCATCAAAAATAACAAGAATCGATAAGGATATTTTGCAAAGATGTGCCACAATTCTCCAAGCTATAAATTCTGCTTTTGAAATTGATGCCGAAAAGTTTGAGGAATATGCTTTAGAGACAGCCAGAAAACTTGTTGAGGAGAATCCCTGTAGTACCAGGTACATAAAATTCTAATCTGTAGAGCTGAAGGTGATTAACCATGCATTAGTGCCCATTGATGAATTATCCGAGGAAGCAGCTGAAGCGAAAAATAAGGATATTAAACAGTTTAGATTGCAACATACAAGAAAAATATCCCGCACTGCTACAAATACAAACCTTTTAAATTGGCTCTTTTGAAGTTCAGATTCATGTATTTCTGGAGCCCTAGACTTACCAACTTGACTTACAAGTAGTTTAAGACAAGGATTTTTAAATTTGCTTAATATTTGATAAATATTAATATCTTATTTTACTTATTTTTAAAACAAATCTATAAGCCAATTAACTCTTCAGAGATCAAATAGCTACTTTGGTTACAGTTGTTAATATTTTTTCCTAAAAACTAAATTTGTATGCTTTAAGCTCTTAGGACATGCTATGCACTTTTGAAGACCCCACCTTTTTTGATTTTGGAGGTATTAATTTTTGACAGCTTGTTCATATAAGGGAAACCACAGTGCACTTTAGGGGATGAAACCCGTCTGCATTAACGAGATGACCAAGAAATCTGATTTTGATCTTACCTAATTCGCGATTGTTCAGATGATTCGCGTGTAGGCGGTATCACGGCAGTGATATTCGATGGAAATAGATAAATGTCAATGTAAATAGATAAATGTCTACGATAGTGTAAGCGGATTCCGGCAACTGTTACTCGTTTCATTTCGAAGTAAGTTTCTGATAGTCTTTCGCTACTCATTGTCCACAAAATAGTCGATTGAAGGTATAAACACATAGACGACAGAGGGTAGCTTGCCAGCTCGACAGAAAATTATGGCAATTGCTTTTTCTGCCATGTGCCGACTGCTTCTTTGAAAACAGAGCAGAAAATACCAAAATAATAAACTATAATTTAAATTATGACAAATTTCAATGGTGTCACTATCGAATTTTTTTTGCGTATGCAAAAATAAAATCACAAATATAAAAAAACCGCACACTCACACATATGTATGTACGTATATGACAGAAAACCGCAATGAATGAGTATAAGCACTCATGAAATTTTCAATACAAATGAATCAACAATAATGAAATTTACTCTGATTCATTCGTACTCTTATAACGTTGATTTATAAGTACTTGCAATCTGAGGTTCATGGGACTTGAATCATTCATCAAAATTCGCAGTCTTTGTTGTTGTTGCATCTAAAAAGAAATATAAGCAAACAGATAAAATGGCAAGCAGACACAAACACTACCATTTAGTGAGTATTTTAGTATTCGTAAGCGAATTGTACTTATTTTGTAATTCTTGTGAATGTTAACTTATGGAAAGTCGATATCAGCAACATTAGACGTGTTGTTAATTATAAATATGATTAGTATTTCAAATTTTGACTATGAGTAGAGGTTCCATGATAATAAAATAATCATGAGTGAGTATAAGTATTAGAAATTATGAGTATGATTCGATTCTACATACACAAAAACAATTCATGTAACTTTAGCAATGGACTATTTGGGCAGGAGCTGCTTAGGTTGTTGTCTTGGCTTTTTCTGTTCTGCCTTCTTATAATCGTTTTCATTAAACGTGTGTATCCTAACTTGGCAGCTTTCTGTCGTCTATGTTTTTATACCTTAATTTGGTCTTGATCTAGTCGTTTCTACTAAAGCGGCGTGGAGGTTACTATCATCCAGCATTTCTCTTTTTTTATTGCAAAACAAATTACCACATCCGCTCTTGAATGTCAACCCAAATTGCTCAATAAACACGTGGTCCAGCCCAATAAGTAAGGTGATATCGTGTTCCATCAGTTGCATGTAGGCTTATATTATTTTTGCAATTTTTTTCAGGTAAGTTTTTTGATCCAGTATACCTACAGCTTAACTTTTTTTATCAGTTATCAATCATGGCTTATACAAAATAGCACACCTTTTTCCATTCACCCCCATTTATTAAACTTTCGGGAATAAAAACACATTTTCTACACACCTTAGAACGAATTCAAGCAGGTTTTTTTTTTTCAATCAAAAATATATCGAATTTGTATTCTGAGAATTGTTTTCTTTATATTTCAATTGTTATTAACGCATGGGAAAATGAATTTGAACGAAAATTTTAATAACGAATGCTTTAACAAATTCATACATTTTCTCAATATTCGAATCACAGTCCAAGGGCTGTTGAATTTTAATAAAATGGTTCTTCAGAAATTCTCCGACTAAAAGCAGCAAAATTTTCACAAAGACACTATGGTTTGGGCGGTGCTAGGTTACCATTTGTATACATTTTCCTTAAGAGAACAATAACATCGATTTGCTGCTTTTTTTCTTTTGACAAGATTCAAAGTATACTTAAAAAACAAATTATTTGCATTCAAAACACAATTCTATTGTTAAATCATCTTTCATCATTCAATAAGAATTTATTAAAAACTAAGCACATGCAGTCACTGACCTTATGTTCAATTGTGTGATATTGTATAGTGAACGCTGTTATTATTGAATAAACGTTATATGAATAGATTTATAGAAAATAATCGAAAATAATTTTATTTGAACTTTTTGACATTTTATTTTAAGAGATCAAAAAAATGTATTCTGGCTATAAAGAGTATGGAAAAAAAAGAACAAAATTATTTACCAATATATAATGGGTGATTTTTTAAGAGCTATAGGAAAATTTTTCAAAAAAAAAAAAAAACACATAAAATTCAGAAAAATTCATGAAATCTGAAACAAGCTCATTACTTTTGTTGCTATATTTTTTACTTAATCATTGATCACGCGAACAAGTTCATTGTTTTGTTTTTAGAGGCTTTTTTTAAATATTTTATACATGATCAAGTCCATTGTGTAATTTGTGGAGCTTTTGTTTATTATTTCAATAACACCATTTCAATTTTCGTAACTATATACTGTGTTAAGTTCTTTATCCCATGTGGTAGTTTTACAGTTATCAGAAAATTTGTTTCACTTTTTTTTCCTATGTTTTGTTGTTATTATTTACCGTTAAAGGACTCATTATGTGGCGTATTCTAAATGAGTATGCACCTAGCTTTAAAGTTACCTTCAACTTAAAGCTATGTTACTTTAAAGTTACCTTCAACTTAAAGCTAGGCGGTAAAGTTACCTTCAACTTATTTTGGTTATTACAACTTACAGATAAAACAAAATTAACTTTTCCTAAAAATATGGCAGTGCCGGAGCAAAGTCGATAAAACTGCTCAATTAAAGAAGTTTGTTTTTAACACAGTGGTTGTTGTATATGCTCATTTTGTTTAAATTTGAAATTGCATTTAAATTTGAAATTTGCGAAAATAGTATATGATATAGCAAGTTCAAACATAAAGTGATCTTTAAATGTTAAAGGTAGGATAATCTTCCCTTTAGCTTAACGCTCACTTCTATCTTATTGGGTACTCGTTAGAGTTGTGTAGTTCACGAACGAACTAGTTCAATTGAACTATTCATACAACTGAACTAAGAGAGCCGGTCATAATAATGAGCTCTTTTAGCTCTGTAGTTCACGACTCTCTTGTATTCGTTCATTTCATTCTTATTAGTGCTTTTATTTTGTTTATCGTTCTCATGTGTAGTTCACGAACGAACTAATTCAAATGAACTATTCAATAGAGATGTGTAGTTCACGAACGAATTAGAGTTGTGTAGTTCGCGAACGAACTAGAGTTGTGTAGTTCGCGAACGAACTAGAGTTGTGTAGTTCACGAACGAACTACAGTTGTGTAGTTCACGAACGAACTAGTTCAATTGAACTATTCATACAACTGAACTAAGAGAACCAGCTGAAAAATGTGTTCTTTTAGCTCCGTAGTTCATGGCTCTCTTGTTCTCATTTCTTATTCGTTCATTTCGTTCTTATTCGTTCTTTTCTATTGTTTATTGCTTTCATGGTATTCCTGCTAAATGATCATCGGCGGTGTTGCCACGTACTAATAAAAGAACTTATGGAGACATTTTCCTTAAAAAAGCGCGAAATTTTCAAAAAATACAAAAATAAGCAAATAAAAATAATATATTTCTTTCAATTTAATTAAAAGGATGGTTTAGACGACAAATATCCGAAGAAATCATATATATTATTTCTAAAGCACTTTTTTTTGTCGGTTGCAAATATCTCCCGTACCACCGCATCAAATTTAATGAATGATATCCCATTTTAAAGCTTATATCTAACACTAATTGCGAAAAATAATTAGAAATTGAAAAATTATTATTTTCATTGATAAAAGTTACATTTTATATAGAACTGCATGATAATACTATTGTCATTATGATCATATGTTTTTGTTCAAGTGTGGTAATTCAGGGTCGCTTAATAGTAATGCAGTTCTACATAATACAGTATGTATTAAAATCCATTTTGGCAATACAGCTATTTACTCTACTGAGGTTTATTTCTAAGTTTATTTATTTATTTAAGATTTACAATACAATTACAAATTATATTATAATTATATACGAGCTGAGTAACTTCGACCATATGCCCGGTGTAGTGTCACAGACCAGAGCCTCTGGTGGGAATCGAACCCACGACCCTCACGGCAATAGTCTAGCACACTACCCACTAGACTACCAGGGCGCTCAATATTACTAAGTTATTTATATAATATGCATATTAAGTTGTAGAAAGCTGTTTTGGCAATACTTTGAAGTAGTTGCTAGATCAAGGGCAATAAACAGGGTCGCTTAATTGTTATGCTATTCCACATATTAATCTATAAAGTTGTAAAAGCCATTTTGGTAATGTCGTTATTGTCATGGCATTGTTTGTTTTATGAAGTGAGCACATCATATCAGCAAAAATTATTCATACCGATAACACTGTACTCATATCCCGAATCAAGCTTACACCTTCTGATTCAACTGTGCCTTTCCGAATGGCAGAAAAACTATTCCCTGCGAAAGTTGCTTTTGCTATGACGGTTAACACAGTACATGGTCAAACCCTTCAAAAGAAAGAATTGTATTTACCAGAACCGGTCTTTTCACAAGCGCAGTTATACGTGGCTTTTTCTCGAGTGCGTACCTTTAAAGATATTTTTGTTTGTATTAAGGATTCGTACGGGCAAAAAGTTAACGATGATCATGTCATTACCTCTAACATTGTATTCAAAGAAGTATTGTAAAAGCATTTAAACAAATGTACGTATGTATGTATGTAAATATGTATGATGATATTATGATTTCTAATATTTTTATACTTTTAATAAAATTTCTATTAAATATTTTCATTTTATATTACAAAAATGACAACTAACGGTGCGAAATGTTCGCACGGGTCATCTAGTTCTTATTAAATATTAAAAAAAATTATATGCTTTTATAAGTACTCGTGTAATTTTTGATGATGTATTAAAATTAATTTTTTTTTTGCATTTCTTGAATGTAATTCAAATTTTATGCATTGGAATAGCACCTTATTGCTAAAAAAAATTATAAAATATTTTTTATAATCAAATTTCGATAATGAGTTTGATTCACACAAGATAATCTGGACTGTTACTCTAATATATATAAATAAATATTAAACTTTTTGAAAGTTTTAGTTCTATGTAATTTGTTGGAGAGTGTGATTTCTGATTTTAACTAAAAGCGAAATAAAAGAACTAATTTCCGTGATGAAGAGAGAAATTACTAATCGTTGTGGTGAACTAGAACTAAGTAATTTTTACGCAGAGAGCACAATATTATATTCCAAATTTAAAAAATTAGGATTTAAAAGTGACAGCTCATACGAAAACACCGTGAAATTATTGCGCAACATTAATAAATACGATTGCAATAGACTGGATTCCTATTAATTTCTATTTTATGTGTATAATTTATTTTTGTTTTTTGATTATTTGCAAAAGCTGACTTTTTTTATTTTTTCTAATATCCTATGTGTATATAATTAAATATTTATGTTTTGTTAGTATTAGGGCCATTATTACAACTTACCTTTAAAGTTGTCGATAGTTAAAGGTACCTTTAGCAAAAGTGAACGGCAAAGGTACTGAATAGTACAGAACCGAGGTGGCTTCCCTAAGGCACTCTGGAAGGAACATCGATGACTTTAGATAAAGCATTTCCAAATTTCACTTGCTGAGTTCTACTAGATATTAATGGAAGTTGAACATTATTTTCGAAAGCCATGTTAATATGAGGTTAAAATTGAAGATATTTGATGATATAAGGAATCAGTCACAATTTCTTCAAAGAGTTTTGGAATTGCATTCAATTTTGCTATACCTCTGTAGTTAGAAAATTCTAATTTATTTCCAGCTTTAAACAATGGAATTATGAACGATTTTTTCCAAGCAGATAGAAAATAACCCAATTCAATCGATTTATTGAAAATTGTCGTTAGGGGACCAGAAAGATTTACAGCACAATGTCTAAGAATACAAGTAGGTATACCATCTGGACCTGGGGTAGGTGAGTTTTGTATTGACAATAGAACAGTTTCAGCAGCAATATACGAGATATGAATACCTGATGATTGGGATAAATCATAAGGATAGGAAGTTCGATTTTGGAATAATTTATAAGAATAACTTGTTGCAAAAGAATCAGCAAACAAATTACTTATGGACATTTCGTCGTAAGCACTACGAGAACCAAATTTTAAGTAGTTCGGGTATGTATTTATACGACATTTTAATATTTTCGAAAAATTCGACAAAGCAATGTTTAAAAGTTTGTACTTTTTGTACCCAGTGTACGTAGAAATATGTGGGAAATGTTAACATACCTTTTAGGACAATGTCGTTGAATATAAATATACATACATACATAAATATACATACATACATATATATACATACATTAATTTGGCGCTTTATTTTTTCCATCGTCTTTAACATTTGTCTTCAAATGAGCAATTGCGATGCTGCAATCTCATTGACAGTTACTTTAATCCATCGGTGTATAAAGTTACTTCAAAGGAATGTGAACTTTATTCTTATTATTTTTATTGAATACTTAATTAAAACTCCGACAAATTAAAAAGAAATTAGAAAGGCTTTTATTGATTTCAAAATAGTTACATATCAAAATAATTGTAAAGCTTTTTCGCATATAATTAGTTCATATCTATGAAATTTTTTTCTTTTTCTCATGCAGTTAACATTCTCCTCTAATTGATCGGTATAGTACAGTTTCTCAGAAAATGGACACCCCAGACTTGTTACCTTTTAAACTAATTTCGATAATGGGCATGGCAGTTAATACTCTCCTCTAATTGATCGGTATAGTATAGTTTCTCAGAAAATGGACACCCCAGACATGTTACCTTTTAAACTAATTTCGATAATGGATATGGCGTATTAAAGCTTTAATCGAAACGTTTTAACCTTAAATATAATACTGTTACGAAAATGGAAATAACGTTAAAATGATAAACAAAAGCTCAACAATTTACTTGTTTACATGACCAACGAATAAACAAAAATATAGCAACAACATCAATATAAAAAAGGGGATAAACAAGTCAACAAGGAGCAACAATAACACTGCAAGGACAAACGTAAACAAAATATACAAATAACAATAAACAATATGTTTACGTATATAGAGATTTCGCGAAGGTAAAGAAATCCTCCTTCAAATATGAAAGGCAAGAAAAAGCAGACAAAGAGTTGAGCAAGAATTCAATAAGTTTTGTGTGTTTAGAGAATAATCATGGCTTAAAGATCTTCGTTATAGAGATCTATTGAACAATTGTTATTGTTTACGCAAACGAGTTCAAAGCAGATTAAGAAATAAAGCAATTGTTGTTGTTACATCAAGTTGTGAGCAGTGGCACACAGAATTGTGCGGAAATTTATTGGAACTGTAAACAAATTTATTTTTATTGCAAACTTATTATTTTACTGCAAAGGTAAAAACGTAATAATACTATTTAACTATCGAAAATTAAAAACTATGCGAATTGTATGTTCATTGCAGTTCTGATGCTATATATGTAGCTACCACGAAATGTATTGTGTGCCTTAAACCTTAGCCCAATGAGAGTCATTACTACACTACGATGTACAAAATTCATGCAGTTTTATAACAAAATTTTTAAATTTTAATGTTTATATTATAACGAAAATGGTAATGGTGTTGTTAAAATAATAAACAAAAGTTACAAAAACAACACAATGGACTTGATCATGTATGGTCCTAAAAATACAAAAGACCTTTTCACGTAATCCACGAATAAGTAAAAAATATAGCAACATAAAATCTTTTTTACAAGATCTAAAGGAATAAAGGAAAATAAGGGATAAAAAATGTAAACATCCAACAACAAAGTGCAGCGAGTAAACAAGCAAAAACAAAGTACATATAAGATCTTTCCCGGAGGCCGTCATCCTCCTTCAATAGCATTCATCACACTGTCGATCCACCGATATAAAAGGCAAGACAAAGCGAGCAATGATAGAGTTCGAATTAAATCAGTCGTGTGTGAAGGTGTCACGTTGGATTCAGTGAGAATTCCATATCAGTTGTAAGTGAAGTCACGTCATCGAGTTATAATTCAGTCAGTCTTGCGTTTGAAGAAAACAGATGTTAGTGATACGCGAGCGTAAGTGTTGTACTCACAAAAACGTTGTGAGCAAAGAAGAATAACGAACAAGTGTTGTTGCCAGTGATGCCTCTTTGTGTGTGATTACACATATTGTGTGTAATTTTTGATTGGTGTGCAGCGTGTGTGTAATTCGCTTAGAGTGTAATTTTTACTTTTTGTTCTACCTTTTCCTTTAGTGCCTAATTTTTAACAGTCAATTCGTTAATACTGATTGTTTTGTAAATTTGCTGCAATTTCTAACACCAGGTTACAAAAATAAACACCTTCATCCTTCTCTTTCCATTTGAAATACATGCAAGGCTAATGTATAGTCGTCGTAGGGGCCGAGTTCAAACCCCAGGTCAGACATCAAAACGAATATATGAAAAAATTCGTTCGGTAACTTCATCTTAGCAGATATCTGGCAAAACCTCTGAGAGTAAATAAAATTACCATGAAAAGATTCACAAAAATCTGTCGTTCGAAGTCGACTTTAAAACTGTAGGCCCCAACACTCATATATAAAATTAACGCACTCAGCATAAGTGGTGTGAGAAGCTAGATCGTAAAAGTAGTGCATATAATAAAGAATTGATTTAAAATTAAACACATATTTATTTTTATTTCATTTGCAATCTACGAGCTCATATTTTTAACGTTTTTAAAAGGTAAAAACTTTCTTTTTTTATTAATTCAGCACTCAGGGGATGACCCCTACTCATGCAGTGCATTGTACAGGTTTAAGAAAGGTGGAAAGAGGAAAGATGCGAACGGTAAGGAAACGAGTTGCTGCTGGTGACTATAAAATGGCCAGTGCTATACCTTCACCATTACACAGTCTACAGCAATCGTCCCCGAGAAGCCTGCAGTTTCTCACACCACTTATGTTGTGTGTGTTAACTTTATACAGTTTAAAGTCGACTCCGAACGATAGATTTTGAGAAACTTTTCAAGAAGAGAAAGAGAAGAAATTGCCTAAAAAATACATTTTGTATTTTTTATTTTGATGTCTGGCCTTCGCCCCGAACCCTGGTTTTACGTCTAATAAGCCAGCACACTAGCTACTAGACCACCGCGACCCCAAAACAATATATTGTTACAATTACCAAAGTTATAAAAAGTTCTAATTTCTTGAAATACAAAGATATAAATAGCAAAACCAACCTAGGCAAGTTGACGTACATACAAGGTATGACACTGATGTAACAGTTGACGTTTATTTAACTTTGCCCTTAAATGTACTCTTCAGCGTATAAAATAACTCTTTACCTGGTAAAATAGGCAAATAACAAATAAACGCAACATAATTTGTTAAAAAAAATTTTCATAAGTGAAGGAACTTGGAGTCCTTTTATAATTCCTTTTTACATTTAAATAAAAATAATATGATTCATGCTTTAAAAACAGAAGCTAAATGTTCTACCTTGTAAGAAACGTTCCAATATTGTTTTCACCGATAAAGTTTAATTGCTCAACTGAGGCATTTTATGAACTTGATTTAACTTACAAAAGTGGAGTTAATTTGTTACGCCGTTGACACTTAACTGCCTGAAAGCAACTTTATGTGAGGACAAGGATGTATAATAAGAGAGCAGCAAGTATGTTGAACGGAACAAAGTAAATACAAAACAAACAAGCAATAACACATCTATTGCGAACTTGTGATAACAGGGAACTAGAGCAAAAATACTAAATTACTGTACCTGTATTGAAATTTTGTTTTCCCCACTCTACAGCTATGGAGTTGGAATCGCCTGTTATGTAGTAGCATGTGTTATTGTACAAGTGGCCCGAAATTACTCTTAAGAGACAATGTGTTTTAATCTTTATAAAGAATTTGTGCAGATAATGTAGAAGGAATTGCGGATTTTAGATATCAGCGAGTAAATGAATTGCCTAAAATTGAAAGTGCGTTTTAAATTATTTCGTTACTGCAAGTCCTGTAAAAGGCGATGTAAAAAAAAATTAACTTGTACTAATAAATTTTGGCTTTTTAAAGAAATTCCGTTCTCTAATGGTGTTTTCTTTTCTACAAAGAAAATGTCAAAGCGGCTGTTGACTATGTATGTAATAAATTCAGTAATTCTTCTTCATCAGATACCGAAGATGAATCTAATAACTGATTTATTCCAATTTTTGCAAAAAAAAAAAAAAATAAATGCAGCAATATCCATATTTATATTTTTTTCAAAAAAAAGGTTTTAGATCTAAAAATATATAAATATGAAAAAGGTGTTGCCGGATCGCTAATTTTTCAACTTTATTTGTTGAGAGCTTTTTCTATAACAAAAAAAAAAAAAAAAATATTTGAAAGCTGTTCTAGCATTGAATGCAATTTTTTATATTACGGACTATGTAGCTTTAATAATGTAATGTTTTCTTAAGGTTACATAACAAAACAATGAAAAAATTAACTTCAAATTTGATAACAATACCAGGCGACTTTGTCTAAATATCATCTGGTAGCCCTATAAATAAACAAAAGTCATCTCCTTTACAGGGCATTATCAGCACTCTCGATTTATACAGGGCATAAAGTGCAATGCCCTCCGAGTGCGAATTATTTCGCCTTTTAGAGGGCGAAACATTTTTAAGAAACAAATGCAAAATTGCATTTTACATTAATAAAATACACACTTTTTGGTAGAAAAGAAAACACCATAAAATTATTTAAGTGAAATCTGGTTTATCACTTTGTTTATCAACGATTTTCCCTCAGTTGCTTTACGTTCTAAGGTATTGATGTATGCTGACAACGTTACGAAGTACTTCGTGCTGACTGTTGCAGCTTTTATAACTTGTGTATATTGAATTTGTTGGGATTAAATATAAAAAATGTGTAAAAACATGACACAGTAAGATTGATACTTTCTATTGCATGTTGGTATACTATTGGATCACAGGCTCAACTTTCGGGGCAACATATTCAGATAGATGAAGCGCTGGTCTAAGGAATTTTTTGATCCTTGTTTAATAAGTATAGTTCTATCATATGGGACCCTTGTTATGCAGTTCATATAAATGTCAGCGCAAAAACAATTAAAAATTTTTTTTTTGTTTTCGACGTCTTGTTTGGAACTTTTATGAATTGGCTCCGTTTCAAAGCAGACTAGCTTTGATTAAACTTCCAACTCTTAAATGTCGTCGTTTTGTGGTGTGAACTCTTTTATTCTTTTATTCTCAATAGGCATATTTTTAAACTGTTAAGTAATGTTTTGTTTTTGTTGCGTTTGTATTAAACTGCGATTGTATATACATATGTACCGTAGGTACCCTGAAGGCAACATGTCGACATGTGTCCCCAAGTCACCAGTTTTGGCGACTATATTGGTGACATTGCAATTGTCAAATTGTCAAGAAATTATAAAATTTTAATAAAAAAAAAAAATCAACGTTATATAAAAATAAAAGCGGTGAAAATGAAGCAATTATAAGTCCAAATGTGAATTGTGAAAATTTTGTGGAGCCAGAATATTCAGGCTGTCTCATCTAAAATTGATTTTCCAAAATATAGTTCGCGTGAGAAGACAAAAAATTGGTATATTGGACACAATTGTTAAACAAAATTAAATTGCATCAATTCTTATGGAATTCTTTGCTATCGACTCTGAAGAAAAACAGAGAGAATTTGATGCTATTTTGAAAACTCATTCAGACCCATACGTAAGTACTTACCTTTATTGTGGAACTAATTCAACGAATAAAATTTCATTTTTTGTTTATATTCAATAGATTAGACAAATGAAATCACACCTTGCGGGTAAGGCAGAACGAAATCTTCATGAAATATTTGACCAAAATATTAACATGAATTTTAATGTTGATGGCTCTTTTAGCTAAAAGAAGTTTCGCGAATAATCAAATGTTTTTAAAGCCTTAATAAATGCTTTTTTTGTATTCTCATAAATATTTGTAATATTTTAAAAATTTGTTCCGTTGTTTTTAATATCCAGATGTAATAGCAGCTTAGAGCATCATTCCAACGCCAAAAGGAAAAATATTTCAAAGAAATGGGTCGCAGCAAAACCAAAAATGATATAAATCGTGCAGAAGACGACTCTCCCAAAGAGGATTAATAATTTTACTTAATTTTAATAAAACAAACGTTATTTTGATGTTCCAATATAAATAAAAGAGACTGAATTGATAATATCTTTTTAGTTTTCAAATTTAATTTTAAAAAAGTCTATAAAAATGAAATCGTACCTTTTTTTTTTTAATAAAATGTCAAATATTTACAAAAATTTAAATTTTATTGTCTTCTTTTACTACAGAAAACTACCAGAAGTGTAGACTAGAAATGCTAAATTGTACTATTGATTCACTTGTTCCAATGTCTATATATGGTCCTAAAAGGAGTACATATTCACTATATAGTCAATAGTACTAATGTCAGTAGTAGATTTTTAATGACACGCACATATTAAATGTCTATAGTAAATAACATTGGCTGGGTTATAAAATGTCACTAGTACTGGTGACTGTGTCAATAGTAAGTCAGTAGAGTTTTACTATTGACATTTCCTACAGGGTACTTAGTCAGTAAGAATAAAAATATCTATTGACAATAACAAATAAATAAATATCCCTATGGATACAATAGTGGCAAAAGAGTGACATTTGTTCTTAAATGATTTTTTAAAGAGATTAAATAAATTCTTACGAAAATATTAAACCAATTCTACGCATATAAAAATTAATGATACATACATAGAATACTCTAATAGGAATTGAAAATTAGAACCCTTGGTTACTCACATTTTAGATGTATTGTGAAATTCTTCAAATTTCAAATTTACTGATTCTATAGTTACACTTTTTTAGTTGTGTGTGACGGTTTTCATTTGATTTTCAAGAAAAAAAAAAAAAAGAAAAATAAACAATAATGATAATGAATAAATGGCAAAGAGAAAAGACAGCGCTACTTGAAAACTTTTCCAATAAACACCATTTATTTCATTTCATTGTATGAAAGAAAAAAAAATCTGATGTAATTTACTCTTAGCAATATTAGATTTAAAAATCTTAATGTAGAATAAATTCCATTAAAAATTTTTGAAAGATAGTTATGTCTGCGCTGATTAGTTTTAAGGCACATACTCCGGTAGTCATTCTATCAAGCAAACTAAGTAAACTAAATTTCTTTATAAAATTTCTAAATGATTGCTCAGTGCTAATGGGATTCTTTATTATAATGTCGCTTTATTTTTTAATTTAAAAGTTAAAGTTGGCGTTAGTTAAAGGTACCTTTAGCTGAAGTGAACGGCAAAGTTATCTTTAACTTATTTTGGTTATTACAACTTACAGATAAAACAAAATTAACTTTTTCAAAAATTAAAGAAGTTGTTTTTAACACAGTGGTTGTTGTATATGCTCATTTTGAAATGCCGATATCGTAAATAGTATATGATATAGCAAGTTCAAACATAAAGTGACCTTTTAACGTTAAAGGTAGGATGATCTTCCCTTTAGCTTAACGCTCACTTCTATCTTATTGGGTCGTAATAGTGAAAAACAATTTATCTCTCCGTTAAAATCCTCCCTTTAGTTAACGGTAAGTTATAATAATGGCCCTTAATGTATTAAGATTAAATATTTAACTGAAAATTACAAAAACAACGTTTTTTAGGTTTATTACTACAATTACTAGCCTGTTGTTAACTTAAGATTTTATCTGAAAGTATTTAAGTAAATTTTCAATTTTAAGTTATTTAAATTCTAATAAATCATTAAAAATATACGCTTCATATGCGTTTCTAATATTATGCACACCGAAGAAATGTCACATTGACGTTTTGACGATTTATGCCCATTAATTAAATTAAATTAAAAATTTACATCATATTCTTTTGTTTAGTACATTAAAAGCCACTTTAAATTTTGTATTTACTTTACAATTGTTATTATTGCAAATTTAGGTTAGTAATAACGATGAGTAAAATATTATGTTTTTAAAGTTATTTGCGAACCATGTGCCTTTTTCATCCCTTAAAAGTCAAAATATTACTACTCCTCCACGGAGGGTGTACCACATACTAGTTCGATTAAAGAACGAATTTTGTTCGTAATGCGGTGTGCGATCCAGTGACTTAGGAATACATGATTCTCGTTAATAAGTCCGCTTATTTCGCTTGACTAAGAAGTGACTAAGAGAGAGAAAATAAGTTGAGGCTTACAGTCATAGAAAAATGTTAGAAATATATAATATTTTGATTTTCATTTCATCAACATATATGTTATACATCTGTGATTTAATAGTTAGGCAATTTTCTTTAAATATTTGCTCGGAACTAGTTTTGGTTAATAAATTTCCTTTTCTACTAACAACTAACCTTTTCATTTTTTCAAAATATTGATTTATGTCTATACAAAGGTAATTCTCTCTCCATATTAAGTTTAAAATATTTACTCGTCTATTAAAACAATTAAAATGTATTTTAAGGGCATATAAAACTTTGAATTTAAAAAATATTATTGTTTAAACGTAAAATATTTTTTGAGTGTAAACATAAAATAAAATATCAAAGCATCCGCTGACATGTGTGCTTGTCGCAGTCTGATCGACAACTAACTAAAATGGTAATCCCTGTTCTAAACAGACGTTGAGGCGGCGACCTATATATGTATGTGAGTTGTATTTCTTTCTCTTTCGGGTATTAGTGGTGTAACCGAAGCGAAATATTTTCTGCACCGCCTTAAAAAGCTAAGACGTGCAAAAATGAGTCGGTTCCAGCGAAAATCACATAGAATTTTCATGCTCAGAACGTCAAGAGCTTCTCTTTACGCCATCCATAGACTTATATGATTCAATATTATTGCTGCACTTATACATCAATGAACAACACTGGGATAGATTATTCAAACATATAAATATATTGTATAAAACAGTCGATTTTAAAGTTTGTTATTAGATTTATTTAATTACACAGCGTGACAGTGAAAAGTACACTCGAGTAACCACATGGTCCACGTTGTTTAGTTAGTTGAGTAGAACTCAAAACTACCTTTTTTATATTTCTCGAAACCTTCAAACTTGTTTTATTTGCGACTTTACGCACAAAATTCTAGATACTCAAACATTTCTGACCCGATTTCGAAAATTTAAGTCTTGTTGGAAAGGGGGGAGATGGACCTTTGAAATATTATATCTATACATACATAATTGGTCATTACAACCCTTCAGTCAGGATTATTAACCTAGTTTCTCACACTACTTATGTTGTGTGTGTTAATTTTATACATAAGTAGCAGGACCTACAGTTTAAAGTCGACTCCGAACGACAGATTTTTGAGAAACTTTTCATTGGCAATTTTATTTACTCTCAGAGTTTTTGCCAGAAATCTGCTGGGACTCGAACCCTGGCTTTACGTCTAATAAGCCAGCACACTACCTACTACACCACAGCGATTCTTCGACTTAAAATGCTATGAAGATTTGATGAGGTAAACTTGGAAAATTCGAATTATTTTCATATTTTGTCAAGTTTGTAGATTCATAGGAGCAAACTTTAATAAAAAAAAATATATAGGATGAGAGATTATATTCTTAAAGTCTGTTCTCTGTCAATTTCACGTTTGCACGACTTCCAGAAGTCGGCTAGTATTTGTGTTTTTTGCAAATATAACTCTATCTCTTTGCAAAATCATTGACCAATCATGATCCATCAAAAATTCTGAAAATCTTTGAAGTAAAAGTTCATTTGATGAGATGACATATATCAATAATAGTTTACTCGACTGTTAGACTCTTCAAATAATAACTACTAATTTTTGTCCGATTTGATTAAACAAAGTGTCAATCTCTTCTCAAGATAATGCACATTCAGAATGTTACCAATTATTTCATATTTTTTAAGTAAAGTTTGCTACTATGAACAGACAAACTTAAAAAATATGAAAAAATTTACGTTTTCCAATTTTACCTCATCAAATCTCATAGCATATTAAGTCGAAGAATATATGTATAACGTTTTAAAGGTCTCACTTTTCCAACGAGACTTAAATATTGGAAATCGGATCAGAGATGTTTGAGTAATCCAGAAATTTATGCGTGAAGTGCCAAAAAACAGTTTTTGTCAACTAAAAAAGTTTGGAGGGTTAGAGAAATATAAAAAAAATATTTTTGAGATCTACTCAACAAAACTCACAACCTACGCTATGTCATTAGCCGGGTGTATTTTGAATATTTTTATTTTGTCGCAGTGTTATTTTGGAACTAATATATATAAATTGACTTAACTCTATATGTTTGACAACAATTCATTTTTAAAATCTGTACTTATTTTTGACGCTTTTGACGATTTTTTTTCTAATATTTGCGGATTTGATATTTTATTTATCTGCCAACTATGATTGTGATACTAACTCTAAAAATTCAGTTCCAAAATTTTTAACCATATGGACACTTAGTCATGTTGACTACAAGGACAATAGTAGAGATTATTTAGGAATTAAGCCTAGTATTTATTTTAATATTCTTCTCTATTAAGTGGAAACTAGGAATCAGTCTATATTTCAAACCCATTAACTAAGATTCTTATTACAGTCAAACTCGGTTATAACGAACTCCGTGAGACCAGAAAAAATAGTTCGTTATAGGCAAAGTTCGTAATAAACGGGATGAAGTCATGGAAAAAAATTTAAAATACAAATAATTTTTTTTATTTATTAAAAACAAAAAGTATTTTTTTTATTAAAAACCAAAAATATGTTTTAATTATTTTTATCTAGCAGCTGATTAACGATACTGCAGTTATAATTTAATGCTGCCATATTAAATAAAAGTAAAGACTATTGCCACACTTCAAAGTTATTTTTGAGGGTTCATTATAAAAAAGGTAAAATGTATGACATTTAGTTACTGGGACCATTTAAAGTAGTTCCTTTAACCGAAAATTCATTATAAATGAGTTCGTATTAAACGAAGTTGTTTGTATGAAAATGATTAAAACGTTGGGACTTGAAAATATGTACGTAATAATCAAGAATTCGTTATAAACGAGTTTGACTGTACAAAAATATAGAACGTGCTACATCTATTAAACCAATTATTTTCAAAACAGTAAAGTAAATAAATTCCGATATTATTAATATATTGTAAAGAATTGCCTTCAATTCGTTAAGGATTACATCGGTTTGTGCTGATAGAAGTAGGGTAAAAGTACTGACAAATTTCGACAATTTACCCTTAAATGTTTACAAATTCGCTTGTCATTCCTTTAATATATATACATACGTTTGGTAATTGCGGGATCTTTCTTTAAGGGATATTATTGCAAAATGCCTTTAAAGTTGGGTTTAGTAAAAGGTAACTTTAGCTAAAGTGAACTTTAAAATCAACTTTAACTTTTTTTTTTTTTTTGTTATTACAACTTATTGATAAAATAAAGTTCACCTTTTTAAAAATTTGGCAGTGCCATGAGCAATATCGATAAATTGTGGTAAGTTTTTTAAAGGAACAGTCGTAACGACGATATTCTTTTTTGTTACGTTTGAACATTAACACACACAATATAAGTAATGTGAGAAACTAGGTCAATAATCCTGACTGAAGGGTTGTAATGACCAATTATGTATTTATGTAATAACGAAAAGAAGTTAAAGGCGACTTCAATGTTCACTTTAGCTAAGGTTGTCTTTAACGGAATGTTGTAACAATAGCCCTATGTGTAATTCGTAAAATATTGGTTTACTGTAATACATGTAAATATCATTGTTGTCTGTTTATCTTGTTTTCATATTTGTATTTAGTTTACTTTGGTCTATATGCTTAGATTATGTGACATGATTTTTTATTTTATAACTAAGTTTTTAATTGCATTTTCAAATTTTTTGTGTTATGAATTTTCTTTTATTTTGATTTTGATTTTCATTATTATCTTAAATGATAACTCCTCGGAAACAATCCCTTCATATAATTTTCAACAAAATTTTAAGTTTTTAATTATCCTTGTGGAGAACTTTATGTAACACTATACATATGTATTGCATTGTATGTATGTGCTTTTATTCATTTACTTTTATGCTTTTTTACATACATATATGTACACACATCTAAATTTAATTTTTGAAAACTAATGCAACAGTAAGAAGTAAAGTAACAAGTTGAAAACACAATACAATCATACACGTTGTAGTTCATACAATATCTTGAAATGGGAATTTAAAAAACCATAAGAATTGATGTCATCAAGGTATTGGGGAGGTATTTTCTACAATTTCAGAACATATTTTTGCAAGTAGAAGCCACAAAATTGTTTGGGTATTTTCGAACAAACACATACACACACACACACACATATTTTTAAAATTAGTTTCTTGCACCAGAGCGAAGTAACAGTCTGAAAACAATTCCCAACAAAGTTTCGGGTATAACACACGTTCTCAAATAGGTAGACACACACTATGATAAAAACAATGCAGTGTTAAAGTAAGATTGCAGACTGACTGAGTTGTTTGATTTATTAAAAGCAAAACGAAAAAGTGCCAACTGGGATGTAAATTTGCTACACATATTCTTGTATGAATATAAAAGTAGCATTTTCGTTCATACATACATACGAAACATGTATTCATTTATACATAGACCATACGTATGTACTACGTACTAGTTTAAAATTTTTAAAATTGTGATGGCGATTCTGAACCTTCACCCTGAAGTGAAAATAATACTAACAATATTGCATTTTGTTAAGCCAGTAATGTAGGTAAAATTGGTAACGAATATTATAGTTACTGTTGCATACAACGTCTGAACAATGCCATAAATCATATGCAGGCATTTGAAAGCTGTCAAAGTATACTATATGTATGTAGCTGCTGAGAAGAATGTGTGTACCTAATAGTTTAACAAATTTTCAACTTATGGTAACCAATGTAATGGTAATGTAACAAATTGAAAATTAATAGATGAACGATGACAAATTATAATTGCAATTAATAGATGAAAATGCATAAATTTTAATTTCATTTTATTAAAATTTAAATAGGGTATATAGGAAAAACTTAAAGAGAAACAGAAAATCAATCCAAAATCTTATTAATTTATTGCCGTATTGTTTTAGTACTTTTTACGTAAGAATTATAAATAAAACACGTCATTCAGATATAACATAATCAGAATACAATTGTTATGTCCTTACCTTCTTAAAAACATTTAAAATATGAGTTCATTGATTGCGTAAACGACAACACTTGTTCGATAGTTCTGTATAGAGGAGATCTTCAAACCACGACCACTTAAACGCAACGCGTCTTCACATAAGACTGACTGAATTTTTACTACTCGTTCCCTGCTTTGATTTGCCTTTTCATATGCCTACGTAAACAGCCTGATGAATGTTCGTGACTTCCGGTTCTCGAGAACTCTCGTAGTTTCATTATTGTTTGTGTATTTTGATTACAATATTTATTCTAGTTTACTAGTCTATTGCCTTTTCTACCATACCCATGGTTTTTGTTATTTTTTTTTTTATCATTTTAATATTAAACGATATTACACCGTTTCCATTTTCGTAACGATACATATGTATAAGCGCTTTGCGTAAGTGTTTACATTTGTCAAGGGTAATCTTTTAAATTTCAACGTCTTAAACTTAATCTTATTCAGATGGGCCTGTGAGGCTAATTTTGATGATCAAATCAACGTAACAGGAGAAATATCTAACATCTAAACCAAATTTCATGACTTATTTATTTTATATACCCTGGGGGAAAATTCAGTAAAAAAATAAGTACACCAATACCTCGCTTTGCGTCGTTTCTTTTTACAATTTTTCGCTGCTGAATTAGTACTAATTTGTATTGTACGTCGTTAGATTTTCGAATATATTGTTACGTTTTTACTTTTTTAAAAAACGTTTAAAATATGAGTTTGTTGATTGCAAACAAAATAAAAATAAATTTTATATTTAGTCTCAATTAAATATAGTCGAACTTCCCTATAATGAAGCTTGAAGGGACCAGAAAATCACTTAATTATACAGAAATTATATTTTTCCTCCACTTTTTATTTAAAATAATTAGGCATATTAGTTTGGTTTACACTTTTCCATTTTTCTTCCACATCAAAACCTTTTATATAATACCAAATAACTAAACCATTATACATATAAAAATTATATTTTTTTCCATTTTTATTTAAAATAATCAGTTATTAGCTTCTCTTCAGTTTCTCTTCCTCAAGAAAACCTTCTAATACATTAAGAGATTAGTCGGCACATTACTCCTCATCTCCACAAAACTTCGAAGTACATCTATTGATGAAGAAACGTGCTCCAATATAGGTATCGTCTTATTGTTGTCCGCCAATTCTTCACCGGCCGGTTCTTCTTCATCGTTACCTGACTCTATAAGTGTAAAATTAATGTACATCACACATTTATTTGGCATTAGGATTAAAATATGTATGAATGCACAGAAAACTAATAAATAAATATGTATGTACCTGCCATAGCAGAAACTACACGAGTTTCCAAAACACTGATGAGAATATCCTCATCTGCACATCAATATCAATATTTACATAATCTTTAAATGACGCATCAACGTTCGTTACTTCCCTAAATGAAGCCTGTAGAGCAGCCAAGATCAGCTAACGGAAGAAAGATCTTCCTCATCCCACTGAGTCCGCACGCCATCTTTCGAAAATCCTGCCTTTCTGAAACAATTCCCAATTGTTTCTGGTTTTACAAAGGCCTTCCGCACTGTGCTTAAATTTCGAATAGCTTGAAGCAAATCTATGGCCAAAACAGGTTTGTTCTCCTCCATTTGTGACAACATGTTCATCAAAATTCTTTTCATGTTCGGAGGAAAATGCGAAAGCTCAATATTTTGCAGTTTATCTTTTGCCACTTTAGGATGCGCAGTGCAAGTATCAATAAAAAGTAAAACCTTCCTTTTCTGAGAACCAAATTTTTTGTCCAGCTCTAAAAGTCACTTCGTAAAAATGTCACCTGTCATCCACGCCTTTTTTTGTGTTCTGTTATGGTAAACATTTAGAAAACATACCAGTCTCATCGGCATTAAAGAAGTCATTCACTATCCATACCTCCCGATCTCTTACGTTGGCGTCAGCACTTTCCCCATATAAGGTTTTTACTACAACACCATGCCGTCTTTTGAATTTGTCTAACCATCCTTGTTTGAAATCAATTCATAATAGGGAGAGCTTCATTGTATAGAAGTTTACTCATTATAGAGAAGTTCCACTGTACATACATAATTGGTAATTACAACCCTCCAGTCTGGATTATTGACTTAGTTTCTCACACCACTTATGTTGTGTGTGTTAATTTTATACATAAGTGGCAGGACCTTTAGTTTAAAATCGACTCCGAACGACAGATTTTTTTTTGAGAAACTTTTCATGGCATGTTATTTTCAGAGTTTTTGCTAGAAATCTGCTGAGAGGTAATTGCCGAAGAAATACTTTTTATATTTTGATTTGATGTCTGGCCTCGGGCTAGAACCTTGACTTTACGTCTAATAAGTCGACACATTACCTGCTAGACTACGGCGACATCAATTAAATTATTTTCATTTATCTTTTATAGTTGTTGGTTAGCTGTTGGTGTAGCTTTTGTATATCGTTTTAATGATAAGCGATAGACCGTTTCTATTTTCGTAACAATATATGTAATTACTTTTTATAAATTTTTATTTTGGTCAATTTTCTTTTTAAAAAATAGTATTTTCGTAACCCCAAAACCTCTTTATATGGTTTACTACACAAAATCATAATTCTCTTTGCATTGCTAAATTTCCGTTGTTTTTTTTTTTTTTTGGAATGTAACCACAACGGAAAGTGAGTATTGGAGTATCATTAAATATTTCCATTTAAAATAGTAACGTTAACTACTGACGCGATCCTCAGAGGCTCATAGTTCATGTTTTTATGAGTTTTAAAATGTTTTTCTTTCAAACATAAATTAACCTTTCACGTTAGAAGACCTCTTCTTATTTAGATTAAAAATTAAATAAAAACAATTATTAACAACATTATTTGCGATTAAGTTTTGTAAGGAATGGTAATGTTTGTTATACGACATACGCTTAAACAATTTTCATAGTTTTTATACCTAAGCCTTAGAGACTCATGTCAGCAAAATTTGTTACATTCTTATGTCAGTGAGATTAGGGTTAAAACATTCCCTAAATTTCCATCCGAGTTATGCCAAACTGTTGTAAATTTTAATTATTTGTGGATGAATGAATATGAAAACATTTGAGTTAACAAATATAAATACATTTCTGTTAAGATAAATTATTTATATTCATTTGAACAGCATTAAATAATATACATATGTATGTATGTACCGGTTGTCTAAAATTAATTCTTTAAATACTTTGTTTCCATTAAGAGCTATTCTTCGAATGCTGAATAACTTATTGGAAACATTTGTCTTGCATTCTTAATATGCTTACTGGTCTATATGTTTTTTTAGTACAGTGGAATTCTTGATTTTCCTTGAATTTTTAATACATTTTATTTATTTGGCTTTATCTTAAGGATAAAATAAATTAGTTGCATTAATTCTTGCCCTTTACTGGCTTTCCCTTTTAATGAGTAACCCGACCTCAATTTGTAATTTGAAATTTTAGCACTCTTTCACTCTAAATGGTATTCTGACTGTTAGCGCATTTAGGTTATAACAAATATTTGGTCCTTGTTCCAAAATGTTATTTAAAATATATTTTCAAAATATATATACATATAGGGTAAATGCACCAGTAGTCGGCAGTTTTATTTTTTCTCTCTTTTTCAAACTCGTCTGATTAAAAGTGGGAAAGTAGTGTTGAGATGATGTTTAGTTATTACAATTCTGTGATAAGTTTAGTTTTAGATCCATTTACCAACTTTGAACATTAAAATAGCAAATTATAAGTAATTGAAATATTTTGTTCAAATCATCGATTTTTCCAGTGTTCGGCACATGTGTTCCTAAGTTCATGTGTTCCTAAGCAAAAAATGATCCTATTAATGATCGGCATTAACAGAATTCGACGTAGCTATCAATATTATTAACAAAATAGCTCCAAAACTTCTTTTCTTCCGGGAAACTATTTACTACATCTTTAGGTGGTCGCACATATGGAAAGCCAACCATTGGGGCTACTATCTGACCATTGCTTGAAAAAACCAGCAGCAATGCTATTATTTTCTTTTCAATTCCCATTTGGATACTGTAACGTTTCTATATTCTTTTGGGTCCAGAACTTTTCCGGTTTTGAGCATAAACTAAAGTTGGATTCATCTCCATTAAATATTCGCGATGGATCATTCAAAATGTCAAAAGCGTTTTGATCATCTACTATTATCGCTTGAACTGCAGTCATCAAGTCTTCAGTTTTTAATGGGAATCCACAATTTGCTAGGTCTTTGCACCATTTCTCAAGACATTCTTCTTCTGATTCAGTCAAGACTACTTATAGACCCATTTCTCTGGCACCCACCGATAGATGGATTCTGTCCTGTATAGTGGAACGCGGGACCCCATATTTTTTGCTTGCACCCAATATTGTATATGTGCCATTTCTTACTTCTATTAAAGCACATTTTAGGGATTCTTGGGAGTATTGGTGTATGAGCGTTTATTAATAATCAGTGTTGCCAATTTTTTTTCAAAATTTCCCGTTAAATTGGGCTTTAAAAATCGCCAGAAATCGCTAAATTAAATTTTTAAACCGTCAGAAAATTCAAATTCAATTAAAATGTATATTTAAAATTATATTCATATAATTTATGTTGTAACAATTTCATCGTTTCTTGTCATGTACGCTTAATTCTGTTTTTACACGGTAGATACGTTCCAGAAAAACCCGTGTAAAAAATGACATGAAGTAGATAGAAAAGAAGGGGATTTGTTCCATATCCTTCAAAAAATGTAAAACATATAATTCGTAGGAAAAAATTAATACGAGAGTCTTTATAAAAACCTAAATAAAATTTTTATAAGCATTAATACATATTTTATTTCATAAAATTAAAAGCGATTCAAATCTTATAAAAAGTAACATAAATTTAAAATTGTTGTAGTTCAGGAAGTCAAAAAAATAATAAAAGTTGATTAACAAATGATACATTCACCAATCCTTAAAGGTAATTTAATTAAATTAAAAATCATCAAAAGGTCATAAATAAAAAATTGAAAGCAGTCAATGGGATGATGAAAATAACAGAATTCTATTTGCTATCAGCTCAAACAAGATTATCATTTTCAGTTTCCGATTGTACAGCACTGCGTTTTATAACAAAATCGGCCGTTGCGATTCAGTTTAAAGTCGCCGTATTATAGTATATAGAATGTTGCCTTATTAGACTGACAGCCCAACTTCAAACTCCCGGTCAGATAGCAAAACGAAAATATTTTTTCGGCGACTTCCTCTCAGCAGATTTCGGCAAAATCTCAGAAAGTAAATAAAATTGCCATGAAAAGCTTCTTGAAAACTCGTTCGGAGTCGATTTTAAACTGAAGGTCCGGCCACTCATGAATAAAATTAATGCACACAACATAAGTGGTGTAAGAAGCGAGGTCGTAATCTTGATTAAAGGGTTGTAATGACCAAATATATATGTCTTTGTATAAGTCATAGTAACGAGCCATTCAAGATCTTAGATTACGTTGAGATTTTCATAAACTTTTATCAACAGTGCTATACCAAATATCACCGTGTAAAAACAGAATTAATTTTATTTTCTAGACCGTGCTATTACAAAACTAGGTTTACTTACTTTTTTGATATTTTTTCTTTTTCCTGCCTTCTTATTTTAAACAACACCTTAAGCTTTACCTTCATTTGAAACAGATTTCAACTTTAGGTTTTCGATTTTTGCTTTGTACTTTTTCTACTAACCGTTATTCTCTCTCTCGAATTGCATTTTTTCTTACTTGTATCATATAATTCAACCTTGAAAAAAAAACGCTAAAGCGCCGTAAAAAACTCCAGATTTCCCGCTAACCGCTAAAAAGCATTTTTTCCGTAATTGGCATTGCAAAAACGTCAAATTTGACGGGAAAACCCTCCAATTGGCAACAGTGTTAATAATTTATATTTCCTGACATTCAAAGAACAGCCTATTACCACGAATTTTCGTCCTGTTATAGTACTTCTAGTTATATAAATGTAAGAATGCCGACTTTAAATTCATTATAAACTATGCCGACTATTGGGTAAGTCATGTTTTTACTAAATTTCCAGTAGTCGGCATCTTCCTGCCGACAATTGGAAATCATATAATTTTTTATTCCTAATGCCGGCAGCAGTATAAATTATAAAAAAATATTAATTTCGTTAATTTTTCACTCTTAATTTAATATTTGAACTATTTTCTTTCATTAAAAGCACTTACTTTCTTCAAAAACACTTAATGTAATATATAAATACTTGCTTACTTAAGGAGGCCCCTAAACTAAAAATGTTATTAAAAAACTGGCACTACTCCACTTTTTGAAAAACCATCACTGCGTGAGGACAAATATTGACAAAATTATTCTTCCCACTCAAATTTACTCATTTCACAAGAGAATAAAATTGTTTTTTCTACCAAAATCAGTTTTAATTTATTTGTCATGTGTTTATTTGAATTTTTTTACAAAAATTGCCGACTACTGGTACATGCCAAAATTAGGTACATTTACCCTATATGGTATGCACATATATACATATACATATACATATATGTTATATATGTATATGTTTTTTATTAAAATAATTAAAATTAATACTCACACAAAGAGATTTGTACATAGGGAATAAATTACTGTGAGAAATTCATTGTTAATATAATATTTAATGTTTGGCAACATTAAAATGTTGCCATCAATTTTTTTACATGTATACAAACCTCAATTTAAGCTTAAATTTATAGAAATATACATATGTGTGTATACACATGCTGTGTGTATTTTTAAACTGGTAATGATTCGTGTAACCATACACTATTGCCACCTTCAGCAAAATCAGCAGCCGTGTGATTTTCTCCTCTCAATATCCATTTTGTGGTTAGAAGGCCTTCTACACCGACTGGTCCTCTAGCATGTATTCGTGCAGTTGATATGCCAACTTCAGCACCCAAACCAAAACGAAAACCATCAGCAAAACGAGAACTGGCATTATGGAAGACACAGGCACTATCGACTGAATTTAAAAAGTGTTGCGCAGCGGATTCTGTTAGGAAACACATCATTAAACAAAACTCATTTCTGTATTGTTCATGCAAAATAACGCAAAGTCAAGATTTAAATCAATTTAAAAAATGCAAAAAAAAAAACAAACCAAATAAATTTATTCGATATTAGAATTCCGATGTTCTATTACAATGTCGACATCTATAAAACAATAGACAAACGCGTTTATATAAATTAGAAGGTTTTTAATACTCCTTGGGAATAATGAGTACATAAAAGTACACTAATACCTCGGTTTGTGTCGCTAATAGGGCCTGAAAAAACACGATGTAAAACGAAGCACGATTTTCCATACATTGATTTTCATTTAATTGATTCCGTTCTGTTTTAGCTTTGTACAATCATTTTCATATTAACGACGCAAACTGAAACAAAAACGACGCAACTTCGAAGTCACAGAAATTTTAAAAAGACACAACCTCGAATTTGCACTAGATTTAAACGGGAAATCCCCTTTTTCTGTTTTAGCTCTGTACAAATATTTTCGTATTAACGACGCAAGTCGAAGCACTAACGACGCAACTTCGAAACGTGAGACACAAACTGACGCAGTACGAGGCGTCGCAAACTGGGGTATTAGAGTAATTTAAATAATTGATATTTAAATTAATTAAAATTATTGCAAATTATAATATGATTACAAAAATTTATTGAATTGTTACGTTAGATGTCAACCTTAAGTAAATGTAAAAAAGGAAAGAATAGCGATCATGTTCCGTACATTGCCTACTTACCGTTCTCAGTTACAATGACATCTGTATGACCGCTACCAAATGTGTGTATGTGGTTAATGGCGTCCTCGAGGTCTTTAACAATTTCTATGCAACATTCTAAAGAGCCATATTCGTGTCTCAGGCTCTTGGCTGCTGGTGGGCCGAATGTTAGCTTCTGATTAAGTTTTGGTCCGGAATAAATCTTAACCCCTTCGTGCTTAAGCATATTGCATACGTCGTTAAAAATGTCTCCGCTCATTAAATCCTCATGAATAAGTAGAGTTTCCATAGCGTTACAGGCTAAAAGACAATAAAAATTATCAATTCAAACAACATATATGTTCAATACATATGTCTGTATACACTAATTCGAACAGACTATTAAAGATATATCATATTGTATTTCAATATAATATAAAATACAAAAAATACATGTACAAAACTAAATAGAACCATATAAAATAAAATAAAAAAATTATGATAATAATCAATAAGATCAAACAATTGTCCGCTCAGCCTAGATAAAGTCAAATGTACCACTATCTAGCATAGCCATTCTTTGTTGCAGTTTGTATTGTTTTCGCAAAAATAAAGAATCGTCGTTATTAATAACGCTATGAGACAAAATACAGCAAATTAAGTACAACCGAGTAACTAGTCTAGTCTAAGTTGTTCAATTAGTTGAGTAGAACCAAATAATATGGATATAAAGAATAAGCATTATGTAGAAGTAAAATTTCTTATGGCGGGTTGTTACATTACTACCAGCTCTCACCCAAATCTTTTTAATATAACAACCCGCTCTCGCAATAATCTTTTTTAAAAGTCATGTCTAGATCTATTTAAATTTTTATTTCATCAACAAACATAAAATTACAGTGAGTAAGGTATTTTAGATATTTACTGCGATCTAATTTTGGATCATAAATTTCCTCTGCTGCTAATAACCAATCTCTTAACCAATTTCAATGGCATTAACATATTATATCGGAACTAGATATGATTTGACAAATAAATCAAGCAATAATTATGTCAGCCTACATACCTATGTTGACTTAGAACTGTTTAATTTCATACACTATTTACTAGTTTTTAGAAGTCGCCGTGGTCTAGTGGGTAGTGTGTTGGCTTATTAGACAAAAGGCCCGGGTTCGAATCCCAGGTCAGACATCAAAACGAAAAAATATTTCTTCGGCGACTTCCTCTCAGCAGATTTCTGGCAAAGACTCTGAGAGTAAAAATTGCCATGAAAAGCTTCTCAAAAATCTGTCGTTCGGAGTCGACTTTAAACTGTAGGTCCCGCCACTCATGTATAATATTAACGCACACAACATAAGTGGTGTGAGAAGCTAGGTCGTAATCCTGACTGAAGGGTTGTAATGGCCAATTATGTATGTATTTACTAGTTTAATTAAAGACCGAGATAAGTGCCTTCTATAATCTATGTTTCCCCTAATAGTATATTTGACAGTCACATATATTTGACAGTTATATATATTATTTGACATGAAAAATGATGGCTTGGTTTTCTTTCCTAATATTAAATATCGTTTTAAATTAAAAATGCTAATTATATACATACACTGCGTTTAAAAGTTTCCAATGTTTTAATCTGTAACTCTGCATTTAAAATTGTTACAATTATTTTCATGATAATTGTGACCCATTCTACATTTTCGTCACTGTATGTCTACATCTGTGATACACAATATTTCGTTATCTTAAAAAATTCTCCTTGCATATTACGAATGCAGACATATGCTATACCATATAAATGCAACAGTAAATGGTAAATAAACGTGATAGTGTTAGTTATGTTCTCAGCAAAAGTTTTTTTTTTTAGAAAGTTTTTTTTTTAGAAAGTTTTTTTTTATTGAATTTTCAAAACAAATTCACACAAACACTGCGATTTTTATTGGTAAAAGTGTCGATTGTAATTTGTGTGGATTTTAAGCATTTGCACTCTCTTATTTTAAACAAAGAATTTAAAATATATACAATTTTTAAAAATTTTTCTATTTTCGTTATTGAAATTAAAAAAAAAGAAAACAATGCACTATACAGTGGCTCCCCCCTTATTTTAACCAGGACCTTAAAAAAATTTAATAAGTGTTTATAGAATATGTTTAAAAATTAAACAAAAAAGTTTTATTCAGTCTCAAATTTATGGGTAATTTGTAATCAAAATGTTTGGCAACACCAGATTCCGAACAAGAATGTCCTTATAGCAGCTCTGAAAAAGGAATGAGCCAAATTTGCTGTGAAGAATTGGGTTTCAACATTTTTGATTTTAAGTTTGTAAGTTCACATTTTTTTTTTTTTTTTGTAAAACCAGCACTAAGGGGATGGCCCCTACTCATGCAGTGCATTGTGCAGGTTTAGGTAAGGTGGGAAGAGAGAAGATGCAAACGGCAAGGAAACGAGTTACTGCTAGGTGACTATAAAATGGCCAGTGTTATACCTTCACCAATAGACAGTCTACAACAATCGTCCACAAACAGCCCGCAGTTCTCACACTACTTATGTTGTGTGTGTTAATTTTATACATAAGTGGCGGGACCTACAGGTTAAAGTCGACTCCGAATGACAGATTTTTGAAAAATTTTTCATGACAATATTATTTTACTCTCAGAGTTTATGCCAGTAATCTGATGAGTGGAAGTCGCCGAAAAATTTTTTTTTTCATATTTTCGTTTAATGTATAACCTGGGGTTTAACCGTACATCTAATAAGCCGATACACTACCTACTAGACCACAGCGCCTTCTATTTCACATTCCAAATTAGCAACATCAAAAACCCATATTCTAATTTTCGTGTAAATTTAAGACTCCCATATTTTGAATTTTGGAAAACTTTCCTTCAGAATCGAAATGATTCAAAAAACTACACTGATTTTAATGTAATTCTGTAGAAATTTTAAAATTTAGGTCGCCATATTGGATCCGTCATTTTGATTTTTGAAAAATTTTACTTCAGATTTGAAGTCAGCAACTTCAAAATCCTCCGTATACAGATTTTCGTCCTTATTCAGTGATTGTTTATAATTTTGGCCAAAAAATGTAGTCATTTTATCTACAGTGTAATACTCGTATTGTAATGTTGTATGTAAATATCAGTATAATTACATATTGAAACAAAAGTTCCAATTGTAACATATATGATGGCATGTAATCAAATTAACTAAAAAAAAGTTTCCCAACTTTTCCAATTTTGAGTGGCGGAAATTGTTTGAAGTGTTTGTTAGTTTAAATAGAAGTTTATAATAAATGAATGAAATTTAATTAGAGAGACTTTATGGATGCAACAAATAAATAAATTCAACGCCAAAATGAAACCGAAAATGAAAAACATTTGATACAGAATAAGGGCTCTCAACAAAGTATAAAAACTTTAGGATAAAATTTTTGTTTTTGTTATATTCCACATTAAATTTTATTTTGTGAAAATTGTTACAAATGTTACATACCTGCAGGATAATCACATTTAGCGTCACGAGCTATTTTTAAGGCTTTTTGTATATCGGCATCTTTATCGATGAAAACATGACAGACACCCTCTGCATGACCCAAAACAGGGAATGTGTACTGACTGCTTGTTGGATGTGACGAACTAAATCAGATGAGCCACGCGGTATGATTAGATCAATATGGTCTTCCATTGACAATAAATCGCTGATTTCCTCTCGCTGTTGATACCTGTAAGCATATTTTAGTTTATTTAATTAATTTTATTTCGAAAGTTTTATTTTACCGCATACCAGAGATACTGCCTTTTCAGCACCAACAGTTGAAAGTGCTTCCTTTACTAATTCCATAAGAGCCTTATTACTATAGGCTGCCTCTTTGCCACCCTTTAGCAGCAAACCGTTGGCAGAAGCCATAGCAAGTGCGGCTACTTGTGGCAATGAATCTGGTCGGGATTCAAAAATAACAAGCAAAACTCCTATAGGGACAGTCACTTGGGTTAAATCTAAATTTTGAGCCAAACGAGTACGTCTTAATACACGGCCAACATTCTGAAATTATTGAAAATCATTTTAAGAATGCGTATGTTTGTATTTAAAAATAATGAAATTAAATTATATTCATTTAATTAAATGCAAATCATTATACTAATAAGTTAAAGGTATTCTGTTTGTTTATCACAGAGATGTTGATTGTATACAAATAAAAAAGATTCAATTTAACGTCGTAATTATCATATATTATTATTATTGATAGGCAAATACATATTAAGATAAAATATTTAATGAAATCCTATTCACAAAATATTTTAAGAATGCATGATTTCAGACTTATGGTGTTTTCTTTTCTACCAAAAAATATGCATTTTAGTAACGCAAAACTTAAAAATGTTTCGCCCTCTAAAATGGTGGTATGTTTTATTTTAGATAATTAAACAAAATTAAAAATAATACTTTTTTTCTATAGAGAAGCGAAATCAAGCAAAAATCAACTTCATCGTGTATTTATAACAAAATTTTATAGCAACTAACTCATTTATGATATCTTATCTTCATGATAGGACTTGTAACAAAGTCCAATACAGAATGGAGGTTTATCAGGACAACTCGGACAGTGATATCGAGTGATTCACTGCACAAACTCTACATTGGCGAGTTGGGTTTTTCTTTTGTTGTGTGGGAGTAATAGCACCAAGTTAATGAAGGGAACTTTTCTTGTTTTGGGGTATGATTGACGTAGATTGATGAGATTGAATGACTGCATCTTACCAAGAAATAACAGGGTTTTGGTAAATAATAACACTCAAAATATAAATCCCAACGTGAATGATTTCATATAATTTAGACTTGGCAGCGAATGTGTTATTATTGTTTTTTTGAAGATGTTGGGTTAGTTTTATTTTACCAGTATTATACTATGTTCTGACGTGCTACTTTTATTGCGTAAATTCGCAATAAGCGCCATTATTGAGCTTAATATTTAATATGAAGTTTCAATTAATTATTAGCGCAATAAATACGCAAATTGTTATAATATTAAGCAAAACTTTAAATACAGCGCGGTCATGATATTTGACAACTCAAATATCAACAACTACATACAAACAAAAAAAAAATAAAAATAAAGAAAAAAAATTCAAAATAAAAGCAATGTTGTTGAAACAACGAGCTGTTTTGTTTACCACTCTCAAATAAATATTGCGTATATTATGTGTCTGAACACTTAAGATATTGTACTCAAATAAAGCGAATATTGACTTAATAAAAGCACCTGTCTGAACATAGTATTATATGTATTTAATTTTGGGATAGTTTTAATTGTCAGAGAAAAAAATTTTTTTTTTCGTTTTTATGTTGAAGCAATAAAAATAATTTTTTATTGTTATTTTACATATTCATCGTAAAATAAACATATTGAGATTTTGTAATAGAATAACATTGAAAATAAATTGTAGAGATTCTATAGAATTGTGAATTTATTTGCTATTTCATTTTATTCGCTTCCTTAAAATGCCCTGTCAAACAATTTTGTGTCCTTAAAAAAGATGACTTTTTCTTCTATTTACTTGTACACGTTTTCAACTATAATATCCTTCAATAAAGCAAAAATATCAAAACTAAATTCGCTACGTTTTGCGTAAGAAGATATTTTTTTTTGTAAATTTTTTTAACTTACATTATGACTGGAATCGGCAATCTGTTTTAAACCAACTGACAAATTTCTCAATTTGCCTGTGTTTAGGGACAAACGTGACAACAATGGTTTGGCCAAGCCGTTACGTTGCGCTTCCGCCAAATCCTTTGCATTTGCCTCCAATATAAATTCCTCTCGGCTTACCAATAAATCAGCCAATGCGTTAACAGCACTGGCTCTTTGCTCTGGTGATAACCCTTGCAACTGACGGCTTCCAACACGTGCTACAAAACAAACAAATAAAAAAGTTAATAAAACACAAGACTGAAATATAAAAATTGACCATATAAACAAGAAAATTCTAATACAACTTGACGTTGCTATAAATATAAAATTCAAGTGGAATGCGAATCGCATATCATATATAAATAAAAACTGCGTACATACATTCATGATTTATTGGCACTTACAAGCCTTATAGTTTGGATTATGACCTTACTTCTCACACAATCATGTGCAGCAGGACTTGCACTGTAAAGTCGAATACAAAGAGCGGATTTGAAAGGGTTTTTCGTGGCAGTTAGTATATTCATAGAGGTTTTGTTAAAATACTTCTCTAACTCTCTCTGTTTTCAAGATGTCAGAGCTGAGGTTCAAATTCGGCAGCTATTGTTTAACAAGCCAAAGCTTTGCTCGCTAAACTATGGTACAAAGAATTGTAAATTAAAAATATACGAGATAACTCGTAGATTGGGTTTTTGTTCTCTTCTTTTCGGTGGCAGTCTACCTATTAAGCCCACATTATCGAGTGGACATTATACACCAACCAATACAATGCCGATATCGATTATCGTTTCTTAACAAAATACTAAATTATTCGTAAAATTCTCTTATTTAAAACTGATTCCTCACCCCCAATGTATTTAATTGATGCTCTTGGTGAGTTGATGTTTTTTTTTCGGAATATTCTTTTTTTATATAAAACCAGCACTCAGGGGATGACCCCTACTCATGCAGTGCATTGTATAGGTTTTAGGAGAGGTGGAAAGAGGGAAGAAGCGAACGGTAAGGAAACGAGTTGCTGCTGTTGACTATAAAATGGCCAGTGCTATACCTTCACCATTAGGCAGTCTACAGCAATCGTCCCCAAGAAGCCCGTAGTTTCTCGCACCACTTATGTTGCGTGTGTTAATTTTACACAGACGTGGCGGGACCTACAGTTTAAAGTCGACTCCGAACGACAGATTTTTGAGAAACAAGAAGAGAAGGAGAATAAATCGCCGAAAAAATACTTTTTGTATTTTTTATATTTTTTTTGATGTCTGGCCTGGTACTCGAACCCTGGCTTTACGTCTAATAAGCTCCTCTAGGGAGCATAGGAGCTCAAAAAAGATATGGCCTTTTAAAATACTGAATTTGAATAAAACCGGCTTCCCATGCCACATGTCGACGTTGTTTCGAGCTATAATAGGTACAGTGCTTTGTTTTATGATAATTATTGTGGAGCGGTAAATGCGTTGAGAAACGAGGTCTAGCAGCCACCTGGATATTCACTAATAAATAAACGGTAATTTTCCAAAGAAAGCCTCCCATTTAGTCAAAAACAAATATCATGAGTGTGAAAGAAAAGGGGATAGACAAGCAAGCGAGGACGCAAGAACAAATAATGGAACCAAAATACACAAACAACAAATGAAGCGACGATGAAATTCTCGCGATGACGAAACCACGATCATTCCAATTCAAGAACGTACATTAGACTCTTTACGTAGGCATATAAAAAGGCAAGACAAAGCAGGCGATGAGTAGTAAGAATTCAGTCAGTCTTGTGTGAAGACGTGTTGCGTTTGAAGGAACAGTCGTGGTTTGAAGATCCCAGTTGTAAAGATCTGCATTATTAGTGCTTACGCAATAAGAGTGGAAAGAAGAATAACGAATAAAGCAAATTATAGCTACATTCGTCGTAGTCTAGTAGGTAGTGTGTCGGCTTATTAGACGTAAGGACAGGGTTCAAATCGCAAGGGCAGACATCAAAACAAAATCGTGAAAAAAATATTTCTTAGGCGACTGCCTTTAGCAGATTTCTGGAAAAACCTTGAAAGTAAATAAAATCTCTAGACTATGTTCATCTGTCTTGCCTTCGACTGAGTGCAAGAGTATTTCTTCTTCTTAGTCAACTAGTCAATTATTTGGATGAGTATCGAGATTTTCAGCATGAGTTACGTATCAGCATGATTACCATTTTAACCAAAGAAGAAGAATTTTTGGGTATCCCAAATTTAATAACAAAACGTGACTGGACAAAAGAGGTTTGAACAAATTCTCACCTTCATAAAACTTTCGGGATGGTTGGGAGATGCCAACCAGTAGATGTAATTATATGACAGTGATGCAGCGAGACCTTATAGGACCCAAGTAAGCTGTACTTATTAAAGGTCATCTTATTTTTGTTGGTTTTTTAATAGCACATTGGATTGATAGCGTAAGTCTTTGCAAAATTATAAGCACTCCAATGTAAGCCACTATTAGTCCATAGATACATCATATCAAATCTATTCTTATTCTCAATTCATGAAAATAAACAACGAGATGCTTCTACAATTTTAAAATTGTAGGCATATAACTAATATAAGCCTGAGAAGATTTATTTAGGAATATGTCCTTAGAAATGTTCATTACTATTGTAAAGTCAATTAAATCCGGGATGTTAATATTATCAGTTGTTCTATATCTAGTCAGTCCAGAGGAAATAACGTCCAGTTTCAATTTAGAAATTGGGTCAAAAAGTATCCACCCCTTGGGAGAACCCCAATAGGTGTACCTTTTATTGCAATCACCAACTGCGATAAAATAAAGGCCTAGTGAATAAAAAAGTTCGTATTGATTTTCAGTAATAAAAGGTTTGTAGAAATATCGGGTGGACCATCTTGGCAATATTTATTTTATTTAATTCTGTCGCAAAATTCAGTTGTGTTATCTCCACTGAACGTAATAAATCGATTTACGCTTACGCAACGTTGGGATTTATTGGAAATTTATTTCCAAAACAAAGACAATTGGTCGGAATTTTACGAAAATATCGTATAAAATTTGGTCCCAGAGAACAACTAACAGTGACCACTGTACGAAAATTTATTGCTAAAGTTCGTGAAACTGGTTTTATTGTTGATGCGACAAGACGTGAACGTGGTCATACAGAATGTACACCAGAAAATACCGAAACTATAGCTCAGAATGGGCGTAAGAATCCTTCAATATCACTCCTCATCGTTTTTAAGAATTGAAGATTCCACGGACCAGTTTACCAGAATTTTGCGAAAATATGGTATGACGCCTTCAATTTATATAAGAGTTAACGGCGCGTGACCATCTACTCCATTTTCGCTTCTCTAGATAGGCCAACAAAAAATAGCACGATGATGTCGTTTTTCCCAAAAAAATTTTTTTCGGATGAAGCTCATTTTCATCTTGGTAGGTACGCTGATAAGCAAAATGCCGTATTTGGGGGTCTGGAAATCCACACATGGTCTTACGAGTGATTGTTTGATGCGATTTGTGGAGCAGAAGCAACATTGGCTCATATTTCTTTGAAAATGAGGACAGAGCAAGAATTACGGTTATAGAGGCACTGATAACTGCTTTTTTTTGTTGCCGATCTTCATGGTACTGATGTGTACGATGATTGGTTTCAACAGGATCTAAAAACTTGGCACACATCTCATTCCCGAATGTTGCCCTTTTTAATGTACATAAAAATTCCATCGAAATTAAATTCAGACGACAACATTTTTAAATTTTAAATTAAAAAATGAAATAAAAAATATTTAAGAGTTATTATTTACATTGTTAATACATATCTTTAATGGCTATAAGGCTTTAGTGGCAAAAAAAAAAAAAAAATACAAAGAAAACTAGTGGTCAAGTGTTCTTTTTTTGCCACTTTCTATTACGTACGTTCTACATAAAAGTTAAAAAACGTTTATTTATTCTCTTCTTCATCCATCCGGTATTGTATTCATGCATCTGACTTTCATCTCAACAACAACAACAACATTTTATTCATTTTAAAAACAACAAGTTTGAAGCGTAAAATGTGCACTTACCATTTTCCGCAAGTTCTTCGACAGGTGTGGTGAAGCCCTCAGTTGATTCAGTGAAGAATGTTCCAACTTTTCTACCACCAATTATAGTTTTAATAGCTTTTTCTTGCATACCATTACAAATTACTACACTGACACCACGATCCAAAGCCCATGTAGCTGCTTTGACTTTTGAGTCCATACCACCAGTTCCAACCTATGTACACACAATAAAGTTAAAGTAAAAATAATAAATGGGTGAACGGAACCATGAAACAGGTCAATTGAAAATTTGTTTTATTGTGAAAAGCAAAAAAAGTGGAAGAAAATTAAATTCCTCAACTCATAGATTAAATATTTTAAACAAATTTTAAGTCAAAATTTATAAGTTTCTTTAAAATAAAAACTGTTTTGCGTTTTTCGTTTCATAGACAAAAATGCAATATTCATTTAAAAACACAAAACGCCGTTGCAGAACTACGAAACGCCAAAATAAATAGTCAGTCAAACTCGTTTATAACGAATTCCTGATTATTACGTACATATTTTCAAGTCCCAACGTTTTAATCATTTTCATACAAAAAACTTCGTTTATTACGAACTCGTTTATAACGAATTCTCGGTTAAAAGCAACTACTTTATATAGCCCCAATAATTAAATTTCATACGTTTTACTTTTTTTATAACGAACCCTCAGAAATAACTTTGAAGTGTGCAATAGTCCTTACTTTTATTTAATATGGCAGCATTGAATTATAACTAAGCATCGTTAATCAGCTGATAGGCAAAAAGAATTAACACATATTTTTAGTGTCTAACAAAAAAATACTTTTTGTTTTTAATAAATGAAAAAAATTATTTGCATTTTATATTTTCTTCTATTACTTCACCTCGTTTATTACGAACTTTGCCTATAACGAACTATTTTTTCTGGTCCCACGGAGTTCGTTATAATCGTGTTTGACTGTACTAGGATTTTTTTTTTACTAAAAATGATGCAATCTTTTAAAGAAGTTTTAAAGATTGAAGGAAAATTACCAGTTTGCAATATTTACAGCTGCAATATAACACTTTTAAAAATGCAATGTTGAACAACGTATAAGGAGTAGAAAATATTAAAAGGCAGATTCTAAAGGAAAAAGCCGACCGCAAAGATTTATCACGGAATACCCAGATAAGTCAACTACCACAACATTTCATAAAGATCTTTGTAAAGCTTTGATCGGTTTAAATATACTAATCAAGAAATCCGATGGTTTATGTGAGCAATAGCTAAGGACAAAAACTCATGATAAACATGAATAATTTACATGGGCATATAAAAAGGCAAGACAATGCAGGCAACGAGGAGTAAGAATGCAGTCAGTCGTGTGTGAAGACGCGTTGCGTGTGAAGAAAACAGTAGTGGCTAGAAGATCGCCGTTGTAAAGATCTACTGAATAATTATTAGTGCTTAAGCGAATAGAAGTATAAAGGAAAATAGCGAACTAAATAAAATATTGCAAACTATATAGAATTAATCTAAAACTAAACACAATTTTTATTTTTATTTTGTTTGCAATTAAAGAACTCATATTTTAAATGTTTTTAAAAAGGTAAAATCTTAACAATATAGAAGAAGTAAAATTAATTATTTTAAAACTAAATAGTGATGAGACCGATACAATTTTGCTGGTTTTTATAAAAATTATTTTACAGATTTTCTGATTGCGTTAAAAAAGCTTAAAGATGTAAGATCAGGGTTCAAACTAGGAATGTCAATCGGGAAATCCCGAATCTCGAAATCCCGGGATTTTCGTGATTCACAAAATCCCGAGTCCCGGGATTTTTAAAAGCTTGTTCCGGGATTTTTCGGGATTGTGAATTCATATGTATTTTGACCCTACAAAAGGTCCTGAAAAAAATTCTATATCACTTGACTTCGATATTAGCTCCTCAGATGAGGAAAACCCCACTTCCATTGATAAAAAGTTATTTGATGCCATCGAAGAAGGCAAAAGGTCTATAAAAGGAATTAATAGTGTAACTGATTTAGATACTCAACTGTTCAAAGAAATAGATTTATTTACGTCAGGAGGTGGTAGAGGTGAAGATTTACAAGCTGCATACAGCTATCTTGGAACTACTTTACCAACAAATATTGATTGCGAAAAGTGTTTTTCAACGGCAATGTATGTTAACAACAAAATTCGTTGAAGCCTATCAGACACATGTTAGATGCTTTAATCTTTTTGTTGGAATCCAAATAATTTTCTTAAAACTAATGCATTTGCATTTGATTTATGAAATCCCGAATCCCGGGGTTTTTAAAAATCAATCCCTTTTAGCATCCCTAGTTCAAACCCCAGGCAAAACATCTCTACAAGATATAATATGAAAAAATATTTTTCCGGCGACTTCCTCCAACCAGATTTCTAGCGAAACCTCTGAATGTAAGTAAAAATTACAATTAAAAATGTTTCTCAAAAATTTGTCATTCGGAGTCGACTATAAAAACTGCAGGTCACTCCCACCAATTCTGAATAAAATTAACAAACAAAACATACTGGTGTGAGAAGCTAGGTGGTAATCATTCTGGATTATTGACCTAGTTTTTCACAGCACTTATGTTGTGTGTGTTAATTTTATACATAAGTGGTGGGACCTACAGTTTAAAGTCGACTCCGAACGACAGATTTTTTTTTTCTTTTTTTTGAAAAACTTTTCATGGCAAGTTTTTTTTACTGTCAGAGTTTTTGCCAGAAATGTGCTGAGAGGAAATTCCCGAAGAAATACTTTTTGTATTTTATTTTGATGTCTGGCCAGGGGCTCGAAACCTGGCCCTACGTCTAGACTACGGCGACTTCATACTCTTATTAATTCTTTTTAATATTTTGTGGAAGTACTTCTTCTCTTCAATTACGAATCCCTAGGAAGATCCGCAACAAGTGTTTGAGATCTTGCATATCGATGTCATTCCATATCACTCGAATCACTTTCCACAGCTCTTGACGATTTTTTAGTTCTTTTATTCGACTTTTGATTCCAGAACATCCTAAGAGCTTTATTGGTCCTCTAAATACTTTATTCAATCCTGCAATGTGTCATTATTATCTCTATTTTACATAAAAAAATTTTATAAACGAAGAAGACCAAATGAATTTATACAATACGTCTGGATGCATCGGATCCACACTATGCTATACACCGGTGCGTGTAGACTTGTTTTACGCCAATTTTTATTCTTTTTTCCAATAATTTCTATGTAATGCACTAGTATTTTAATTTTACATCTTCATTTTGTTCTTCACACACTTTTAATCGTAAACAACTCAACAACAACTCTTTTTAATTAAAAAAAAATCAGCGGGAAAAAGTCTGCATACACCGGTGTTTGTAGACTTCTGTCTTTGACTGTCTGCAAGGTGGTCTTTCCATTATACAACTTCCCTATGCTTAGTTACCCTCCAAGCGTAGCGAAGACTTATACAGCTACGTGCAACTAATTAAGGACACGAAGCTTGAAGCAAAAAATACAAATTGTTGTATGATATTGTCAAAATTTGGCCAAGTTTAGTTAATTAAAGTCTTAATAGTAGAAGATAACTGCTTACTGTGTCAAATAAATTATTATTTTTAAAGCTGTGAGCCATATTTTAAAAGAGTATTGATTTCAGTCGTGCATATAATTAAGGACACACCGTAAACTTTATGAAAAACATGTATTTATTAGAAAAAAAAATCAATATTTTGTTGCAAAACCATTGTTGTCGATAACAGCTTGACATCTGCGAGGCATCGAGGTAATCAGATTTTCACATACACTGGTTGGAATGGCCTCAGTACTCGAAAGATTATTTTACAAATGCATCAGGATGGAAGCTCATATCGGGAGATCGCAACAGCCTTAAAAGTTTCTAAAACAATGGTTTTCCAAGCGGTGCAATATTTCAGAAAACATTCGACAGCTAAAAAGGTGCCTCGTGAACAAAGAAGCCGAATTACGTCAGTTCATGAAGATGCACTGATTTTCCGCCAGCCGAAAAAACATCTGTATAAATCAGCTAATGAAATTCGGATAGCAGTCTTTGGTGAAAATGGAGCAATAGCATCTGTAGACATAGTAAAACGTCGATTGCGAGAAGATGGGTTCTTTGAACGAATTTCCCGAAAGAAATAATTGTTGTCTGAGGGTAACCGGAAGAAGCAAATAGAGTACGGAAAAAAATACCGCCATTGGACTGCTGTGGAATGGAAAAAAAGAAACAAAAAGAACAGAGTCTCTCCCGATGGAAAAAAAAGTTCGCTAGCCAAAGTTCAAAAAATTTAATCCAAGATACACCCGGACCACTTTAAAGCATGTAGGAGATTCTATTACACTTTGCGGTGCTATGTCGTCATGCGGTGTTGGCCTGCTGCACAAAATTTTCGGAAACATGGACAAGTTCCAATGTGTAAGAATCCTTAGCAATACAATGATACCGTGTTCTGACGAGAACCATGCCAGTAGCATGGATATTTCAACAAAATGATGACCCGAAGCTTACGGCTCAGCACGTCAAACAATGGTTTTTAAACAATACTGTACTGTACTTGATTGGAATTCATGCAGTCCAGATCTCAACCCGATCTAGAACTTATGACAAGTTGTAAAAACCAAAGTAGGCTCAGTAAAAGTAAGCAATTTTGATGACCTCTTCGCCGAAGCAAAGAAAGCTTGGGAGGCCATTCCAACCAGTCCATGTGAAAATCTGATTACCTCGATGCCTCGCAGATGTCAAGCTGTTATCGACAACAGTGGTTTTGCAACAAAACATTGATTTTTTTCTAATAAATACATGTTTTTCATAAAGTTTCCGGTGTGTCCTTAATTATATGCACGACTGAAATCAATACTCTTTTAAAATATGGCTCACAGATTTAAAAATAATAATTTATTTGACACAGTAAGCAGTTATTTTCTACTACTAAGAGTTTAATTAACTAAACTTGGCCAAATTTTGACAATATCGTACAACAATTTGTATTTTTTGCTTCAAGCTCACATGTAAGCTTCGTGTCCTTAATTATTTGCACGCAGCTGTATATTGCTTGCGTGTAAAAACATTTTTTTTTAATAATGTTAACTGATTTTTTTATATTTTATTATAATTTTTGTTTTGATGTCTGGCCTGGGGCTCGAACCCTGGCCCTACGTCTAATTAGCCAACATACTACCTACTAGACTAATTAATGCAGTTTAATGGTTAACGAAGGATTGCTGCAGCTCCAGGGGAAAAAGTATGCAAACCAATTATATTCTGTATTAAAAAGGAATTCAGAATGTCAATAATTTTTGGAAATATATGAAACCCTGAAATCACGAATCGTGCAAAGAGGCTAAAGAATTGTTATCAAATGAAATATTAAACTTTTCCTTTATATAAAAACCTTTCAGGAAAATGTCAAAACCTGATGTTTGAAACATAAACAAGTTTTTTATGCTATACTTTCTTTAGGTCCTTTTTAGGTACATATTCAATTTGCCATAAATTCAAGGAATAATGCTGTGTTTGGACTTCTCTGATTATTACAGAATGTAAGTATTATAAGTACATATACTATTACATAAAGCAAACGTCATTAATCTCTCCGAGAGAGAAAGAATTATATGCACTTACCACAACTGTTATATTACAAAGAACAGTAACAGAATATCAATTTAATCCTGCTATTGGTTTGAAAATTTTAAATACAAATTTATAGCCACTTTCGAAACGTACTACATGCATATGTGCACATTGAAAAAAAAAAACCGCTTAAATAATGCTCGTACATATTGTAAAAAACTTTTAGTTTTTTTCACAGCGTCCAAATTTTTAAGCTATACATCAAGTGAACTTTTAAATAAACCATGAATATGATGGCGCTGTGTATCTTGAAAAATGAAATTTATCTGAACAAGAAATAAAACAAATTTATGTACATACATACATACATATATATAATGTAATTTCTTTAAATATCCAGTACATCATATGTTTTTTACATACTGGTTATATAGTGTTAATTTGATATTTATTCTCAAAATAAATTGTCGACTGCAATTAATAAAACCTAGTGAGTAAATAGTAACTATTAAAATTATATTTCTTCTTTTAAAAGATGACAGAAATTGCAAGGAATTTCATTCACTAAAAAATTATAAATATGCGCATATAATGTGCACTATAAGAGAGAAAATATGCACTAAAAATGTTAAAAATATGCAATAAAGAAATTTTTTGTTTGAAGTATATTTATTAAACAAATAAAAAAATAAAATTCAGGTCACAGTTTCATATTTATAAGAAACATATAAGACTTAAAATGTATTTTTTAAAAGAAAAATTAGACAATTCATTTACATATGTCATGGGTACATATAAGGATGTTGTTGGAGGATATTGAAAACGTTGTTTTCCCATCGAATTTTATTTTCACTATAAGTCTGGTTTCCATGCAAAGCCATGGCTGATTGATATTTAAAAGAAGAGTGAGAGGTGCACTAAATCGACATAGCAATTGTTGTTCAAATGGAATGTTGGCCCCAAAATTTTCTTTCATTATGAACTGCTTTTCGAAAAAAATTTAAATCAGTGTGAAATTGGGCTAATTAACGCCACTGTACGCTGATTAACGCCTTCAACGAAACACAGCATAGTGCAGTAGTTCCTGAGTTACGGTGTAAAAACGCGAAAAACCTTAATATAGTGCCATCTGTCAGACGAATTTCAAACTACACAGAAATACTCCTCACGCCCTATAGAACATGTATATTAAGTTTGATCAAAATCGGTCCTGTAGTTTTTGAGTTTAGCGATTACGATAATGCACGTCATTTTCATATATACAGTAGTTTTGCGATTTAACGACCTTTCGATTCTACGAAAATCGCATTTAACGAACAGGCAAATTTTTCCTATTGAGTGCCTTAAATAGCGAACACAATTTATTTTGTGTACGCAGTTTAACGAGCAAATAAAAATATTATTTGAATGAAGGCAAAATGAGATTTTTGTGAACTTGATGTATTGACATCAAAATATTTCCAAAAGAAAATTTAATATACAATAAAATAGCAAAATATGCCAAATATATGCACTTATAAGAAAAATATGCAAAATATGCAACAACAAATCGATGCCATTTTGTTGCAAATTCATCGATTCGAAAAGATATATTGTCAAAAGTGATTTTGACTTACCGACTACAAACAGCTATTTTCATTAATATCCTTGCCTTGGTTATTATATTGTTATACAAATGGAAACGACCGTGTATCATTTCACATTAAAACGATAAACTAATGGTGTTTTCTTTTCTACCACAGAATGTGCGTTTTATTAACGCAAAATGCAATTTTGCGATTGGAGGGCATTGCATTTTATGCCTTGTATAAATCGAGATTGCTGATCTAAACCTCTTTTTTGAAAAAAATTTATTTGCGAAAATTGAACTAAATCATTTATTAGATTCATCTTCATCATCTGAAGGCGAAGAATTACTGAATTTATATCAATGTAGTCAACATTTTGTTTATTAGTGGGTAAATACAAGGCATACCGTTTTTTTAGTATTTGTGTTATGTTCTACTCAAATAAAAAATTACATTACAACAGAGTTGGTCAAAAAATTTTTAATGCACCATGTAGGAGGGTGACATATTCTTTGTAGAAAAGAAAACACTATAAAGCTACCATCTACCCTAACACATACAAAGGACTTATTATAAGTAAACCAACAACAACATTAGTATGAGAAAAGGAGATAGACAAGTAAGCAAAAGCAACAATAAGCAATGTGTCGCGAAAGAATACTCGGGAAGGCGAAACGTTTCACTTCAAGAACTTTCATCAGACTGATCTCTTGCGTATATAAATGGGCAAGACAATGCAGGCAACGAGTCAGTAAGAATTTCGTCAGCCTTATGTACACGTGTGAACAAAACAGTCGTAGCTTGAAGATCGCCGTTGTCTAGCGAATAGTTGTGTGATAAGAATAACGAATAAACAAGTTATCCTTTTATATGTTCGAACAGTGTAACATTAGATAAGCGGACAATAAAGAGCTTAACTGAAATTAAACACATATTGGTTTTTTCTTTGTTTACAATTAACAAACTCATATTTACACGTTTTTAAAAAGATAAAAACGTAACAATATTCTTAGTGAGATGAAAACAATCAAACTACATTACATGGTTTCGTTTTAATTCCACTGCATTTACATGTATCCTTAGAAAAAAAATCTTTATCTACACATAAGTTTCCCAAACTTATAATCAATATGCAAAAAAAAAAAAGGACATTTCATTTGACTAGTGGCAGACATCTAAAAATTATTAAAAATATGACAAATAACTGTCATTAGCCATCAGAAGAAAGCCTCGACTATGAAACGCTAATAAGTCTAATAAGTGCTCATACGAAGAAGAATCCTTTCACGATGTCGTCAGCAATACGGAAACTTGTTATGGAGGAACACAACATATCAACACGTTGACTGCCACAGCAATTTTTAGAAAACTGGGCAAAAGTGACCATTTGATTTAGTTTAGGTTTAGTGAGTACGAGATAATTCGTAGTCTTCACTTTAGAAGTGAACGCAACGTGTTTATTTTAACAAAAATCATCTGTCGCAGATTTAAAGACAACTAATAAATTAGGCATACTGCGGAAAATAAGCTTATGGATTTCAAAAAATAATCTTGTGGTTCGTCTCTTCCTCGTTAAAATATAAAAAAATCAGTTAACATTATTCAAAAAAAAAAAAAAAACCTTTTTACACGCAAGCAATATATAAGTCTTCGCTACACTTGGAAGGTAACTAAGCATAGGGAACTTATATAAAGGAAAGACCAGCTTGCCAACAGGCAAAGACAAAAGTCTACATACTCCGGTGTATACAGACTTTTTCCCGCTGATTTTTTTAATTAAAAAATATTATAGAGTTGTATTTATTTGTAATGGAGTTGTTTACAATCAAGAGCATTTGAAGAACGAAATGAAGATGAAAAATAAAAATACAATTATATAACATAGAAATTATTGGAAAAAAGAATAAAAATTGCCGTAAAACAAGTCTACATGCAACGGTGTGGATCGGATTTATTGTATAAATTCATTTGGTCTTCTTCATTTATAAAATTTTTTATGTAAAATAGAGATAATAATGACACATCGTACGATTGAATAAAGTATTTAGAGGGCCAATAAATTGATTTTATACAATGATCAGCATAAAGTTTACAGAACGAACTGGAATCAAAAGTGGAATAAAATATAATAAATAATTAATTAAATAAATTGAAAGGTTTTAGAAACAAAAACATATGAAGACAATGTTAAGCAGCAATAATAATCCATCATCTATACCCATGTGTGGTGTATCTATCAGGGAGTCAGAAGATCTTGACGTTATGGGCATGGAAACTCATTGTGATATTCGCTAGAATTGATTTTTCAGTGCCTTGGTTTCTTAAGGCGGTGCAATAAAAGCATCACTTCCACTGGTCTACTTACCATTTACATCATTTATAAACGGCCGAGAATGGAACACAACTTTCATGTATTGGTTGGCCCTTGAAGTTTTTCGACCGTTAACAGGAGAGGCTATAGTAGCTCGTTCACCACGTTAGTGTGCCCAACTACATTGACTCATTGGAGCATCGTTGGAATGTGCCTTGTGTTTCACTGTTCTATACCTACTACAACGGATATTGCTCGAGGGAAATAAGGGAACTTGTTTATGAAAATCATGTATTCCTACGTAATACACGTCTTTTTCGGCTATCACATTCGTATGTGGTCGGCATTACAGACAAAGTTCGTTTGTTAGGCGGATATCTTTCCTCTTAATTATGGTATAAAAATTTTCAAATCTAATAACCATAAACACTGCTCCCTTTTTCCTCCTTCCTATAATATATTTTCCTAGTACCAAACACAACGACATCCCCTGAGTGTTGGTCGTATGAAATAAATTAATGGCGCTTGCCTTTGTTCTTCCGATGGTAATATTAGAAGCTATAATCGAATTTTTCAAATTTTCTGCAACGGCATATGATAATTTATGTTCAACTACGATGTTATTCAGGAGTTGAAATTTTTTACTCTTAAGGGATTATAAAGGCATACAGAAAAATCACATAAATTGAAAATATAATACTTTACTCTTTGTAATTACTAGCGAAAATTTCCTTCAGTAAGAACTGTAAAACAAATACAAAACTTAAGGCGGCTTTTAATATACTAAAGTAAAGGAAATTCTGTAAAGTTTTAATTTCTAAAAATCACCAAAATAAGGACATAAATCGTCATGTCGTCAAAATGATATTTTTGGAGCTTAAAATCGTCAAAATGACGATAAGTCGTCAAATCTGGCAGCTATGCTCAAGACTTGTGGAAAGTGGTTCGAGTGATATGGAATGACATCAATATGCAAGATCTCAAAGACTTGTTGCAAGTCTTCCTGAGGATTCGTAATTGAAGAGAAGAAGTACTTCCACAAAATATTAAAAAGAATTAACGGGAGTATGAAGTCTCCGTAGCCTATTAGGTAGTGTGTTGGCTTATTAGACGTAAAGCCAGGGTTCGAGCCCCAGGCCATACATCAAAACAAAATACAAAAAGTATTTCTTCAGCGATTTCCTCTCAACAGATTTCTGACAAAAACTCTGAGAGTAAAAAAACTGCCATGAAAATTTTCTTAAAAAAAAATCTGTCGTTCGTTCGACTTTAAACTGTAGGTCCCGCTACTTATGTATAAAATTAACACACACAACATAACTGGTGTGAGAAACTAGGTCAATAAAACAGACTGAAGGGTTGTAATGATCAATAAATAAAATAAATTTTGAACAAATATTTCATCTTTATTTGTTATTGGGAAAGGGTCGTAAAACATGGCTGTGGATAGGATCACCAGTATATACTTTAAATATATGCTTTAAATATGGAATTGACAACAGTGACCGTTCTTTATAATTATTATTAATCATGAATCGAAAAAACAAAGTTTTGGCTTCGAATCTGAAAGATTTTCTAATACTCAAATACTGAGAAATTTTGACACTGAAGGCACACAGGATAGAATTATAATTTTATGTCCAACTCATGAGTTTACGATATCAACAATTTCAACACCTCAACACGGCGATTTTACACCGAAATTCTGATGGTTGAAATAAAAAGAAAATATTGTTGCTTCGAATCGTTACTGGCTATGAAAAACAGACCCACTGTTTGATTCTTTTGAAGAAAAAATACCAAACTCTTAAAAAAAAATACCGAAGTCCGGTACCTCTGTTACTACTTCTGTTGTTGTTTGTTTGTTACCTTTACCCGCGACTAATAAAATTAAATATTTGAATATTTCATATTATTATCATAGACTTTATTGGAAAAATTGAAATTTGTCGAAAAAAGAACTAGTTTTTTTAGAAAACAAATTTAATTGAGTACTTTTTCGGATCTCAAAAACAACTTACAACTTATATGGCATTAGTTATGCAGTGCATAGTGTTGGAATTAAGAAAATTGGTTATGGAAAGGGGGAAAGAGGCGCCTAGGTCAGAGTGATAGTTATCAAAAAGCTCACCTGAGCACCCATAGCGGCCCATTGTGATGTCACGGGCCAAAATCAGGGAACAGGAAGAAGTTGTTTAGCGTAAGGGCTTCACATCAAAAGCACGACTTCTCTACACTGGAAAACTAGCCAGGAAGTTTGATAAACGATGCTATATCCTTGACATTAATAAATGATACCTCCGTCAGGCTGACAAGAAATGGAGTGCCAAATAACCTATATCTGCACCTCGCAAGAGATGGGCACTGACAAAGGAAGTGGATAACTCTCTCCTCTTCCTAAGCGGATCTACACCCACGACAGAAATCGTTAAATGGGAGCCGCATCTTTTCCGCGTGTCTACCCATAACACTTTGACCTGTAAACATGGCCTCTGTGATTGTGATGATGTTAAGATCAAGTCCAAGTAACTGCTTGGTACGCCTTCTATCCATCAAGAGCCAGGTGAGTCTAGCGGTGAAGCAGAACTCCTCATTCCGGAAGGAGTGCAACAGCTCTGGCGAGCTTATCGGCCCTGCAGTTTCACGGAATGTTGCTGTGACCGGGACCCAGGCCAGTGATGTATTAAAGCGCCCAGAAAAAATTTCGAGACAGGGACAACATTAAACGAGATATTTGACGAGGATCCATTCAGCTGCCCAGTAAATGGCCATCCCCTCCGCCTGAAACACGCTACAATAATTCGGCTTAGGTCCAGTTTCCCAGAATAGACTCCGCTTCGGGGCAGTGTTTGAATACATTAGATGGGAATCTTTTTATGAAGGAATACTCCGTTATCCACTTAGCAATCGACAACGAACGGATGTGCTCTACCTAACAAATGCATATTACGTAAAAATATCCAATTTTCGGGAACAACTCCCTTTATTTTCCTTTTAAGTAACGATAAAATAGCGAACAACGAACCGCATTATGACGGTGCTCTAATGTAAATTTTCATAACTTACTATCATCGTGAAGTCGTCGTAATCTGGTAGCTAGCTATCCGCTGTAGCTATAACTATAAGAAGCAACGACGTAATTCTGACTGAAGGATTGTAATGATCAACTATGTTATGTACGTATCCTAATATCATTAATAAGATATTTTTTCAATTTAATTGGATTTAATTGATATTCCTATTTATTAACTGAAATTGAAACTTTTTCTTCATTTAATTATGGTCCTGGTTTACGTTGATAATTAAATAAAATTCTTAAATCTATTTGAGGGTTTAAATTTCTTTTTAATTTTTTTAATTAAGAAATGTTTCAGTGCACTTTTTTTTTTTGTTATAGAGAAACTAAATGTGGTTTTATTTCTATTACTTTTAAACTGGAAACTCAATTTACCGAATTTGATATTTTTAAAATTATTTTGGTTTTAAAAAAGTTGAATTGCGATAAGAAGGATAAGAGTGGTAAAAACAAAATGTCTGTGCTTGCAATGGTTAATGGCAAAGATTCAACAATTAAAGTTTTATGATTATGTGTACGTGTACGAGTGCTTACCTTAGATTTCTTTCCGAACTCGATGAGACGGCTGTCATTGGATGTATAAGTGTGCATTAATTTTGCACCATCTTCCCACGGTGGTTTGTTGTAAATACCATCAACATCCGACATCAAGATGAGCAAATCCGCTTGCACTTCTGCTGCCAACATAGCAGACAAACTGTCATTATCTTTTATGGCAATCCCCTTTAAGTAACACAACAAAAATACTTATTAAAGGATATTCAACAAATTTAGAAGTATGGTACACAAACTTATGTAAACTATACTTGAAAAATATAAATTCTAGTGCAATTTTCGTCATTATACTTATGGATTGTAATGAAAAATTATTCTTGTTTCCGTAATATTGAGAAACTATAACGTTATTACTATAATTTTTCATAACATTGTTAATCGTTTATGTAGGAACCACCTTATTTTGTTTCTAATTACAGATTTTTTTTTAAAGCTAAAATAACTTAACCAGAACTTTATGAACACGGTGTGTCATTAACGCTGAGTACTTTCTCTTTAATTAACATGTTGGAAAATCTTACTTTTTTCGAACCCGCTGGAAGATCGTCATCAACAATGAACATGGGTGGGGAGACTGCATCGTTAGTGTTTATAATTGGTACAATGTTAAGGCTAATTAATTCTGATAAAGTACAAAACAAATTATTGCGTGTCTCTTCATTGTAAAAGTCCGGTTTCGTAACCAGAACCTAGAATATAAAAAAAGAGAGAAAAAACAAAACAAAATTTCAACATGAAAAATAAAAGACACAATAATTGGAATACAACCGTCAATAACAGGACAACGTTGACAAACAATCTTCAACACTTTTTTATTTTCTTTTGTGTTCTTTTTTTTATCATTGTTCGTCACGATGTTTTACGCAATGTTTCATTACCTGTGCTATCTTGACTCCATACTGTGCGAACATGGCATCATAAAGTGACATAAGACCAGATTGTCCGACAGCAGCTGCTGCTCTTGGATCCAACACAAATCCATCTTCCTATGAATATTGAAATTGATTTATTTGTCTATCTATCAACAATATATTAGTACATATGCTTGTAAACAAGGTATGTATCATAATATGTATGTGTACGTAAGCACATGCATGTGATAAGTGAAAAAAAAAGAATGTAAGCGTCATTAATTTGTTTACAACGTTTCCATTACCGCCTTTGAATGGTCCTTAGGTGAGAGTGTTTCCCTCATCGATAACGACATCAGCAGCTCCTGTGCCAGTTTCTGTTTACCGAAAGCTACTGCACCACTGGTAACCATCATTACTTCACGCCCTTCTAAATGACACTCTGCCACCTGTAAAAAGAAATTTTTATGCCATGATTAAACAATATTTACTCACAGACATATAGCCATTATAGATATTATAATGAATATACATATGCTCGATTAAAGTAAGTAAAGTAACGATTAAATTATAATTATAACATGTTTTTTAAAGTCATTATATGAGCCGATTATTTTGAAAGTGATTTAAGTCCATTTCATTTTGATTTTTTTTTTGGATTTTCGATGACGTAATGTACGTTTATTTACTCTTTAAATTTATACAATTCTACATAACGAATGATAGTAATAATCGCAATCCAATGTAATCTTTTTTTTTATAAACAATTTAAGAAACAGTTACAAGCCTAAAGCTGGAGGTCCACACCACGCGTTTTCGCATCAAAGCGTTGCACGCATTTCATACTTTCTTAGCATTCTACGCTTCAAGTTACACGTAACGCTTTTTACGCGCCAAAGTTTGTTTTGATCAGCTGTTAACAACATTTGATTGAAATTACTTGAATAAACATTTCGTACAAGAATGGCAAATGAAATTAAAAATTTTAAAGAATTTATAGAATAAATTGAGCTTGTTAATATAATATTTTGTGCCACAAGTGTGCACAATAAGCTCCAAAAGAGCAGTAGACGATTTTGGGTGCATCTTTTGTACTTGAAACGAGATGTGTCTAAATTTTCGACGAAACTTTCCTAAAGTTAAAACAAACGAAAACAAGACGACTTGTCAAAATCAGCTGTTTTGTACGCGCTCCGCTTGTGATGCTTACAAAAGTAGAATGTAGATCTACTTTTCACGTTCTATGCGTCAAGGCATCCTGCGCTTTTGTGCGTGTAACTTGCACTCAATAAATACATTAATTCTACTTTTTTGACAACTGCGTAGAATGCGAAAACGTGTAGAACGCGTGGTGTGGACCTCCAGGTTAAGTCTTGTATCATTAAAATGGCTATGGTTTGGGGCACTTGAAACTGGCTAATTTTCAACGAAATGCAAAAAAATTTATTTTGAAACTGGTTTAAGTCCATTGAAAGAAATAATTTTGATAAAATTTGAGAAAATGCATTATTGCACAGTACAGCTATTAAATTCACTAGGAAGCAGTAAAATTTTTAACAGGAAAAAATTATAAATTGGAGTTTCTTAGGCAATATAAAAGTGTTTTAGTAAAGCCGAAAGTCCATACCATCCGTTTCATGCGACCTTGCGTTATATGCGATTCTTCTATTCTATGCGCTTTTTATTGCATGTTACACGCAATACGTTATATGCGACTGGTTTTTTTGTTTTAATCAGCTGTTGTGGTAATGATTTTAGAAGAATTTATGGCATTAACTAGCAGATTGTGAAGTCGCCGTGGTCTAGTAGATAGTGTGCTGGCTTATTAGACGTAAGGCCAGGGTTCGAGTCTCAGGCCAGACATCAAAATAAAATACAAAAAGGATTTTTTCGGCGATTTCTTCTCAGCAAAATTCTCAGAGTAAATAAAATTGCCACGAAAAGTTTCCCAAAAATCTGTCGTTCGGAGTCGACTTTAAACTGTAGGTCCCGCCGCTCAAGTATAATTAACACACACAACATAAGTGGTGTAAGAAACTAAGTCAATAATCCTGACTGAAGGGTTGAACTGATCAAATATGTATGTTATGTAACTAGCATTTTGTCTCCGGCGTTGCGCGGGTTATGTAGTTTGGATTAGTTTAAAAAATGACAAATATTTTAAAATTAATAAAAACAGTCATTATTTATTGTTGTTAAAGAAATTTAAAAATTTTTATTATTAACACTTAAAAAAACAGTACATTAACAGGCATCGTTTGGAAAGTATGTCTATAAAAAAGGTGGCCATGAGATATCCTACTGTATAAATTTTTCATTAAATTTAAAAAAAGAATTACTATTGGGTCATTTACATTAACATTAAATAAATAAAAGACCGGTTTATCGTTTTCGTAACCGGTTTCTTAAAAAATGCAAAATTTAAAAATTATTCGGAAACCAATTTAACAAACAACCCAGTGTTTTGAATACTCCAAGTCTTAAATATAAATTCACTCAATTTGCCCTTGCTGTTAAGACCTACGAAAATCCTCAAAATAACACATGACGAGTGTTTTTAGATAATTTATTCTCCATTTTTTTTTGTTAACAAATTATTAAATTCGAAATAGATGACATAAAAACAATCGACAACTAGCATTCATACATACATTGTTCATGAAAGAAATGTATTCAAAAAATGTATTTTCCTCTAAAATTAGTTATATATAAACTTTACTATGAAAGATGTTTTCATTAATATACATATTTATAATGCAAAAATAAAAATGCGAAAATAGAGCATAAACATGCATACAGTGTTGCCAATTTTTTTTTTCAAAATTTCCCGCCAAATTCGGCTTTAAAAATCGCCAGAAATCGCTAAATTCAATTTTGAAACCGTCAGAAACCCGTCAAATAAATAGTTTGAAAATATTAAATTAACGTTAAATGAAATAAAATGTAAATAATTGCAAATACTTTTTATTGAATTGTTTTTATAATTATGTTTAATGATTTACAAACAAAGTTAGGTATTTTCAAAAAGATAGTGCCAGTCTTTTGGACTTTCTTTTCGAAACTTTTGTGGATACTGAGGTGTCATAACTTTTTAAAAAGAAAATTCAATTTAAATGTACATTTTAAAATTACATATATTCATATAATTTATGTTGTAACAATTTCATCGTTTCTTGTCAAGTACGCTTAATTCTGTTTTTACACGGTAGGTACATTCCAGAAAAACCCGTGTAAAAAATGACACGAAGTACATAGAAAAGAAGGGGATTTGTTCCATATCCTTCAAAAAATGTAAAACATATAATTCGTAGGAAAAAATTAATACGAGAGTCTTTATAAAAAACTAAATAAAATTTTTATAAGCATTGATACATATTTTATTTCATAAAATTAAAAGCGATTCAGATCGTATAAAAAAGTAACATAAATTTAAAATTATTGTAGTTCAGGAAATCAAAAAAGTAATATAAATTGATTAACAAATGATACATTCACCAATCCTTAAAGATAATTTAAACAAACTAAAAATGTCAATATGATGATAAAATTAACAGAAGTTGTTTTTGCAATCGTTATCGGATTTCATACGTAATCGCTTACGTAAGGTTGGTTCAGAATAGCGATTGGACAGCACTGCGTTTAATAACAAAATCGGCCGTTGCGATTCAGTTTGAAGTCGCCGTAGTATAGTTGGTAGAATGTTGCCTTATTAGACTGAAGGCCCGAGTTCAAACTCAAGGTCAGATAGCAAAACGAAAATATTTTTTCGGCGACTTCCTCTCAGCAGTTTTCTGGCAAAAACTCAGAAAGTAAATAAAATTGCCATGAAAAGCTTCTTGAAATCTGTCGTTCGAAGTCGACTTTAAACTGAAGGTCCGGCCACTCATGTATAAAATTAACGCACACTACATAAGTGGTATGAGAAGCTAGGTCGTAGTCCTGATTAAAGGGTTGTAATGACCAAATATGTATGCCTTTGTATAAGTCATAGCAACGAGCCATTCAAGATCTTAGATTACGTTGAGATTTTCAAAAACTTTTCTCATCCGTGCTATACCAAATATCACCGTGTAAAAACAGAATTAATTTTATTTTCTAGACCGTGCTATTACAAAATTAAGCGTACTTACTTTTTTGATATTTTTGCTTTTTCCTGCCTTCTTATTTTAAACACAACACCTTAAGCTTTTCCTTCATTTGAAACAGATTTCAGGTTTTTGATTTGTGCTTTGTACTCTTTCTACTAACCGTTATTCTCTCTCCCGAATTGAATTTTTTCTTACTTGTATCATATAATTCAACCTTGAAAAAAACGCTAAAGCGCCTTAAAAAACTCCAGATTTCCCGCTAATCGCTAAAAAGCATTTTTTCACGTAATTGGCATTGCAAAAACGTCAGATTTGACGGGAAAAACGTCAAATTGGGAACAGTGCATGCATATATATTTATCGAAACCATCCACAATAGCATATAATTTGTAATGCTGATTTTTTCCAGCAATGCATGAGTTGCACAGAAAAGTAGAAAGTAAACCTACTTGGGGCATTATATGCGTCTATGCATTTTATGCGTTCCCTCTGCAACTTAGCACAAACAACTACACTGATTCTACTTTTTTGGCATACGCATGAAACGGATGGAATGGACTTTCGGCTTTAACGTACTTGATGCATCCTATGCTTTTTCGGCATACGCATATAACGCAAGGCCGCATAAAACGGATGGTATGGACTTAAGTAAATTTCTTGCATTCTTTAACATTGCAATAAGAATAGTTGTGATTATTAGTTATAGTTTAAATAGTTTCTTAAGTTCTAATTATAAAATTTAATATGTCTGACACTGGAATTACCTCAGATAGGGATACAACGTAAAAAAATAATTTACTTACTTTGGTTTATAATTAAAATAACTTGTGTAATTATCGTTTATTATTTTAAATAGAAATATACTTTGTGTAAAGAAATACAAATTCAAGAATTTTGGATTCAGTAAGTGAAGATGATTTAAAAAACAATAATTTAATAGTACTATAAAGAAATTAATTAAAGAACACAAAGTGGACATATTCCTTTCCAAAAAAAAAGTCATTTTATTAATTTTGAAAGTGGTCTAAGTTCATTTTAGTTTCTGAAACACAGCTTATTTTTCTAGTAAAATTAGCACAACGTATTAAGTGACCTTGTATATGTTATATTCATATTCTAAATTCACAAAGCTATAAAAACAGCTTTAGTAATATTTTTAAAACAATTCAAACGCACACCCTTAAATATCACAATACATGTAAAAATGGACTTAGACCACTTTCAAAATAAACGGCTCATATATTGTACGTTCTTGAATACATACATATTTACATACCGCTCCTTTATTGCAACATAGTAATATCTTAAAAAAACTTGAATTTGGCAAAATGCGATTTAAGTTTTCAAGACATAAGTCCTAGATCTAATTGCCGCAAACATCTTTAGCTATAACTTCAGTTCAGCTTGGGGTATAAAACTAATTTTTTTTTAAACATGTACAGAAGGTCTAAAAGAGCTGTTTTGCTTAAGTAACTACAAATTTTTAAATTTTTTGAGATATGACTATGTTGAATAAATGAGCAATATGTGTAGCATCGTCGACAATCCAAAAGTACGTAACAAACATTTTTCTAATTTTAAAGGATATGCAAACAAAGTTATAAAATAACAAGTACTTCATATGTAGAAACATTTTAAATTATTGATATAAAAACGTTATTTTTGGTCGCAAAAACTCAATTTTGATTTTTTTGATAATACGTAATTTTGGATTTTCGACGACAGTATGTACGTTTAATCTGGAAATTTATATAATACTAGCCGTACACTGCGCGTGGCTACGCCACCAACTAAAATAAATTTTAATTATTTTAATGATTTTGTTCATAAACTGTAAAAATGTAGAGGTTTTCGATTATGAACATTTATTGAAGTGCTGTCGGAAATTGGTAATACCAACTTAGAAACCTTCACCTTAACGATTAAAAAGCATTCTCTTCCCTTTAAGCAGAAATGTGTCGAACTATGCAAGTGTACATAAATTTTGTCTGAAGAAGAACTTTGCTCGGTTATACATACATACAGTAGCGAGCACAAAAAATGCAACGTTGGGTAAAATTATCTTTAAGTGCGATAATTTTAAAAAAATGGTGACCAGTTCAAAATATTTTTTTGGGTTATTAATCCCTACAGTTATAGATACCTATTATCAATAACATTATGAAAATATTTTTAATTAATGACATATTATTTTGTCATTTATTAAAAAGAGTGCGAATTTCATGGGAGCAATAAAAATGCAACAGCATAAATTTTAATGTGTTTATTTAAATTAAATAGTAATTCTTACAAAAAAAAATCTTAAAATTAATATTTAGTGGCGTAGCCCTTATTTTTTATGACTTCTTGCAACCTTGAAGGCATGGAGTCGACTAAAGCCATTAATCTGTTAATGGATATTTTCTCCTATTCACTTTTCAAAATTTCTTCTAATTGCCTCTTATTTGACGGATGTTTCCCCTTAACTTCCCGATCTAATAGCTCCCATAGATTTTCTATGGGGTTTAGATCGGAAACTGTGATGGCCAATCCAAAACATTGACATCATTGTCGCTTAAAAAGTTGCGAGCTAAGCGACTTGAGTGCTTTGGATCGTTATCCTGTTGGAATATGCTACCAGGAGGCATTTTTTCCCGCAGATGAGGAAGCATGTGTTCTTCAAGGATTTCATAGTACTTCTTGGCGTCCATTTTTCCTTCGATTTGAGTTAAGGGACCTACCCCATCACGGGAAAACGCACCTGTAAATACGTGACGTAAAATCAATAATTTTTTTTAAACATGTACAGAAGGTCTAAAAGAGCTGTTTTGCTTAAGTAACTACAAATTTTTAAATTTTTTGAGATATGACTATGTTGAATAAATGAGCAATATGTGTAGCATCGTCGACAATCCAAAAGTACGTAACAAACATTTTTCTAATTTTAAAGGATATGCAAACAAAGTTATAAAATAACAAGTACTTCATATGTAGAAACATTTTAAATTATTGATATAAAAACGTTATTTTTGGTCGCAAAAACTCAATTTTGATTTTTTTGATAATACGTACTTTTGGATTTTCGACGACAGTTTGTACGTTTAATCTGGAAATTTATATAATACTAGCCGTACACTGCGCGTGGCTACGCCACCAACTAAAATAAATTTTAATTATTTTAATGATTTTGTTCATAAACTGTAAAAATGTAGAGGTTTTCGATTATGAACATTTATTGAAGTGCTGTCGGAAATTGGTAATACCAACTTAGAAACCTTCACCTTAACGATTAAAAAGCATTCTCTTCCCTTTAAGCAGAAATGTGTCGAACTATGCAAGTGTACATAAATTTTGTCTGAAGAAGAACTTTGCTCGGTTATACATACATACAGTAGCGAGCACAAAAAATGCAACGTTGGGTAAAATTATCTTTAAGTGCGATAATTTTAAAAAAATGGTGACCAGTTCAAAATATTTTTTTGGGTTATTAATCCCTACAGTTATAGATACCTATTATCAATAACATTATGAAAATATTTTTAATTAATGACATATTATTTTGTCATTTATTAAAAAGAGTGCGAATTTCATGGGAGCAATAAAAATGCAACAGCATAAATTTAATGTGTTTATTTAAATTAAATAGTAATTCTTACAAAAAAAATCTTAAAATTAATATTTAGTGGCGTAGCCCTTATTTTTTATGACTTCTTGCAACCTTGAAGGCATGGAGTCGACTAAAGCCATTAATCTGTTAATGGATATTTTCTCCTATTCACTTTTCAAAATTTCTTCTAATTGCCTCTTATTTGACGGATGTTTCCCCTTAACTTCCCGATCTAATAGCTCCCATAGATTTTCTATGGGGTTTAGATCGGGAAACTGTGATGGCCAATCCAAAACATTGACATCATTGTCGCTTAAAAAGTTGCGAGCTAAGCGACTTGAGTGCTTTGGATCGTTATCCTGTTGGAATATGCTACCAGGAGGCATTTTTTCCCGCAGATGAGGAAGCATGTGTTCTTCAAGGATTTCATAGTACTTCTTGGCGTCCATTTTTCCTTCGATTTGAGTTAAGGGACCTACCCCATCACGGGAAAACGCACCTGTAAATACGTGACGTAAAATCAATAATTTTTTTTAAACATATCATTCCTTACCCCACACCATTATTGATCCACCGCCATGTTTTACGGTTGGAAGTTGATATCTTGGAGAATATGTCTGTCCAGGCGGTCTTCGAACAAAATTTATCCCATCGGAGCCAAACAAATTAAATTTGTTTTCATCGCTCCACAAGACTTTAGCCCATTGTTCATTTGACCAATCCTTGTAACGTTTTGCAAATTCCAGGCGCTTCTTTTTATTGATTGCACTGATGAGAGGTTTCTTTGCGGGTCGTCTCGCATGCAAATTAGCTTCTTTCAACCTACGGCGAACAGTGTGAACGCCTATAGAGACTCCCATTTGCGAAATTAGCAACGTCCACTGCGGTCTTTCGTGGATCTTTTTTAATCAGTGCAATCATCTGGCGGTCTTGGCGAGAGGTAGTTTTTCGAGGATTACCACTACCTGGTTTCCTTTCCACACTATTTCTCAAGGAAAATCGAGATTTAATCCGAAATACGGTTGATTGATTTACACCAAAGAGGTGTCCAACTTCACACATGGATTTTCCTTCTTCTAAGGCTTTAATGATTGCAGTTTTGCTGTCAGCTGAGAGCTGCTTCTATTACAAAACACATGTTGTATAACTTATTTAAGAAATTTTCAATTATAATTAAATAAATAACTTACTTTAACTATTTTTTTATTATGTTGCATTTTTTTTGCTCGCTAAAAATTTGCACTTTTTTCACTAATTCAAAAATATTTAACTTATAATTGAAAGAATTAACAGCAAAAGAAAATAGATAAATTAGTAACCGTTATTTTGAAACAGATCTTATTAAAGATCATATGGCACAGTGTTGCATTTTTTGTGCTCGCTACTGTATGTACTTCACTTATAAGTAGATCCTTCTTTACACAAAATATACAGTGGTAGACATTATTTCTGTACGCAACATATTTTTTTTTGTTTATTAAAAAAAGGGAGAGGAACTGCAAATATATTTCTTTCATTATATTATATATTTTTTTATAATTTAAATATAAAAAAATTCACTTTTTTAATATTTTTTTTCATTTGTACACATGTTAAAAAAAACTAACGAATTCATTAAAAATTAAGAAAACAAAATTAATCCTAGTATTTTGTATGACCACCTTTATTCAATACCAAATTTTGAATAGTTTGTATGCGAATATCCTGCCAACATTCGTTTATTCGTTATTCATAAAATCGTTTAAATAGACTAATGTATCAAGGTTTATGATCTGCACTGTACATGCATACATATTTACATATACAATTATTTGCTTATGAAATTTATTTTTAATCTGTTAAATAAATAATTATGTAGATAAAGCGATAAACTTAGAGTGGAAAAGCGTTAACTGTTACTTACCTGCTCAACAATGGATGCCAAACGACCAAGGGCAAGGCCATGGTTATCTTCCCGTGTGATGACAGCACTACCCAACTTCACAACTAAACGCCGAGCATATTTCAGTTGACTTCTCTCACTGAATGTGGGTTGTTTTCGTTCAAGACTTAAACGTTTTTCAGGTGGTGTAATCTAAAAAGTATAAGAACAATGAAAATTAATAAAAAAAAACAAGCGAAGCATTTTCCTAAAGGAAATAAAAAGTTTATGATAACAATTCCAGGAATTGTAATACATAAGATGGATGCTTTGTGTTTCCATAAGAAATTTAATACAAGGTTTCTCAAAGACGTTATTTTATCAAAACAATACAATTTCTTAAAATTTTATAAATGTTTGTATAATTTAATGAGTTTACTGGCATTTATAATTACACTTCCTCCATGATACACACCCTCTGTTTTATATGTTTTGTCAAAAATTAGTCAAATTTTTTTAAAGTTTTTAAATTTTGTGCTGCGTTAGAAATGGAGTGAAAAACTATGCACAAAAATTATGTCATTGAAATATATTGATTTGCTTTTAACATTTTTTATGAAGAACAATATAATTGAGCTCACAGTTGGGAGTTCAATCAGAGATCAAAATCTGATTACATTTCTTTTATGGGTTAAATTTACTTTTTTGTTTGTTTTAAATCCTATTGTTTAAAATTGCTGTGTGATTCCCAGTCAAAGTTATGTATGGCGAGTTATGTGATTTATCTCATAGTTTATATTTTGTTTTTTAGATATTTAAAAAAAAAATTTTTTTTTTCAAGACCAAATTATATTATCACTCAGAAAACTAAAGTCTAGAACAGTTTTTAGTTCAATCATCAATTCTGACAATAAAACTATGTCATATCGCCTCTATTTATATTTATATACATACATACCTAAATATTCGTGTCTTATCAGAAAGCTTCTAGACAACATAACACCGTGAACTTTTAAGAAAAATAAATGCTCGCTTATGCTTCTGAATTGTAATCAAATAAAGAAATTATTTAAAATCTCATTTTTAGCACACATTATCAGGGTTACCAGTTCCAACGTTGAAAATTCGAGGGAAACAGTCAAAAACTGTGGTACTTTTGCAAAAATAACTCTGGAGATATTGGGCCATAATCATAGTCATCAAAAAAAAAGTATACTTTAAGTAGCATTTATAAAAAAGTCTACTTTCGGCGACTATAGACGATAAAAAGCTTACTTTTTCCACTAAAGTCAATTTTATACTTAAAACAAGGTGAAGTTGTCTTTTAACGAAGTTAACATCATTTTAAATCCATCAGCTGTTTGTCATTTGTCAAAAGTTGCAAAATCAAAACAAACCAAAAACAAAAGTAATTCGAATTGAGTTAAATTTTTTATAAATTGTAGAAAAAGTGTTAAAAATAATTGAAAAAATGTGTACAATTCAGGACATTGAAAATGATTTTGGTATTATTGAAGATTTGTGTGAAGGAAGTAAGCCTAAATTGTATAAGAAAAGGTTTTGCGCATTTATTTATCATTTTATTTATTTTTTGGCGCTTTTATTATCAGCTGTGCAGAGATGCCACTTATACAATATTTATACCAGTTTGTATGAAAAATTTCATACATTATACTAATCACCCGCTTAAAGCTGATTCAACTTGAAACCATTACCAATTTTCTCTATAATTAAGAAACAGTTAGTTTAAATTTTAAAGTTGTTTTTAAAAATAATAAAAAATTAATTGATAAATATTAAAGTTGTTTTTAGAAAGAACCGACTTTAGTGTTTGACTATGATTATGGCCCATTTTATTTCATCTAATATATTGTTATGTTTTTACTTTTTTAAATACGTTGAAAATATGAGTTCGTTGATTGCAAATTAAATAAAAATAAACTTGTGTTAAGTTTCAATTAAACTCTTTATTGTACGCACTATTTTTGTGTGACACTGTTTAGAACTTGGCGTATACAACAATAATTACTTGTTTGCTATTATTCTTTGCTTACAATGGAGATCTTCAAGCCACGACTGTTCTCTTCACACACAACGTGACTTCACACAAGACTGACTTAATTCGTACTACTCGCTGCTTGTTTTGTATTGCCTTTTTATATGCCCACATAAACAGTCTGACGAACATTCTTGAAGCGGATTGCTCGTGTTTTCGCTTTGTCGAATCATGGTTTACTAAATGCTGTCTTGTCGACATATTCACATACGCTTACCTCAACAAAATATCGGCATTCCTTTCTTATAAAATTATATGATTTTATGTAAGACTTCCTAACATAATCAACATGTCTCTTTGTGGCAGTTACACTTTTCAATAATTTCTAAACAATCCGTATTATTTTAATTTATGTTTTTTCTCCTCTACAATGACCAGATTTTATAATATTGTTAATGCGTTCATTACGTTCTCTTTGTAATTTAATTATAATTGTATTTTAAATTGTGCGTCACATATAATTATCATATAAAAATATATATGTACCCATTAATTTCAAACTTCTAAGTTATATTGGGACCATGTTTAAAATTATCAAGTCCGCCCGACATGGGCGTTAATTTAATAAACACATTTGTGGCAAACTACAGTATATTAATTGAAGAGATCTCAAAATATCTTCTTTATCGGCTTTGGAACATTTTTTGATGTCATTACGAGAAATTGCATGCGATATGCACTGAAATGCTGGGGAATGCGAGGCCATTTTATCAGAGTTATAAAAACCTTCTATAAGGAATGTATATATACAGTGTTGTACGAGAATAACTTCCCAAAATGCCATGGAAAAATTAATCCAATAAGAAAACTCTAAACAGTTACATTAGTGAAGGTTCTTTGCTCGTAATAGTGTAAACTGATATTCGAATTGAAAGCAAAGTTTAACAAATCAATAAACTAATAATAAAAATATTAAAAAAAACTATGTATTTAGTATAGTATTGCAAAGAACAGTGTAGAACAGAATAGAAGAGTATAATATAGAATCTCATAAAATAGAATAGTATAGATTCTGTTATTGTATACTATAGAATACCATAGAATAGAATAGGATTGAGTAGATATTGAATATAATAATATGTGCCAACTACAGATTATTAAAGGCTGAAAATTTTTTAATAGATGGCATTGGCAAACTTTTAGCCTAAAATGTTCTGTTATTTTCGTGTCAGACCTTAACATATCGCTCCTTTATTGCAACATAATCATATCTTAAAAAATTAAAATTTGTACTTACTTAAGCAAAACTGCTCTTTTAGACCTTCTGTACATGTTGAAAAAAAATCAGTTTTATATCCCTGTTTTATATGCTGAACCGAAGTTATAGCAAAAACTGTTTTGCGGCAATTAGACCATAGGGCTTATGTCTTGAAAACTTAAATCGCATTTTGCCAAGTTCATGTTTTTTTGAGATATGACTATGTTGCAATAAAGGAGCGATATGTCAATTATAATACACATAGCGTGGGCGTTAAAAAAACTGTACATATTAGACTGTAATGCAAGAGGAGCATCTGGATCAGAGATCAGCAGCGAGTATTCAAAACGATTAGTAGATGCAAATCATACTTATAATTTCTGATACTTATACGCATTCATATTTATTTTAATATGATACTCATACTACCCATACTCAAAGTTGCAAGTACTCGTCGTATTTATACTTAACAATACGCATGATGTTATTGACTTCGACTCGTCTCTACTTAACATTTACACGAAGTACAAAATAAGCATGATTCGCATATGAACACTAGATTGAGTGTATGCTTTGCTTGCTGCCTTTGTCTTTCCTTTTTTTTTGTTTGCATATGCAACAAAAACAAAGTCTGTAAATTTTGATGAATGATTCGAGCCACTGGATGACTTATAAGTATTTTTCTAAATTTAAGAATCAGAATGAGTATGCGTATGAATCAAACATATTTCGAATATTGTGAGTTTGAGGTCAACGTTGTACTCATACTCATTGTAACCTATACTTATAATTCAATGTTGTAGCGAGTACGAATGAATCAGAGTAATTGAATTTCAATTCTGTTGATTCACTCATACTCAAAATAGCATGAGTGCTTATGAGTAGCGGAAAAACAATTCATTGCTGATCTCTGATCTGGACCAGCAAATCAGAAAATGAATAATTACTTGCAAAGACCCCTTCAAAGCAGTAATAATGTAGGAATGACAAAAAATCTTCCCAAAACTAATCCGTTCGTTTGATTTCCAAATAAAATATTATGAATCCTTTTTCTATTTTTTAATCCTTAAATGTTGTACATTGTTTTTGCAGTATATTTTTTCTTATTGTTTCTTATTGTAATGAAAACAGAGAAAATATGTTATTTAGAAATCGAAATACATATATTTAATTTATTTAAAAAATACATTAGTAAAAAAAATAGTATTAGTATACGGAAGCCTAAGGTGAGCAGTTTCTTTTGACTCTCACAGTACATATGTATGTACGTATGAATGCATGTATATAGAAACAAAACTGTTAAATAAAAAGTGAGATTTTATAAAATTTTAAAAAAATTTTTTTTTTTCTAATTTAAAATTTTTAATTTCTAAATTGTTAAAAGGATTTATTTCGAAATTCTTAAAAAAAAAGAATTTAAAGTAATAATATTATAATGTGCTAAAGAAGACATTAAAATTGTTTTAAGAATTATATTCCAAGACCCACAATTTATTAAATTATTTTCAGCTTTCAATTAACAAAATAAAATTAAATTAAATAAAAAAAATATCGTACATGAATCTAATATATAAGAATTAATGCCACTTTTCGTTGTCATTTTATAACTCAAGAACGGGCTCACCTATACAAGCCAAATGTTTTGGCTTTGTTCGGACTATTTAGTAGATGGTCTATGAGAAGTTTGCCACTCCCACTTTTAAGGCCACATTTTCTATTTATCTAAAATCAGAAACGGTTCCATAGATTTAAATAATTTTTCTTTCAAATGTTTATATTTATCCATTTAAAGTTTTCATCAATAGAAAATTTGCCCCGCCCACTTTTTTTGAAAATTATTAAAATGAATTAAATCTTAAACTGTGCACTTGATTATGTTATGATCTTTAGCAAAGTTGTTGCGCACGAGCCGACGAAGATTTCCAATTTCCAATAGGTGGTGCCACTGAAAATTACTCAAAATGAATTAAATCTTAAACTGTGCATTCCTTAACAAAATTGTAACGTATGAGCCGACGGAGATTGGTGCGATTAATTTCCGATGGATGGCGTCACTAAAAATTATTCAAAATGAATGACAAGCAATTGGTCGACTACACCCCAAGCACGGAATAAAAGAGCATTACGAGCCACAGAATCAGACGAGCACTTTGACTGGAAAATATCCGAGTATATGTCGCTGAGACCCGTTCGCATTTGAACAACGAGAAGTGAGATTAGATGATGCTTACTACTCAGGCCCGTTCATCTGAATCATCAGGACAACGCGAAACAAAATCAATAAAATGATTCAAAATTAATTGGACATTTGTGTAATGCCTTGGGTCAGCTAATATATTATAAATCTTTCTGTAAGTCTGTTTTTTTTTTTTTTGTTTGTTGGTTTGATTGGCTAACATTACGCCTGAACGTCTGGACTGAATTTCTTGAAATTTGTGATATAGATCGAGTTTTGTCGGTGCAGTTTATAGGCTATAAACCTTTTCAAAATTTTGACCAAAAGAGGAGAAAAAATGGGCAAAATTAGTACTTTTATGCATAAATGCTGTATTTTATCTGTTTTATAGGTAATTTTTTACGATTTATCTTGGTTAAGTTTCCCAAATAGCTATTGGAGCCGTTTCGTTTCTAAAGTTGAACCAAAAAGGGTCCATAAAGGGGCAATGGGGCAAAAAACGGACAAATTGAATGCATTTATATTTAGGACTTAGAGTATTCTAAAAACTGGTTTGTTTGATATCCCGGTTTCTGAATAATTTGAAAAATTGCATTTTTTAAGAAAACAGTTTCGAAACCGGATTATTATTGTTATTTTTATACCCCGCGCAACGCCGGGTACAATCTGCTAGTAATTTTCATATAAATCATTTTCGAAACTCTTGTCTTAAGCAAGAAATTAAAGTTATTATTTTCTCAAGTCCGTAAAAGAAAACACATTAAAGTTCTGTCAGAAACCAAGACAGCGACATAAAAATTATTTTACTTTAAGGTGTCAAGAAACAAGAGAAAATAAACAAAATTTAAACCATTTATATTAAAATATGTTTCTCTTTACAAATTCATTTCCCTTTTGAAAAGAAAAATTATTTTCAAAAACATGAAAATATTTAAGAGTATTATTCTTCTTGAACGGGCAAAGTGCGTTTCATTTTCTATTATTTAAATTTCTAGAGAATAACGTTCGCATTATGCTCGAAATTATATAACTCTGTAGGACTTCAAAATTCAATAAGCAATTGCCTTTAAAATTTCACATGTCATACTTTGTAATCTATTGATTAATTACACTGTGCAACATAATACAGGAAATTAAATACACTCGAGTAACTACCTAGTTTATGTTGTTCAGATAGTTTTGTAGAATTTCAAAATACTGTTTCTATTTTTCTTGAACCCTCCAAACTTGTTTTATTTGACAAAAACATTTTCTTTTGTAGTAAAAAGATAAAAAAAAAACCGTAATTGTAAAATAGTAATCGAATTGGAATTTAGTATTCAACTTTTCTAGGCTTTAAGTGTGCTTTCGACATAATAAGGAGAGAAACTATCTGAAACAATGAAGTAATGAGTGACTAAGATTTAAACTAAATCTTAAACTAAAAACCCACTGTTGACCCACTTCAAAAAGAAATTTAAGCGCTTTTTTTCAATATCTCTGCGACCGTCTGTGTCAAGCCAAAAATTTTGAAGCCCGATTAAGTATATTCCTAATTTCAATTTTAGGTTATGGCAGGCTATATGAAAATTGTCGCCGTAGCGATTTCCTCTTAGCAGATATCTGGCAAAAACTCTGAGAGTAAACAAAATTGCCATAAAAAAATTCTCAAAAATCTGTCGTTCGAGTCGACTTTAAAACTGTAGACCCCGACACTTATATATAAAACTAACGCACACCACGTAAGTGTTGTGAAAAGCTAGGGCGTAATCCTAACTGAAGGGTTGTTATGTAAGGCTAATGTTTCATATATGCATTTACATGTATTTTTGGTGCTTTAAATAAATGTTAGAAATGTTGGATGTAAATTATTTTAAGTATATATATGATTAAACTACATAATTTTAATGTTTACATAATATATCCATGTAATATTTGTAAAAATAGAATTATGTTTGTAATTTTTTTTCATATGAGTTATTTCGATGCCAGTTGTGTGTAAGTCATAAAGCTGTTGGTGGTAACATGTACACACATAAACACTCATATGAGGGTAAATTGCTTAGAGAAGAGAACAATATTGTTACGTTTTTACGTTTTTAAAACGTTAAATTGCAAATAAAATAAAAATAAATTAGTGTTTAATATTAATCAATTCTTTGTTAGCTACACAACTTTTGTGCCACTGTTCCAGCTTATTCCACGTATACAACGATAATTTTCGCAATATGTGCTTGTTCATGATATTTCTCTGCTTACAACCTTTTTGTAAGCAACAACACTTGTTAGTTATTCTTCTTTACTCACAACGTTTTTGTAAGTACAACACTAACAACTGTTTTCTTCAAACGCAACTTATCTGCACACTAGTCTAACCGAATTGTAGCTCGATAGATTCCCATTGCAACCAACGTGACGTCGTCTTACAGGATTAAATTCAAACTCCAAATACAACGTGCCGTCTGCACACACGACTAATTCTACTCAAACTCCAAAACTCCGTCCTTACTCGCTTTGTCTTTCGTTTTACATCACTGGATCATTAGTGTGATGAATGCTCCCGAAGGATGATGACAGCCAGTTATAAATATTGTGTAGATCAGATGAGGTGAAGTATTTATTGTACCATTTTAAGAAACAAAGGAACTGAAAAATGCTTCAGTTCACACTGAATTTACTATTATTTACACCACACAAGGCTTTATTTGATGCAATATTATTGTTGCTTAACATTGACTTGCCATTGAAGTCATCGTGGTCTAGTAGGTAGTGTGTTGCCTTATTAGACGAAAGGCCCGAGTTGGAATCCCAGGTCAGGCATCAAAACGAAATTATAAAAATATTTTTTCGGCGACTTCATCTCAGCAGATTTCTGGCAAAAAACTCTGAGAGCAAAAATTGCCATGAAATGCTTCTCAAAAAAATGTGTCATTCCGAGTCGACTTTAAACTGTAGGTCCCGCCACTCATGTATAAAATTAACGCACACAACATAAGTGGTGTGAGAAGCTAGGACGTTGTACAATGGGTCAATTCGACCACCGGGACGTGTAATTGTCAATCCTGACAAGTACACGTCCTCCAACCTACCCTAACCTAACATTGACTTTATATGTTTTTGTTTTTAACACTAAACCTATCGATACTTCATGTATTCCTATTCCTAACAATGGAGGTCAAATGAACCCTTGCGGTATTTAAGCTAGATTGCATATATTACTCGGTAAAAATAATTAACAAGAACGGAGTAAATCTTGGAAAACACATTTGATGAATTTTGTAATAAAAGTCGTAAAGGCAAATGGCGAAGTGATAATGTTGTTTGCAAGAAATTCTGACAAGAAGTTCAAAATGCGTCATTTGACCCGTCTATGGTAGGTTTAGTGTTAAAACTCCTTCAATTTATTATTTTACTCTTTCTGGCGATTATTTTTACGATTTTATTGAACGTCTTTGACGATTTTTTCTCAAATATTTGACGATTTGATGCTTCATTTATCTGGTAGCTATGTATACAAATACTTAGTACAAAGAAACTGCAATTACCTTTTTGTTAATTTTTATGTTTTTTACTCATATATGTACATAAATACATGTAAAATAAATTGTCATTTTTATTTTTATTTAATTTTTAATAAAAAAAAGATTAAAAAAGAAAAAAGTGAATTTAGTACAATCAGGCTGAAAAAAGTAACATTTTTTGTGAAAGTTAGTACAATTTGTTAAGATCAATTTCCCATCCCTGCTTCAGACTGTTTACGTAGACCTATAAAAAGGCAAAATAAATCAAACGACGAGAAATAAGAGTTCTTGTGTGAAAAAGTGTTTCGTATGAAGAAAAACAGAAAAATAAATTATTGTTGGACACATCAAGTTGTAAATAGTGGCACTCAAAATTGTGCGAAAAATAAAGAGTTTAATTGAAACTAAACATCAATTTATTTTTATTTTAAATGTTTTTAAAAAGGTAAAAACGTAACAACATTAAAAATATGTCATTCCTAAATGAAGCACAAAACTTAAAGTGCATATTTTTAGCTTTGCATTTATTAAAATGTTAAATTATATAAATTTTGATAATTTTTTCCTTAAAAATTTAAAAATGATATGAAAAAAATTTTTTTATCAAATTCATTTTATTTTTTCATATTACATACAATGATATTTTATCAATTTATTTATAAGTGAATAAATTCACAATAAATACTGTTAACGCCATACTCAAATCGCTAATCGGCATCATTTATTTATCGATTAATATTAAAGTTATCCCTTAAGTCCCATCTATATTGTTCCAGAATAAGTTCTTATGTACATATTTCCACGCGCATTTTGCTTTCGGGTATATGGATATATGGACATATATCGTGTCCGAGGTCTGAAAGAAGTTTTTGCCCTTTATTTAACACGAAAAAGTTTGTATATTTTAAATAAAATAAAATAAGTCACTTTAATAATAAATGTATTTCAGGAATTTTAACGTTAAAGTACGATAAATAAATAAATGAATTTCTATTAAAAATATTGTACTTTGCGTTTATAACCTACGAAAGTGAATCGAGAGTTTGGGCGCTTATCTCAACAAATACTATTCTTTGGACTATCCATATTTATGTCAGTCGATATAATTTGTTTAATTTTGATAAACTCTGATAATTGTAGTGAAAATAATGTAAACAATTTTTGAAAAAAAAACAAATAATTTACAAAAAATCTTGCTTAAGTTACAATGATGATCATATTTTTCCATGCCATTTTAATTATTCTCTAAACGTACATTCTGTTGTTACAATTTTTTTTTGATGTTCTGCAATAAACTAAAAATATTTTCTGAGAACAATAGAACTGTTTTAAGTATAAAGGAAAACCTTGGGAAGAAAGCTTAAAAATTTGCAAAGGAAATTGATTTTCCATGCAAAGCCATAAAATGCAAACAAAAATATTTCATAGTTCCGGATAGAAAATACATTTTAATTGAAACCCGCATAAGAAATTGCATTCAAATGTAAAATCGTTTTTTTTTATATGTATGTATGTACTTTATTCTATCTGCATTAATATGTACATACATATGTATGTATATGATTTTTAAAAATTCTTTTGAAAATTATAGACAAACTTGCTGTACCCTGCACGTGTTGCTGCGCCCCCAACTAAAATAAATTTGAAGGAAAGGCATGACACAAATGTCCAATTAATTTTGAATCATTTTATTGATTTTGTTTCCCGTTGTCCTGATGATTCAGATGAACGGGCCTGAGTAGTAAGCATCCGATCAGTTTCTAACCTCACTTCTCGTTGTTCAAGTGGTACATGCGAACGGGTCTCAGCGGCATATTCTCGCAGATTTTCCAGTCACAGTGCTCGTCTGATTCTGAGGCTCGTAATGCTCTTTTATTCCGTGCTTGGGGTGTACGTCGACCGATTGCTTGTCATTCATTTTGAATAATTTTCAGTGACGCCATCCATCGGAAATTAATCGCACCAATCTCTGTCGGCTCATACGTTACAAATTTGCTAAAGAGCGCACAGTTTAAGATTTAATTCATTTTGAGTAATTTTCAGTTGCACCATCTATTGGAAATTGGTCATACCAACTTAAAAATCTTCGTCGGCTCATGCGCAACAACTTTGCTAAAGATCATAACATAATCAAATACACAGTTTACGATTTAATTGATTTTAAGTCATTTTCAATGGCGCCACATGCTAGAACTTAGTCATACCAACTTAGAAACCTACCCCGGCTCATGCGCAACAACTTTGCTAAAGATCATAACATAATCAAATGCACAGTTTAAGATTTAATTCATTTAAGTAATTTTCAAAAAATGTGGTCGTAAAAGTAGGAGTGACAAACTTCACATAAACCATCTACTAATGTCCGAACAAAGCCTAAACATTTGTCTTGGATAGATGAGAACGGGATTGAGTTATAAAATTACAACTAAAAGTGGCGTTAATTCTTATATATAAAGAAGAAGAAGATAAATAAACGTTTTTGTTTTTGGAAATTTATTCGACTACTCTCATTTATTTCTCTCGCTATCCTAAGAAAATGAATTATTTCAACAATAACTCAACAGCGATGCAAAATTTTTTATGGTTGTGAATTCATTCCCAATGAGTGAATGATTTACAATAGGAAATAAGAAAATTTGAGAATTTTGTTATGGGAATAGTTGTTTGCGATAGGGGTGTATATTTTTTTATATTTGCTATAAAAAGTCTTATATTGACATATTGACGCCTCCGATCTATAACATTCTAAGTCGAAAAAGTAAGTTTTGAGTTATAAGATCTCAAAGTTTTCACGCAACATACAACTATAGGTGCACTCTAAGTAGATTTTTCCCTATAACTTCCCGTTCTGAGTTATAAAATGACAACGAAAAGTGGCATTAATTTTTATATATTCGAGAAAACGATATTAGATTTACATTTTAATATTTTTATATTTAGTAGTCAGTGGTTATGAGCATAGGAAATGTTATGCTGAAACGAGTGGTGCCTCTAAATGTCTGTTGTATGTTTTGTTAACACATTTGTGTTATAAGAACTTATTGGTGCATAAAAATATTTAAAATATTTACAAAATTAACAGGTAATGTAAATAAGTATACACATCATTAACTAATTTCCAAAATAATTGTTGCAGTAATCACTAAATTAAACTTGCCACTATATAGACAATCCTATATAATTGTTGCTAATTTTGGATTATGATGAACATATGGACGTCGTAAAAATTTGTGTCAGTGGCTTGCTCTTATCCAGAATAAAAATAATTATTTTCTGGCATCTTTAACCGAGGTCTCTTGCTATTGCAGTAATTTTTTTGTTAAATTGATTATGGCGCCACAATGGTCCTAACTGCTGACCTTTTCGTTTAAGAGAGTCCCCAATCTTACCTAAAACTCTGTTTGAACCATTTTCTATGGTAAGCGCTTTAACGCAGGATTATAGAGGGATTCTCATTTTTCATTATAAAATTATAGAAAGAGTGAATTTGAACCCATAATCGATTAATGATTACTGTTGGAGGCACGCCAGCCTAGGATAGCTTCTAGCGATTTTCAATTGGATTTTGAATAAAATACAAAAGCTTCAATATTCAAATTTATTTCGCTAATGTATTTATATTAAAATTCCTAAATAAATAACAATAAGTAGGAATTAAATAATTATAAAAGTAACTAAATTTATACATACTTTTTGGTTAGAAAACCACTAGAAAATTTTACTTCTTTTTAAGTTTTAACTTTAACAAAATTTCCTCTGGATACTGCCAACTTTATGGTCTGGAATTTTCTTGAAGAATAAAATAACAGTACAAATTGGCTGCTTAAATAAGCTACTTTAGAACAACTTTTTTCTACTTTCGTTAAATATAAAAAAATACAATAAAAAAATTCTATGATTTAAATTAAGCGTTGCCAGACCGATCAACTAAAGTTAGGGTTTTTGGTAGTGGCGTTAACATTCCCCCCGCAGTATGGCAAGAAGCCTCTTCGCCGCCAGACTCCTCTTGATGCGCAACTTCCAAAATAGCCAACTTAGCTGCAGGCCTTTCAAGCACACCATGTTGGGTAAGTACCTTTGCACTACGTACTTGACCGTCACTTGCCAATCTAACTTCTAAGACTTTACCACGTAACCACACATTTCGAGGAACTGTTGGGTCCACAATAACCACTAAGTCCCCCTGACATAAAGGTTTTGGTCGGCCATGCCACTTTGACCTACAAGTTAAAGATGGCAAATATTGGTTCAGCCACCTTTTCCAAAAAATATTTGCATATTGTTGTGAAGCAAGCCAACGCTGTTTTAGTAATATGCCACTATCGTCGCAAGTCGTCATAGGCTTTAGTCCTGAAGAAGAACCTACTAGGAAGTGGTTTGGAGTTAATGCCTCACCAGATTCGGCATCCACAGGAACATAGGTTAAGGGCCTTGAATTTATGACGTTCTCTACTTCTAACAGCATACTTTGCAAAAGCTCATCGCTTGGTGACCTTGAAGGCATTATTTGGTACAATATTGTTTTTATTGAGCGTACTAGACGCTCCCAGGCACCACCCATGTGGGGTGATGCAGGCGGATTAAATTTCCATTTTGTTGTGGTGGTAGTGAATGGTTTAACCAGCTCATCTTTATCGACATCAGCCAATGCTATACGAAGTTCGCGTTCAGCACCGACAAAATTTGTGCCGTTATCGCTGTAGAATTCATGGGGAATTCCGCGACGTGCCATAAAGTTACGAATGGCTAAAATACAGGAGCTAGTTGTTAATGAATGTGCCACCTCTATATGGACTGCTCTGATAGTCAGGCAAGTGAATAGACACCCATAGCGTTTTTCTTTATGCCTATTTACAACGACGGTAATAGGCCCGAAAAAGTCGATCCCAGTATATGTGAATGGTGCAACATTAGAAGCTACACGAGCAAACGGCAATGCAGCCATTTGAGGGTTGTGAGGTGCTGCCTTCTTAATTTTGCACATTTGACAGGAACGAACTACAGATTTGTATGTTGCACGAAGTCTAGAAATATTAAATTTTTGTCTAACTTCATTGATGACAGTCTCGTGATTCATATGATGATAATTGCAATGGTAGTGCATCAAAATAAGCTTCGTAATTTGACTCTTTCTAGGCAAAATTATTGGACGCTTTTGATCAAATGGAATATCTGCTTTGTCGATTCTGCCATGCACACGCAAAATACCATCTTGCAAGTATGGAGTTTTGTTGTAAATATCACTGGATTTATGTATGACCAGGTTAGAATTTAATAATTTCGGAAGAATATTTTTCACGCTGTGCCTGTTTATATAAAATATTTTCAGCGCTTTGTAGTTCTTCTTGGGTTAATTGACCATTTTGTTTTTTAATTAACCGACAATTATGCACGAATCGAAGAACGTAGGCCACAGCTCGAACCAGTCGATTCCACTTTGAAAATCTGTGGATGTCAAAGATCGGCTCAAATTTCGTCATATTGAATGCATGGTGCACACGCTCCTCTTCCGTAGAGGCCGATGTCGGAACTCCTTGCGGCCATTCATTTTCTGGGAGACGTAAAAATTCAGGTCCTTCAAACCATCTAGAGGAATTCGTTACTTTTGGAATTTTGAACCATTTGGTAGCTTCATCGGCTACATTTTGTTTACTTGCTATCCACCTCCAGTCCTTGATTGATGACAGCTCCAAAATCTCTGTAATGCGAAATGCAACGAATTGGTTGTACTTACGGTGATCGGAATTCAGCCAACTTAACACCGTTTTGGAATCGGTCCAAAAATATTTTTCATTAATTTTTATATCATGATTATCTGACACATATTTGGCAAAACGCGCCCCTATAAGGGCAGCCATTAGTTCAAGACGTGGGACGGATGTTATTTTTAAAGGGGCAACTCTAGTTTTAGCTCCAATAAGTGAGCAAATAATATCATCACCTCTTCTCAATCGAAAATAACAAACAGCTGCGTAACCGTCCTTACTTGCATCTACGAAAGTATGGAGATGAACTTCAATGTTGTGGTAGTTTTCAAAATATTTTAAATAACAACGGGGAATTTTTATGTTCTCTATTTCAGGTAAAATGTTGATCCACTTTGTCCATTTGTTGGTTAATTCGGGAGGAATCTTTTCATCCCAATCTATTTTTGATCGCCAAACATCTTGCATAAGTATTTTGACATACATAACAATATGTCCTATTAGACCAAGGGGGTCAGAGATTGACATTACTAATCGCAACATTTCTCTTTTTGTTGGTATTTTTTGAACAGAAAAAATGTTGCACTCTCTTAACCAAGGGGATATTTTAAAAGTAATAGCATCTTCTTGATGCTCCCAAAAAATACCTAAAACCTTTTCAATTTGCTTCTCATCTTTCGAGTTTAAGCATTTAGAATCAGAAATTGGTTTTGAACAAATGGATTTAAGTACTGACTTATCATTAGAAATCCAATTTCTAATATTAAATCCAGCTTTACGATGAACATATGTAATATCAGTTACAATTTGTATAGCCTCTTTCGGATTATCAACGGATATAAGGAGATCGTCAACGTAATGGTTTTCTTTAATTGCTTTTGCAGCCAGCGGAAATTCGTTTTGAAATTTGCTCGCGTTAAGATTTTTTATGTATTGGCTAATGCTAGGGGCACATGTAGCTCCAAAAATCATAACATTCATCACAAACACATCGGGAGGCTTTTCGTCCATACAGTCACGCCAAAGAAAACGTTGAACATCTCAATCTTCAGGCCGTATATGCACCTGGTGGAACATTTCCTCAATGTCACCGCAAACAGCCACAGATTTCTGCCTAAATTTAAAGAGTATCGAAGGCAAAGAGGCCAAGTAATCAGGCCCTTTCAATAAATAGGAATTCAGAGACATACCATTTGATGTGGCAGCTGCATCCCAAACAATTCTCGTTTTATTTGGTTTGTTCTTATTGAAGACTGCGAAAATTGGAAGGTACCAAATTTTCCCATCACTACGCTCAATTTCATGAGAATCTAGTTTTCGAATGTAATTCTTTTCTAAATATTTAGAAATAGTTTGTCTAAAAACGTTAAGAAGTTCTGAATTTTGACACAATTTTTTCTCAAGACAAACTAGTCGTTTAAGAGCCATCTGATAACTATCAGGCATTTCCACTAAATCAAACTTCCACAGAAGGGGGACCTCGTAGTGCCCACATGGCTTATATTTTGTATATTTTTGCAATAAATCTAATGCACGAGCTTCGCTTTCAGCTATGAGTGGATTTTTAACACTTACCCCCACACTATCTAATGAGTAAAAGCTTCTAACTAACTCATCTAATTCATTTACTCTTGCAGAGCAATCACATACATGAAAATTGTAGTTAGTACTTGCCATTTTATTTGCTGCAACAGCGCCGTAAATAAACCATCCAAGTTTTGTGCAAACGGCAACAGGTTCCTGTGGTGATCCCTCACGGATTTTGTTTGAGACCCCAAGATCGAAATGATTCAATCCTATCAATATTTGTGGCACAGCATCACTATAACTCTCTATAGGAAGATTTCGCAAGTGGCGATAGCGCTCCGATAATGTTTTATAATCCAGCGACTGAACAGGCAAATTTAATGATTTCACAGTGGAAACATCAATGGATACATGTTTTTTATTACCACCTGAAATATTTATTCTAAGTTTTTTGGAATTTTGTTCACTTCTTTCCATACCTCCCGTCCACCGCAAACATAAGGGGTTTGGTACTCCATCGATTTCTAATTCATTTGCTAACGACTCATCCATCAAACTTATAGATGATCCCTCGTCAATAAAGGCAAATGTATTGACTGTTTTATTATTGTTTCCAAATATTTTAATTGGAATTATTTTAAATAGAACATTTTTAATTTCTCCATTATGAGAATTATTTACTGCTTTATTTGTCAAATTATTGTTTTCACTTTTACTTTCGATTGAAGTTTCTTTTGTTTTATTTAGCGGTGTAGAATATCGGTGTAATGACGGGTGGTGAAAATATTCGCACCCTTCCTTACCGCACTTCTTTTTTTTATTGCAGTCTCCGCTATGTTTAGACAAGCAGAACTTACACAATTTGTATTTTCTTACTGCATTCCATTTCTCACCACGATCCATAGATAAATATGTTGGGCAGTTAGCGACTGCGCTATTGTTGTTATTACACACAATGCATTTGCGCTCACTATGGGAATGTATAAAAGCTCTCTTGTTTGTTATTGTTGCATTTGATTTATTTATCGTCTTTTCTTTGTTCCACTTGTTCGTATGTTGATCAAGAATTATACTGCTAGCTGTTATACCAACATTAAAAAACCACTTGTCAAATTCGAACAAATTTGGTTTTTTATTTTGGTTTATCAGCTGTATTTTTTGTGATGCCCACTGCATTTGATACGAGGGTGGAAGTTTTTGCATGATGTCAAACAGAAGTGATGAATTATTTAATTCATCAAGCATATCACTAGCAGTAATTGTGGATATCAAACTGCGAACTTCAATCGATAAAGAGGTAAGTGTTTTAAGGTTATTCTCTTCTACTTTTGGAAAAGAATTAATCCTATTTTTTATTGAATTTATTATCTTTTCAGGTTGGCCATACAATATACGGAGGACTTGAAGAACAATGCTTACATTAGAGGGATGGATTAACATCTGTTGGACACTATGAAGTGCTTCTCCTTTTAAGGCCTTTTGAAGGCGAATGAGATTTTCGGCATCGGTAAATGCACAGGCTGTGGTGGACCACTCATAGGTCGAGATAAATACCGGCCAATCTTCTGGATGGCCTGAAAATTCGGGGAGCTCTTTTGGGAGAGATTGGCGAGAATTAATTTGGTTCTGCAGCACTGTAGGTGCTGATGTTAAATGTGTTGGCGGACAAGGGGCTGCCATTGTTTGTGCATGTTGAGGGAAATGCAATGTAGACGGCGTAGGATGAGATTCAATAAATTGTTGTGGAATCGAATTAAATAAATTTTGTGCGTTATTATTTGTATAGTTAGATGAAAATACGCTGCTGACGGGATAAGTATACACTGGAGGTACTGTAGGCTGCGTTCGTTGTTGATAGCCACTATGGGTGGAAATGGTCGTAGTACAATTTGGTACTGCGACCATGGTTGATGACGAATTAATTGCAGCCGAGGTAACTGTCGGTGGGACAAATCCAACTGAGTTTTGTGGCATCGTATTTAAGCCATTACAAATGAGTGTTGATTGACTTGTTTTTGGCACGAAATTACTTGGTATTGAAGATGAATTTTTGTTGTCTGTTTGATTCGACAAATTAGGTGTTTGCAAGTTTGTAGGGTGATTAACATTAGAAACAGTAGGTTGTTCGGTGTTATTAGGCGATTCATTTGAAGCCAACCAATCACGGCCGGATTGAGAAATATCATCTGAGATATCGGTGAGGTCCTCAGCTTCTTCAAGAAGCTTACATTTATCATCTAAATATTGCTTGTTCAATTTGCGTTCTTCTTCGAGCTTTTGAAGTTTTAAATCTAATTTTCGAGATTGCGAAGCATGAGAACGATTCGAGCAATGACTTGAAGTACTTGGCGCAGGTGAAGTTGACCTTACGGTAGAACACTGAGGGCATTTGAAGGTTATGTTGTTGTCTGCGACATTAACGCAATTTTTGTGAAAAATTTTGTGGCAATCGACGCAGGTGACTACATTTTTGTCAGGGGGTTTGTGGCAAAGCGAACATTCTTGGTTAGACTGTTCATTTAGCGTTTGACTTTCGTAGTGTGGTAAAGACATTTCTACTTACTGCGAGATTGGCAAGTTGTTAGGGCAGAGGTGGTCCAGAAAAATGATGAGATCAAAAAGAATTTTAAAAAATGTTGGAGGCACGCCAGCCTAGGATAGCTTCTAGCGATTTTCAATTGGATTTTGAATAAAATACAAAAGCTTCAATATTCAAATTTATTTCGCTAATGTATTTATATTAAAATTCCTAAATAAATAACAATAAGTAGGAATTAAATAATTATAAAAGTAACTAAATTTATACATACTTTTTGGTTAGAAAACCACTAGAAAATTTTACTTCTTTTTAAGTTTTAACTTTAACAAAATTTCCTCTGGATACTGCCAACTTTATGGTCTGGAATTTTCTTGAAGAATAAAATAACAGTACAAATTGGCTGCTTAAATAAGCTACTTTAGAACAACTTTTTTCTACTTTCGTTAAATATAAAAAAATACAATAAAAAAATTCTATGATTTAAATTAAGCGTTGCCAGACCGATCAACTAAAGTTAGGGTTTTTGGTAGTGGCGTTAACAATTACTATATTATTATTATATAGTTATTTCAGAGATAGAATTTAAGTCTTGAAATATAATATTCGACATTTCATTTTAGACAGAAAGCCACAAATCTTTGGTTTTATTTCTGGGTTACGCAGCGTATCAAGCACAGAATTTTACTTGTTGTCGCGTTGCCTTTAAAGTAAGTATTTCCATAGTTTCCCTTGTATTCAATTTCTGAGAGATTTCTGTGTATGCTGCGTTGCGTTTATTGTGTTTATATCATTAGAACGATATACGTAATAATATTAAACTGGAGAACAGATAATCGCTGTCGCACAACCTAAGCGCTGCAAACTGTCAAATGTTAACAAAAAAAAAAAAAAAAATGCGAACAAAATAAAAAACCTCTCTTGAGTGCCCCGGTAGTCTAATGGGTAGCAGCTAGAGTATTAACGTGAGGGTCGTGGGCCCGATTCTTACCAGAAACTGAAAGTTACGTAAATAAAATATAATTTGTAATTGTATTCTAAGTAATAATTGAACAAATAAATAAATACAATGAAGGTCTCTTATAATATTGCCACGCAACTTTTTCAAAAACTTTCAGCATAATACAAAAATTATATGTTAATGGTCTAACGAAATAACGAAATGTATTATAAGAATAATAATATGAATTAAATCTTGTGTTTCACATATTTTGTCCGGAATATAAAGCATTAGAATCCTCTTTACAATCAATATTTGTCACGTGACAAATTAAAAAAATTCGAAATTTACGCTTCAGCTTCTGCGGCAGTATTCTATTGATACTGATTGAAAAGCTTTTTCTTAACTTTTTACAGAGACACAATGGGATCCAAATAAATTATTCTAATGAATATAATAGAGACTCTTATTTGTTCTATGCAGAAAAGGTGTGCTGAAGTTTTGAAAATTCGCGGTTATGCAACAAAATATGTTTTGTCGTATGAATTTTCCATCTTTCTTAACCTTTTCGCTTAATTTTTAATAAAATCGTAATAAACAAAATTAAACTAATTAATAAATTAAATAAAATTAAATTTTATTTCTAACTATACTAGGTATGTGCATTAATTTTAGTATGTATTTGGAGTTTCAAAAATATCTAATTTCTTTTAAATGGTACAAAATATTATAACCAGAATTTTGTCCAATATGTTTTGACCGACACTGTATGTACATACAGTTGTGTTTAAAATAATAGGAGTCCTACCATGTAATATTTTCAAAGTTAAAAATTTTTATTGTACAAATTTGCAAAACATGACACAGTGCACTAATTAAAACTGGTGTTGATGATACATAACTATACAGAATTCCTTAGCTAAGAGGAAGAACGACTTTGTCAACTGTAGCATCAATCTGCTCAATGGCTCACAGAATATGTAGTCCCTAAATGGCATAAAATCGTTTCTATTAATATCAACAAGAGACACATTTCTTTGTATATATACGTACATACGTATGTATGTTATCCGAGGATACAAATTTATCACAACTTTAGTGGAATAAAACTTTAATGTGACAGTCCTTAAATGTTTAAGAATTTGCGAAAAAAAAATCGTTAAACGAGTTGCAATCAATATTCTTTCGTTTGAATTTTTTTTTTTAATTGCATTGAAAGTATAACAAAGTCGCACCAAAGAATAGATAGAACCAACCATGGAACCAACAATATTTAATGTCAAACACACAAAATACTAAAAACGAATTTCTCTTTATCAAAAAAAAAAAAAAAATTGAAAAAAAAGAAAACTTTTTCCATTCCGTCTGATTTCGTCTTATTGATTTCGTGTGTCAATATAAAGTCATACGATTGATTTTTATTAAAAGAAATTATAAAAAAAAAAATAGAATTCAATTGTCAGAGTTTTTTTCTGCCTATATTGGAAAGGGAGCTTAATTTAAAATGCTAGTTTCGGCACTACGACCAATACCAGAATTTCTTGTTCAACGAGGTTTGCATAATAAACAATTTAAGAGGTTCTTTAATCTGCATCACTATAGTCTGCATTATGCCTTTAAATCAAACTGCCAATGGAGTAACAAAGAGGAGGGCAAAAAAGTTGATTTGTGGAAGAACTATCCCATGATTGATTATAGTTTTGACGCTCTCGTCGTTGGTGCTGGAGGCGCAGGCTTAAGAGCAGCACTGGGCTTAGTCCAACGCGGTTTTAAGACTGCTCTCGTAACGAAACTGTTTCCAACGCGGTCACATACGGTAGCGGCTCAGGGTGGAATAAATGCCGCTTTAGGTAATATGGAGGAAGATGATTGGCGTGATCATTTTTATGATACAGTTAAAGGATCTGATTGGCTGGGAGATCAAGACGCTATTCATTTCATGTGTCAAGAGGCTCCTCGGACGATTAACGAGCTGGAAAATTGGGGAATGCCTTTTTCTCGCACTGCTGACGGTAAGATTTATCAACGAGCCTTTGGTGGCCAGACGCTTAAACGTGGCAAGGGTGGTTTGGCACACAGGGCTTGCGCCGTTGGTGACAGAACTGGCCACGCCATGATACATACTCTCTATGGAAAATTACTCTCGTTTGAATGTCAATATTTCATTGAATGTTTTGTGTTGGATTTGTTATTTGAAGACTGCAAATGTTGTGGAGTCATTGCTTGGAATTTGGAAAATGGCCTTATATACCGTTTTCGGGCACCCAATACAGTTTTAGCTACTGGTGGCAGTGGCCGTGCATATTTTTCAACTACAGACGGTCATACGTGTACTGGCGACGGAACAGCAATGGTAGTACGGAGAGGACTACCGCTCCAAGATATGGAGTTTGTGCAATTCCATCCGACTGGTATATATGGAGCCGGTTGTCTTATTACCGAGGGCGTTCGTGGTGAAGGTGGATTTTTTCTCAATTGCAAGGGTGAACGTTTCATGGAACGGTATGCTCCTAAAGCAAAGGACCTTGCATCACGGGATGTAGTTGCACGAGCGATGACGTTGGAAGTTCTTAATGGTAATGGTTGTGGACCTGAGAAGGATCACGTTCATTTACAGTTACATCATTTGCCCAAAGATGTCATACTTAAACGATTGCCAGGCATTGTTGTTACAGCAAAAATATTCGCTAATGTAGATGTTTTTAAAGACCCAGTACCAGTATTACCAACCATCCACTATTTTATGGGTGGCATTCCTACGAATTTTAAAGGCCAAGTAATTACCCTAGACAACAAAGGTAAGGATCTAATTGTACCCGGACTATATGCATGTGGAGAGTGCTCATGTTCCTCTGTGCACGGAGCTAATCGACTAGGTGCTAATTCACTATTGGATTTACTTGTTTTCGGTAAAGCATGCGCCGATGCTATTGCCGAGACTAGTAGGCCTGGAGAACCCTTACCACCTCTAAAGCAATCAACGGGCGAAGATACTATTGCCAACTTGGACAAGATACGCTGTGGTAAGGGCAATGTAATGCCAAACATAATTCGTACTAAAATGCAGAAAACTATGACCAAACATGCTGCAGTATTTCGGGAAGCCAAACTTCTTCAAGAAGGCTGTAAAATTATAGATGAGGTATACAAGGAGTTTTCTAATATTAAAGTTGTCGACGAGGGCATGATCTGGAATACAAATCTAATGGAAATACTGGAATTACAAAATCTTTTGACTAACTCAATAGCCACCATAAACTCAATGGAACACCGAAAAGAATCCAGAGGAGCCCATTCCCGAGAGGATTTCAAGGAACGCATTGATGAATATGATTACAGCAAAGATCTTAAAGGTCAAAAAAAGAAACCCTTTGATCAACATTGGCGAAAACATTTACTTGTATGGATTGATGAATGTGGAAAGACAAACATTAAATATCGGCCAGTCACCGATACCGTATTAGACGATTCAGTCGAAGCAATACCGCCTGCCCCCAGAAAATATTAACACCCAATAATGGTATGCGCAGAAAATCCAGTGATATCAAAATGATTTTAATGACAGTTGTGAAGAATTCAAAAAAAGCTGAAGAAATATTATTTGCGAGTCAAATGTATACATAATGTACAGTGTACAAAAATAATGCACTGTTAATACAAATAATTGAAGAAACGATTAAAAATTCATTCATTTCATATTATAAACTTCATTAATATATTGCATAAGTAAGCATTCTTATTTAAAATTTATTTATTTACGAGATCATTTGCTTTTCACATACCCGGATGATAATAATCTATCTCTATTACAATTTATTCTTCCTATTGATTGATGTTTTATTATTATTTCTGTATTTATATATTTATATTTGTATCTATGTTTTTGGTTGGTAAAATAATTTTCTTTCTGTAAATGACTAAAAACAATTTCTTAAAAAAATAAATGCGCCCCACTATTCGTTCCGATGTCGTTTTCTCTCACGTACCCACCCCACTATCCATAATCTGTCACTTTTTTCAATTTATTTTCTCCATTTATTGAGTTTTTATTTTTTGTCTCATTTGTTTGGTCAAATGTATTTCCTTCTGTAAATGATTACAAAGATTTCTTGAAACCCAAACTCGATAAGTGTTTTTCTTTTTAAATGATTAGAATATTTCCCATAAATGAACTCAGAGAAATTTGAAAAAAGAAATAAGTTAAGGAATAATACACACGAGCCGTTTATTTGAAAGTGGTTTAAGTTCATTTTTTCTTATATTGGGATCATAGCTGCCACATTTCACGATTTATCGTCATTTTGACCAATTTGTGCTCCAAAAATATCATATTGACGCTTTATACTCTTATTATGACGATTTGTAGAAGTTAAAAATTTACGTAACTTTCTTTACTTTCTTTGTATTTACTTTGAAATTTTTAATTTTTTGCGAATTTAGTTTAGTAATAACTAAATAAGTATTATATTTTTAAATTATTTACAAATAAAAAAATGCTAAATAACATAAATAAAAGCGCCAATAAGTAAAGATATTAAAAAAATGGTCAGATATTGAAAGAAAAATGGTAAGTTCTGTAAATATCTTCAAAATCCCCAACATTATCCAGCATATAATAGGCAATACTAAGAATTTTAAAATAAGATTGACACTCGTAGTTGAGCATAATTTAACAGACTATCACTCTAGGAAAACCAAGGGCAAGTTCCATTACCTTTTTTTCGACTAACAACGAATAGCCGTTACTCTTGTAGTGCGTTGTATTGGAACTAGGAAAATATGTTATGGGAAGGAGGGGAGCTTGTGGACATTAGATTTGAAACCTTTTATGACACGAGTGATAGGAAAGACCTCTGCAAAAGACAGAACGAAAAAAGAATGAATTTTGTCTGTAATACATTGTGGAATCCATTAGTCAATCGACCACAAACGGAAATGTTCGCAGAGGAACACATGATCTATAAAATTCAAATTCTTTATTTAGCTCTAGCAAAATCCGTTGTAGTGCCAATAGAACAGTGAATCACAAAATACATTTCACCAATGACGATGAGATGTGAAGTCGCAAAATAGACGTTGAAGCACCGGCCCATACATAAATTAGACTTGTATTCTATTTTTTGTCGGATATAAGTGTTGTAAATAGGAAGAAGATCAAATGAAGTGAAATATATATTGCACCGTCGTAAGAAGCCAAGGTATAAAAAAAGAGGTGGTTCCAGCAAACATCGCACTGACTTTTTTAAAAATCTTTTAATTTATATACTTTTTTTTACGATTTTTGATGAATTCAATGAACGTGTTTGACGATTTTTTTTTCTAATATATGACGATTTTGTACTTTATCTATCCGGCAGCTATGATTGGGATATTTAAGGGTTTGCGTTTGAATTGTTTCAAAAATATTGTTAATTTAACCCTCTAGTGCCCATTTATTTGTTTTTCAAATTCCGTTTTGTTTTTTTTTTTTGTAATTTGATTACTTTAGGGGCGTCCAAGAATTATTTTTATTATCTTTGCAACATATCCAGATGCTTTGAACAGAGATCACAGTCATTTAAAGCTAGGTTAGGTCAACTGTGATAAGTACAGTACCCGGAGGTCGAATTGACACATTTTACAACGTCCTAGCTTCTCACACTACTAGTGTTGTGTGCGTTAATTTTATACATGAGTGGCGGGCCCTACAATTTAAAGTCGACTCCAAACGTCAGTTTTTTTTCTTTCTGAGAAGCTCTTAATGGGAATTTTTACTCTCAGAGTTTTTACCAGAAATCTACTGAGAAGAAATATTTTGTCACATTTCGTTAAGTTGGAAATTCCTGACAGCGAGACCATTTGAAACTTAATTTTGTTAATTCATTTATTGTAATCACGTTAAGATGGTTAAGATTATTGGAGAAAAAATTCATTTCCATGAAACATAGACATGCTGATAATACAGTGAGCTCACGTGAATATCCAGAAACGTTAACACTTTTTTATTACAATGAAAATTCTAAGACATAAAGAGCTCTGAAGCGTTGAAAGCTCTGAAACGTGAATTTAAATTTTAAAGGAATTTTTTTATTTATATTCACTTTTATCTATAAATATTTATAAATTTTGGAAATCACCCGCATAAAACTCATCACTTTTTTCTTTTGCTTAGCTTATTATAGACATTAATCGGAAACGTGAACAAAATCTAAAACATGAACACTAGGGATGTCAATCGAGACATCCCGATTCCCGAAATCCCTGTATTTTTGGGATTCACAAAATCCCGAATCCCGGTATTTTTAAAAACTTGTCCCAGGATTGTGAATTCATATGTGTTTTGACCCCACAAAGGGTCATGAAAAAAATTCTATATCACTTGACTTCGGTAATAGCATCTCATCATAGATTTATTTACATCCGAGGGTGGTAGAGGTGAATATTTACAAGGTGCATACAGCTATCTTGGAACTATTTTACCAACAAATGTTGATTGCGAAAAGTGTTTTTCAACGACAGGTTATGTTGACAACAAAATTCGTTCAAGCCTATCAGATCACTCGTTAGATGCTTTAGTCTTTTTGTTGGAATTACAAAACCGAATGTGGTGCAGTAAAATCGACTCGTTTATTGTCCTTATTATTTTCGTTTCTATTTTTTATTTTTTCTAACTACATATGTATGAACATATAAAGCTTTTCTTACAGGCTGTCTTGGTGGATGTATGCTGGCTGCCCTCCAAATATTTGTAGAGTAAGACGTTTTTATCGCATTCGATATTTGTAAACTTTTTCTTAATATTACATTCATTTTGTCAAACGTAATTTAATTTCTGTTTTTCTTTCTTTTTTCTTTTTTTTTTTGTTTGTTAAGAAGTTGTTACAAATGAATGAACTTAAAAAATCAATTTCGTATTGAAGAGACAAGCACTTAGGAGACAATTACAACTAAACTGCACTTTTGTTAAGTATTTTATATAATTTTATTTTAGCAAGAATATTTTTCTTTCACATCACTTTACACCGATTTGAACTGAGCGGTTTAATACATCGCTTCAAACTGATGTGCTATTCCAGTCAATACGCTAACTGTATGGAGCTCATCATTTAACTGATAACGAATTTTTCAAAGTTCATAAGAATGTAATATTTTATGTACATACATACATACATATTAGTTTACATGTATTTGTGTTTTTAAGAATTTTATTGTTTTCCGTAATAAATAAATATAAACACTGATAGTCCACAGACATGCATACATACATACACATGTACATGTGAAATGCAAGTGATTATTTCGTTGTTTCTATTTTCTTGTGTTACTGGTAATCTCTTATTTTTTCAACTATTGTTTTGTCCACTTTTTATGGCAAACAATCTTGACAGGCAGACAGACGAAGGGCTCATTATCAATTAATAATACAAGTTCTGTTATTGTAAGTAATAAACCCAAAATAAATTCATACTTCAAAACAACAGTATATTCTTTAAAATTTTTTCTTTTTTACAGCAGGTACAAAATATTTACTATTTATTGTTAATCGAGTCAATAATAATAATTGCCAAGCATACCGGCTAATATAAAATTTAAAATAGATCTCTATCGACTCCTATTTTAATTATTTTTTTTTTCACATATTAACATATCAAAGATGTAATAAAAAGTTAATGCAGACGGGTTACATCAAATAATGGTTCTTTGGTGGAACTCAAAAAATATTCCTTTATATTCATTAAACCCTCCAAACTTGTTTCATTTGACAAAAACAGTATTTTTGATTTTATCACTCATAACTTGGTGCAACAATGAAATGATCTTCTATCTATTACTTCGAATCCTATTTACTCTTTTGCGAATCCTCCAGACTTCAAGAAATATAAAAGAAAATAGTTTTGAGATCTACTCAACAAAACTCATAACCTACACTAAGCAGTTATTGGTTACCCAAATATTATTTAAATTATTTTCAAAATCCAAAGTTTTTTGAAAATGGTACAGATGAGCCTTTGAAATGGTAGACATAAACATTAGAGCGACTCAAGTTGTATGGAAGCGATATTCGTACAAAGTGTACCCCCTTAAAATGAACATTAGTATTTTTTATGACGACATTTAAAATATTTCGGCTCCATCTTTGACCTCTCGTAAGCTGGACCATTTTGAAAAAGGGTCTATTTTTGAATATTTTGTTAATTTGACGATCCGTTTCCTTATCAACATATACAATCAGAATTATCGATCAAAAACTTTTTTAGTCAAATAAACAATAAAATCGTTTCATTTAATATTTTTTCATTCAAAATTTTATTATACTCTAAGTGAGGATTTGGAGAATCTCGCAAAGGTACCTCTTGAAATTTGTTTTATGATTATATTCTAATGCATTGACACTTGAACTGTGTACACAAAAGAGTTCATCCAAATTGCAAATTAGTAGCGAGAATGGATCTAAAATTATCAAACCCTCTTCCAAAGGGATGCATAATTACTTGTGATAACTTTTTTACTACATACAATTTTACCTTTGAACTTCTTTCTCGGAATATTACATTAGTTGGCACTGTCTGCAAAAATAAAACTTTTTTGCCGTCGAAAATTCTGAATATGAAAAAAGCCTGTATTACACTCTGATTTTTTTTGTTTTCAAATGATATAACTATGCATCCTATCAAGGCGAATTTATATTATAGGTGACCTAAAATCTACAACAATGCAAAAGCAACAGGCATCTTGTTTTTGTAAAAACTTCTTCGATTGTCAGAAACGCCTGACTGAAGAATGACAATGGGAAGAAAAATGCTAAAACATTTAATAATTTTCATAACTTTTAAGTAGGAATCAAATGAAATACAGCAACAGCATTATATTAATTGATGACCACCAATATATTTTAGATAAAGGCATTATTTGAATAAAATTATGCACAAGTTAAGTAAATTTATATAAAAATATTTAATTGAAATATAATCTGGCGATCGTACTTTATGACCTCTATTGAATTTTCGTCATGCAGCTTTGCAGAGGAATAAAAGTAGTCTTGTCTACAAAGTATTAAAGCATTGGGTTGGGAATTTGGACCCATTGTTCCCGATGATATAAAAATAAACCTGTGTGAATTAGAAGTAAAATTTTTTAATAAATACTCAAAAGCATTTTATATGCAATCCATAGTCAGAATAAGAAATTTATTATCAAAACAAAACAAAAGTAAACAACAAAATTTTGACAATCGAAATCTTATCAGCTGTGTAGATACTCCCACCTATTATATAAATTCGTCTTGCATCCTATATTCCATCAGCCATCATCATTCAGCCACTATAAGAGATGATGAAAAAAACTTAAAATAATACATCATTACAACTAAGCGAAAGCTGGTGTTGATGCGTTTGACCAACTAGTTGTGAATTACACATATAAGCGGATGTCTAAGAAATGGAAAGTTTTGCCACATGGACCATCAGCAAGAAATCTTATCAGAAATATTCAAGAACTAAATGATCTCACAAATGCCTCGCAATATTCTAAGCAAAGTAATACATACATACTATTGTCCAGAAATTTATCGAATAAACGACAGAGGTGTTTCACTAAATGTGATTCTTGTAAAAAAAATTATTTGCAAAGAGCACATGATAACATTGGATATAAATTGTCACAAAAATTCCTAAATTGTTATACATTAGTATTAAAATTGTAATTATTTTTAAGAAATGCTCAGAAGTGGCCGTAATCTACTAGATAGTGTATTGACTTATTAGACGAAAGACCCGATTTCAAATTCCAGGTCAGACATCAAAACGAAAATATGAAAATATTACTTCGACGACTTCCTCTCAGCAAATTTCTAGCAAAAATTCTGAGAGCAAATAAAATTGCCATGAAAAGCTTCTCAAAAATCTGTCGTTCGTAGCCGGCTTTAAAACTGTAGATCCCGCCACTCGTGCATAAAATTAACGCACACAACATATCGCTCCTTTATTGCAACATAGCCATATCTTAAAAAAAACTTGAACTTGGCAAAATGCGATTTAAGTTTTTAAGACATAAGTCCTATGATCTAACTGCCGCAAACACTTTTTCCTATAACTTCGGTTCAGCTTGGGATATCAAACTGATTTTTTTTCAGCAGTTTTGCTTAAGTAACTACAAATTATTAATTTTTTGAGATATGACTATGTCGCAATAAAGGAGCGATATGTAAGTGGTGTACAAGCTAGGTCACAATCCTGACTGAAGGGTTGTAATAACCAATTACGAATTGCTCAGGAAGGGCTTATTTATTTTTGTTATCATTATTTTTTATTATACCAACTAAGAAAACAATAAAACAAATGAAATAATAAATATGAAATTTTATTTACATTTTAATGTTGGGTCGTATTGACCCAAAGGATCATAGGAAGGACACATATGCAAGTGATGCAGAAGGGTTAAAATATTAATTCATTTATTTGTTATATCTACTCATTTTTAAAAAGAGTCAAAAAGTACCATATATTTTGCTAACCCTTAAATGCGTACTATTGCTCTTCGACAACAGACCCGTTTTTTAATAATAAAAAAATATAGTATAGGTACAAAATCGCAATTTTGTACATTAGGTTCTATTGGTTTAAGACTGTCTTATAACATCTGCTTATCTGAACTTGAAAAAATTTACTAAAAGTCGTTGTACACATTTGTTGCTTTTTGTATTTTTAAAACTTTCTATGTGATATGCCAACAACTAAGTTAATTTTCGATTAAACCAATGCAAGTATTATTAATTTCAGTAATAAAGAAATGTTAAAATTTAGTTAAATGTATATAAAAATACAATTATTGTATGTTGCCAATTGTTTACACTGCGTGTTTAGTGACAAAGTATTGTTCCTAGAAGACAAAAATACAAGTTACACCATGACAACTATTACACTGCCATACCGTTAATGGTTCATTTGGCCAAAGAAACTGGCTGCCTAACTGCAAGCTACCTTCAGAGGCATCTAAACATGGTAAAAGCATTGAATATGTTACAACTGCGGATAACGTGGATATATTTTCTCTCATTTGGATGGATAATAAATGTGTTACTACAATTTCATTGTTTGCTGGGACACAGCCAGAAACTCCTTTGAAAAGGTAGGACCAAAAACTAAAGAAAACAATTGAAGTAAAATGTCCAAATGTAATCAAAGAATAAAATCGTCAAATTGGCGGCGTAGATCTGATAGACAGCCTAATCGGACGTTATAAAATTAAAGTAAAAAGTGGAAAATGGTATATAAGAACATTTTAATATTTGCTAGATTTAACGATAGTATATCCTTTTGCCGGGAGGGATGGGATGCATGCAAACAAAGTAAAGTTTCTGACTGTGGCCAACGTGGTGACCACCAGGACGATCCTTGTCATGCTGTATTCAAGCCCCTCCTGGATGGCATTCTAGCACCCGCTAGATGTTAACTAATGCGTGCAGCGAAGTCCAATCCCCTGGACGTTAAATTCGGGTTGTGCATAGGGCTTGGAACCCTCCACATAAAAATCTTACTCCAATGAAAACCAACATACTAAACTTTAAAGAGATTAAAGTTGACGACCACGGCAAACGTTCAAAGACAACGATTTAGGAATAGGCACTTGGAACGTCCTCACCCTTCACAGGGTGGGCGCTTCGGCCCAGCTGACGGATGCCCTCAAGAAATGTAGGACGGACATCACTGCCAATCTGTAAATGCGGTGGATAGGATGCAAAAGGCTAGCATCTCGCGATGTGCATTACAGCTGCCATGTTGATAAGCACGAATTTAGATGTGGATTTGTGGTTAATAAGAGACTCCGCCACATTGTCTCTGGGTTCACACCTGTAAACGAAAGAATAGCCACAATCCGCATCAGGACAAAATTCTACAACATCAGCCTGTACTTACGCCCCGACGGAAGATAAGGACGATGTGGTTAAGGATACCTTCTACGCAAAACTCGAGGACGCAAAAATTGTCCTCTCAGATTTTAATGCGAAGGTCGGGCGGGAAGGTATCTTTGGCCCCACTGTCGGACAGTTCAGCCTTCACGCGAACCCTAGCCCCAATGGTATGAGTCTGATCGATTTCATCGCGGCGCGTAGCATGATAGTATGTAGCACCAGGTTTCAACATCTCGACATCCACAAGGCCACTTGGATGTCCCAAGATTGATCAACATCCAACCAGATCGATCATACTGTGATTGACGGAAGGTATGTATCCAGTGTACTAGATGTGCGCACATTTAGAGGTCCGAACATTGACTCGGACGACTACCTTGTAGCAGCCAAGTTTCGATTGCGCATTAGCGCCTCGAGGATGGCGCGCTCTAGTACATTGCGGCAGCTGGACGTTAGGTAGCTGCGATCACAAAGGATAGCTGAGGAGTTCTCCGCTCAACTCTCAGATAAGCTCCGTCGATCCCCATCTAATCTCAACGACATTGGACGACTGTGGGCCAACATCTCCCACTCCTTGCGCACTGCTGCGGAAACAGTCCTAGGTTTCGAGCGCCCACCCCAACGAAATCAATGGTACGATGAGGAGTGTCGCGAAGCAGCTGCGGCGAAAAACGCCGCATACAAGAAGACGATGCAGTCTGCCGCTACGCGAGCCAGTGTCGAGAACTACAGAGAGAAGAGAAGGGAAGAGAGACGCTTTTTCAGACGCAAGAAAAGGGAGCAGGAAAGGCGTGAGCGTGATGAAGTCGGGATGCATAGATGTAGGAATGACGCTACAAAATTTTATCAGAAGGTTTAGCGTCTAACCAAGGGTTATCGACCTGGAGCGTCTTCCTGCAAGGACGAGAACGGAAACCTGGTTACAGATCCGCAGGGGGTGCTGAGGTTGTGGAGGAAACTCTTCTCTACTCTGCTACAAGCCGATGACGACACCAATACCGCCTCCAGAGGTGATGTTCCGAACCCGACCATGATGACAGCGTGGAGATTCCGCTGTCTAGCCATGAAGAGGTCAAAGTCGCGATTATACGTCTTAAAAACAATAAAGCGGCCTCCCCGCTGAATTGTTTAGGACCGGATGTAATGCGTTGGTAGGACGCATGCACCAGCTTATTTACAAAATATGGCTAGAGGAAAGTATGCCCAACGATAGGAACCTCAGTGTCCTTTGTCCTGTCCTGAAGAAGGGAGACCACACAATATGCGCCAACTACAGGGGTATAAACCTTCTTCCTATCGCATATAAGGTTCTTACAGGTGTATTGTGTGAACGACTGAAGCCACTCGTCAAAACACTGATTGGATCTTATCAGTGCGGCTTCAGACCTGGCAACTCCACTATAGACCAGATCTTCACACTGCGCTAAATCCTGGAAAAGGCCCACGAAAAACAAGTCGACACACACCATATTTTTGTCGACTATAACTTTTTGATACCGTGCGAGGTTTCAGACAAGGCGACCCCTTATAATGCGACCTCTTCAACTTCGTCATGGAGAGTGTTCTGCGAAAGGCGGGAGTGCATCGCAATGGCACTATCTTTCAAAAAGTGTCCACTTGCTTGCATACGCTAACGACATTGATATCATAGGGCGTACCAAGCGAGATGTCACTGCTGCCTTTAGTGCTATTGAACGGGAGTCTAAGAAGATGGGTCTGGCAGTAAATGAAGGCAAAACAAAGTATATGTTATCCACAAGTAGAGCCGTGCGGTGTATTGATTCTCAGATTATGGCCGATAACAATACTTTTGTTACAGTCAAGGAATTAATTTATCTTGGCTCCGCCGTCACCACCAAAAATTATGTCAGTCTGGAGATCAAACGCAGGATTACTCTTGCCAACAGGTGCTTCTATGGTCTCAATAGGCAATTGAGTAGCAGAGACCTTTCTCGTGCGACAAAATTAATACTCTACAAGACGCTCATCTTACCCGTGCTTCTTTATGGCGCAGAGGCATGGACCCTGTTAAGAACTGATGCCTTGAGCCTTGAGGGTATTCGAGAGGAAAGTCCTACGTAAGATCTTCGGTCCACTGCGAGTTGGCGATGATTTCCGCATCCGATCTAACAGTGAGCTGTATGAGTTCCTCAACGACATAGACATTGTGCAGCGTATTAATATCCAGCGACTGCCCTGGCTCGGCCATGTCGTTCGAATGGATTAGGATGCTCCGGCGGAACGGGTATTTGATGCGGGGATCTGCTAAAGTCGGCGAAGAGGACGACCAAGTCGAGGAAGTCCTGTCATCGATTGGCGTGACCAACTGGCATAGGCGCGCAAGAAGCAGAGGCACCTGGAAGGATATGTTGCGGCGTGCCGAAATCCATTAATAGGGTTGTTTATGGCCAATTAAGGAAGTAAGTAAATCCTTTTGCCTTACAGAAGCGTTCTTAAACAAAATGGAACTCAGGATTCCGATATTCTGAAACATGTGCCCCTACAAGTGGAAGGCTAAGCACTGTGAAACAGCAAATTAAAGCTAAGAAGAAAAAAGTACCAGCTCAAAAACTTCTACCTCAAGAAGTACGACAAGATAAGTATGGCCACTGGCCCGTCATTCTGAAATGTAAATTTTCAAATTCCAAGGGTTTTACAAAACTTCAGTTGGACAAATGTGGCATAGATTTGTGCCTTAATAAAAGCAACAATTATCTTAAGAATTTTCATATCTAGTAACGCAATGTAGCCATTTGGCAACAAACCTTTTTTTTAATAAAACTCAAATTTCTTGTAAGAAAATTTTTTAGTGTTTTAGTTTTTTTTTTTTTTTTGTAATGTACATACATTTAGCTATCACATAAAAAAATTGTGGCAAAAAAGGGGAATTAAAGGGTTAAAATGATACAATGGGATAAATTATAAAAAGGGTCATAAAAAGTGTCATTGACTTGAGAAAGGTCAAAAGTGATACTTTAGTGACACAACGGCAACGCTGATTTCAGTTAAGTACCATATGGAACCATAAATTTATTAATTTTGAAATTGTTGAAATTCACCGATTATTGGATAAAATTACAGAATATAAAACTCTAATAAACTAAATTTAAGGTCACTTGAAAACAATTATTTTTAACATGAATTTTGTTTTTTTGTAAAACATTCATTAATAAAAGATTGTTTAAAGAAGAATTGTCTTTATTTGTTTATTTAATTATACTTACGTATAATTTCACTACGCTAACATTTCGAATGAAATGTAAAAAAGAATGTGTGTGACTTTGTGGCACGGACATCTAAAAAGGTTCGCCATTCCCGCTCTAATACATAATCGATTAAAATCACCAAATTAATGTTTTAATTCGTTATTAAGCCTGATCATTTATGAAATTCGTGCAAATATTCTTGTTCATAATATTTCAAAAAAATTTTTGATTTGTATTCATTTTTAATTAAATTTTATGATTATAGTTTCATAAGTATGTAAAATTTATAAACCTTAAATAAGAAGGCAGGCTTAAAAATAAAATTTTGGAAATAATATTTTACTAATTCCTATCGAATTATGAATTTATAATCGGAGTTGTTATGGAATCTGATTGCACTTGGAATTAGATTTGAAACTGACCAAACGATTGATTTTGGTGTCACAGAAACTAGAGGTGTGCAAAGTACGAAGAAATGAGTCCTACATGACTCCCATCGACGCAACCTTTAACGCCGGATAATCCAAATTTTGTAAAAAAAATGTAATTTGGATTCTCTGATTTCATATCTAATGAGTTCAAAATTAATCCATAATGAACACAAATTGTTTTCCAATGCTTCAATTGTTTTCCAAAATTCTTTTGAAATCGTACTACGGCCAAGACAAAGATGTGTTCCATTTCCAATAGCACCTTGAAATGAACCAACAGCTAAAAAACGAAGAGTTTCTGTGAGCTAAATTTTTGCAAAAATAGATCATTCTTACATTAAGTGACCAATACCATCCAATATCATTAGCCTTCCTTATTAACGCGGTTAGGTTCAATGAATCTGAAAAACGGAAAATAACTTACATCTGGACAAATTGCATTTCTACTGTACTACTTTATTAGAGGTGTGCACAAGCCATATAAAATTGCACACTATTGCATTTTTCTCAGGACCGAATATTGATTGTAGCTGCAAATATAAATAAGTGTGAAGCAAAAATAGTATACAAAAAAACAACTGCACTCGTAAACCATTGTACAACAGTATAAAAGAGAGTTGTGTGAAGAGTGCAACAAAAATATTGTACTCTTCATAGAGTCACAACGTACATTTATTTTTTTGCTCTCGGCAACCGAAAATCTTCGCCGACGCCAGCATTGCCAGTAACTTTTTTAAACTTTTTATTTCTAGAGAAAACTTTTTTATTTTTAGAAGGTAGTGTGCTGGCTTATTAGATGTAAAGCATGGTTCGAGTCCCAGGCAAGACATCAAAATAAAATACAAAAAGTATTTTTTTGGCGATTTGTTCTCGGCAGATTTCTTTACTCTGAGAGTAAATAAAATTGTACATACAAACATACATAATTGGTCATTAGAACCCAGTCAGGATTATTGACCTAGTTTCTCACATTACTTATGTTGTGGGTGTTAATTTTATACATAAGTGGCGGGACTTACAGCTTAAAGTCGACTCCGAACGATAGATTTTTGAAAAACTTTTCATGGCAAATTTATTTACTCTCAGTGTTTTTGCCAGAAATCTGTTGAGAAGAAATCGCCGAAAAAATACTTTTTGTATTTTATTTTGGTGTCTGGCCTGGGACTCGAACCCTAGCTTTACGTCTAGTAAGCCAGCACACTACCCACTAGACAACGGCAACCTCCTAGTCGCTAGTATAATTACATTTTTATTCCATGTATTGAATTTTTTAAAGAGGGAATTTGATGATTTTGTTTATAAACGACAGAGGCAACGTAAATCGATTGACGACGCAAATCGAAGTTGAAGGAAACAACATTTTTGACAACGTTAATCCAAACAACGTAAATCGGGTGAATACTGTACGTCAACTATTAAAATGTAACTAAACTAAGAAAGGTAAACAAAACAAAACAGCTGATTCGAATATGGGTTTTATGTATTTTCGAAAATAGGCAAAATCAAGACGATTTCATGACACCTATTCAAATCGGAATTGATTATAGTTTCTGATAAATTACCACTTCTGACTTGAATTCCATAACAGCCTTGAATAACATTTTTATACTTATCTAAACTTTGCAAAATAATTTGATTACAAATTCAGAGTTATTTACAAACAAAACCAATATACAGTCAAACTCGTTTATAACGAATTCTTGGTTATTACGTACAAATTTTCAAGTCCCAACGTTTTAATAAAGATTTTCATATAAAAAACTTCGTTTATTACGAACTCGTGGTCCCAGTAATTAAATGTCATACGTTTTACCTTTTTTATAACGAACCTTCAAAAATAACTTTGAAGTGTGGCAAGAGTTTTTACTTTTAATTAATATGGCAGCATTAAATTATAACTCAGCATCTTTAATCTGCAGACAGATAAAAAGAATTAACACATATATTTGGTGTTGAATAAAAAAATACTTTTTGTTTTTAATAAATGAAAAAAGTTATTTCGATTTTATATTTCTTTCCATGACTCACCCCGTTTATTACGAACTTTGCCTATAACGAACTATTTTTTCTGGTCCCACGGAGTTCGTTATAACCGAGTTTGACTGTAATTAATTTTCAATACTTTAAATGTATGTTTATTATTCTATTATTAATATAACGTTATTCTTATCAATCAAGGCAAATAACCTTTAATCTTACAAGTCTAATCAATAAAAATAAAAAAAAAATAAATAAATAAATAATATTTTCTTAAAAAAAATAATTTGATTTATTTATATAATGAATCTGTTGATATACAGTGGACAGCAAAAGTCTTAGTACGGCAATATATTTTAGCAATTTCATGAATTTTAGCCAAAAGTTTGTATAAAAATTTATAATTTACCAGCTGACTCGGCGAACTTCGTCCCGCCCAAAATTGATCTTTTATTGTTTATATATTTTATATTTATTTATTGTAATACGCTGCATAAACCCCTAATGAAGTTGTAGTTGTTATAATCGCTCGAAAACAAAAACTAACAGACATACATGTTATATATGTAATTATAAACCATCGAATTAGCCGACTTATAGGTGTCTCTTAAATGGGGAGGATCGCAATGTCCATTTTTGGTGAGTTTGTCGATATCGACTTTACGAACTTATCCACAAAATTCCATTCGTCTACGATCACTATGTCCCTAAATATTTAATTTGGACAATTTACCACGCTCTCTTAACATTTAGGGCTATGAAAAATAGATGTTGTCCGATACTCAGACCTACCCGATATGCACAGAAAATTTCATGAAAATCGGTCGATCTATTTCAGAGGATCCACTAACACCGTAACACGACAATTTTATATATCGGATATATTTATTTTATAAATTTATTTCTGTTTTATTATAAAACAAAAAATTTTTTGGTGTTTTCCATAAAACAAAAGAAAAATAAGAAAAATTTTCAGATGACTCCATGATAACCCCAAGGGGAAGCCTGAGGAAATTTACAATATATGAAAATGCTATCCCTTGTAGTTACTAGAATATCCCTTTAAGCCAATCACTCCGTTTGGAATTGAATGTAGAAGTTTTGTTTATTGTTTTCTGGTCGCACCATGAGCAAGTTTTTCGGTTGACTTTTGGTCGAGGTTTAGCGATTACATACCCGTTCTTACAAATGGTCTCCTAAATACTCTCCGAAAACTGCTCAGGCATCAACTTTGGATAAATTTAGGCCGATCGCTGTGCTTTCTACTTTGGATAAAATTTTTGAGAAACTTTTGTATAATAGGCTCTCGGTTTATCTGGAGGAGAATAACCTTTTATACAAATACCAATTTGGATTTAGAAAAGGCATAAGTACTCAAGATCCTGTCTTGAATGTGGTAAGATATGTTTGCAGTGGTCTCGATGAAGGAAACAGTGGAGTAGCGGGTATGTTTTTCGACCTCTCAAAGGCATTTGATCTTGTTGATCATGAAATAACTTCGGAAACTGGAATTTTACGGTGTTCGAAGACGGGAACTATTATTGTTCCGAAATTATTTCATTCACAAGAAACAGTATGTGCAAATTGGACAATGCAAAAGATCTCTTAGTACTGTTGAGTATGGTGTACCACAGTGGAGTGGACTAGGTCCTTTATTGTTTTCAGTTTACTTGAATGACTTGGGAAATTTGAACCTCACCGGTCAACTGTATATGTTCGCCGATATGTTTGTTCTACCCATTTAAGCATGATCTTATTCTGAAAACACATATTGAGAGAGATGCGTCTCTATTATTTGAATTTATGCGTTTGAATGGTTTATTATTAAATTCTGATAAGACCAAACTAATTCGTTTTCGACCACATGCAGTTAGTATGAATAATAACTTTTCTGTTTATGTCGATGGAACATCTATTATTACCAAGAACACATCCAACAATGGTTTGCACAAGTATCAGGCACAGGTCAACGGACAATAACATTTTTGCATAACCAGTCACATTTCAATACTCGAAACATGTCAAACCTTATGGTGTTTTCTTTTCTACCAAAAAATGTGCATTTTATTAAGGCAAAATACAATTTTACGTTTGTTTCATAAAAATGTTTTGCCCTCTAAAAGGGTGGTATGTTTTATTCTAAATAATTTGCCGTTGCCAATGGTGGAGGGCATTGCATTTTATGCCCTGTATAAATCGATAATGCCCTGTAAAGCACATGACTTTTGTTTATTCATAGGAAACATTACATTATTAAAGCTACATTGTCCGTAATATAAAAAATTGCATTCAATGTTAGAACAGTGCTAAAATGTTTATTTGTTTTGTATTATAGAATTTATTACATACATAATTAACAGCCGCCGTGGCAAACACAGGGCATACCCTTTTTTAAATATTTGTGTTATGTTATTCTCAAATAAAAAATGGCATTACAACAGGGTTGGTCAAAAATTTTTTTAATGCGCCTTGTAAGAGAAAGAAAACACCATTAGAGTTCCTAGGTGCAGGTTGGAAAGAACTAAGCAGCGTATTGATTGTGTAGGTGGTAATATGTATAATTATTTACCGCCTAAATATCAACGTTCAAATCATTATGCAAAGAATATTTATGTGGTTCAATGGAAACGCTTCTTATGTAACTATTTTAAATTTGAAAGTATAAGATATAAAAGTATTAATTATTTTAATCATTTTTTTTAACATTTTCATTATGATACATATTTGTATATTGAATATATAATATTACTGTCAAGTAAATATGTATATTGCCAACTTGCCTCAATAATGCCTTATTGGCGCTGAGGCCTAAATTGAAATGAAAATATAATATTCTATAATTATAATTATAATAATCAAAAAGAAAAAAAAAAGTTATGTCGGGACTTTGTATTAAGTCTGTACTTCTTTTGTCAAAATATATTGGAGTGCTAAGACTTTTGCTGTCCACTGTATAAGTATGTGAGAGATATAAAAAATAAAGTACCTGATTGTTGGATACAAATTTATTTGATCTGTGATCAGTTTTTCTAGAGGTTTTTTGAAGGTAGGATGAAATACAGAGCGATAAGAGATAAGAAGATATACGACTTTTGTGTGGTATTATATTCTGAATGTGATAAACCTAGATTTGTTTCGTGTATATTTTTATCTATAGATTATGTAAAGACTAGTGGCAAATATTTTACTGTTTTAACAAACTCTTGCTGTGATAAGTGATGTAGAGAGACGGCAACAAAATCGTCTCTTCTTTTGGCTGTCCAATCTTTTAATATATAAAATTAATTATAATTATATTTGTAACATTGAACAACTTAATTGAACAGAACAGTGTTCGTATAATTATCTTGGTTTACTGAGTTTTCTTATTTTTTTGAGTAACAATTATCAGCGAACAAAAAGCAGTCCAATAATAAAAAATAATTTAAGGCAACACGATAATGAGTCACATATCTTGAGCCTTTCCCAACAAAAATTTTATATATGTTAACATGTAGGTCATCACAAACCATTAATCTTTTAAATTTAATTTTTTTAATCCTCAGCAAACGTCGTAAGAATACACATAATTACTATATAATAAGGCCTGTTTGTGTACAAATTTTATAGAAAATAAAATTTTGATTTAATAAACTTTCATACAAATGATCGAATATGACACATATAGACGCCTCCATTCTCTAACGTTCTAAGCGTACTTAGAACGTGTTTAATGTTCTTGAATTTTTAAATTCTATGTTCTCTAACTTAAATAGTCTCTAAAATTTGATTAAGATACGCCGAACCGTTCCTAAGTTATAGGGAAAAATCTACTTAGAATGCACATATAGTTGTATGTCGCGTGAAAATTTTGAGAGCTTATAACTCAAAACTCACTTTTTCGACTTAGAATGTTATAGATCGGAGGCGTCGATATGTCAATATAGTATATAGCAGATATTAAAAAATATACACCCATATCGCAAACAACTATTTCCATAACAAAATTCCCAAATTTTCTCATTTCCTGTTGTAAATCATTCACTCATTGGGAATGAATTCACAAACATAAAAAATTTAACATCGGTGTTGAATTATTGTTGAAGTAATTCATTTTCTTATTCCAAAAATAAAAACGTTTATTTACCTTCTTCTTCATAATATATAAAAATTATGCCACTTTTCGTTGTCATTTTATAACTTAAGAACGGGTTAACCTATCCAAGCCAAATGTTTAGGCTTTGTTCGGACTATTTAGTAGATGATTTATGTGAAATTTACCACTCCCACTTTTACGCCCACATTTTCTATTTATCTAAAATCAGAAAACGGCTCCATCGATTTGACTAATTTGTCCTTCAAATGTTTGTATTTATCCATTTAAAGTTTTCATCAAGAGAAACTTTTGCCCCGCCCACTTTTTTTCATTTACCTAAAATCAGAAAACGTCTCCATCGAATTGACTAATTTTGGGCTTTTGTCGGTGCAGGTTATAGGCTATAAATCTTTTCAAAATTTTGTCCAAAAGGGGAGAAAAAAAAACTTGTATGCATAAATGCTGTATTTTATCTGTTTTATAGGTATTTGTTTACGATTTAGCATGGTTAAGTTTCCCAAATTGCTATTGTAAGTGTTCCACTTCTAAGGTTCAACCAAAAGGGGTCCAAGAAGGGGAAGGGGCCAAAAACGGGCAAATTAAGTGCAAACCCAATCACGCCTGAACGCTTGAACCGATTTTCTTGAAATTTGGGGTATTGATCGAGCTTTTGTGCAGGTTATAGGCTATAAATCTTTGAAAAATTTTGAACTTTATGCATAAATGCTGTATTTTATTTCTTTTAAAGGTATTGTTTTACGATTTAGCTTGGTTAAGTATCCCAAATAGCTATTAGAGGTGTTCCGTTTATAAAATTGGACCAAAAAGGAGGAAAGGGGCGAAAAACGGGCAAATTGCATGCATTTATATTGAGGACTTAGAGTATTCAAAAAATTGGGTTGTTTGATAAACAGGTTTCCGAATAATTTGAAAAATTGCATTTTTTAAGAAGCTGGTCTCGAAACCGGATTTTTATTTATTGTTATTTTTATAACCCGCGCAACGCCGGGTACAATCTGCTAGTTACTTATAAAATGTTAAAACAAAATTATTATCGTGCTACAAGTATGTTTTTTATAATAGAAAATTTTAAATTATAGTGCGTGTTGACTCACTTATGGCGCTCAGTGTATATATGAACAAAAAGGGTAGAATTGCTGTAATGGGCTGTCACCTCCTTTAAAAATATTAAATTAATATATCTCAGAGAATATAACAGAGTTCTAAAATTTTGTCGAATCCACTTTAGTATCAATATGAATATTTTAGACAAAAATGGGCTAACTAGGAAAAGGGGGCGTGGTACTTCCCATATGAATTAAATTTAAAACTTTTTATATCTGTCAAAACATTATAGATAAAATCATCAATTTGTACACGGGCAACACTGCAATCCAAATAAGTAATTTGTGAAAAATTGCCGGATTAGCAATAAGAGCGAGCCGGTCACTTAAAATATGATACAAAAGTTATTTTACATGGAAAACTATTAGAGGTAGAACCACTTTGACATAGATATGAATATTTCGGATTAGGGAAATAAATGGACTCTATTTTTATATGAATTCTTAGACAGAAAGTAAATACTAAACATCGTATATCTGCCAAACTATTGCAGCTGAAGTTATGTGTATTGCCTGTTCATTCCAATATCTGTTTTATTATATGTTTGGAAAAATACACATAAAGGACATATGTATGTATGTAACATAGGTACCATTAACAGTAGACACAAACCATTGATCACACTATACCGTCTTAATTTATTAATTGCCTACAGCATACATAATTTGTTACCTGTGATTATATAATAAAAACCAAACCTTTATGGTCAGGTCATTTATGGTCACCCTAATAAAAAATATTGAATATTTTCTATTGTCCACAATTTTTTATCTGGAAAATAAAAAAAATTTGACCTGTTATGGTATATTTGCCTATTACTGATTGAAAGTAAGTACTTAAAATTTAAGTACTTACAATCTTTTTCGTAAATCATCTAAACGAGTTATTGTGATAAATTAAAAACAAAAAAATGTTCACCATAAACGCAGTTTCGGCTGACGAAATTCCTTAAGAACGTGATGTTCATTTGAGTGTTGAAAGGTCTTAAGCCTCCACATCTAGAGCTGCTGAGAGTCCAGTTCAACGTGATGAACGTTTAGAAAGGTAAAGAATACGATCGCAACGAGATTGACCAGATCAACAAAATGTACGTGTAGAAATAGAGTGAGCTCAACATCTAGAGCTGCTGAAACATCTGATCGACGTGATGCACGTCTTAAACGAAAACGATCCCAATCATCAAGGTCAAGAACTGATGAGGCAATGGATCAACAGGATGTACGCCTAGAAGGGCAGAGACCACGAGCATCAACATCTAGAGCAGCCAAGCCACCAGATCAACGTAATAAACGTGTAGAAGGAGAGAGAACATGATCATCAACATCTAGAGCTGCTGAAACACCTAATCAACGTGATGCACGTCTTAGAAGAAAACGATCCCAATCATCAAGATCTAGAACTGATAAGCCGCCGGATCAATGCGATGTATGCCTAGAAGAAGAAAGACTACGAGCATTAATATCTAGAGCTGCCTAAGGTACTGTTAAAATTTCAAAAAAAAATGGGTCCAGCCGTTTAGCCGTCTATAGACTTCAAACAAACAAACCTACAAAGAAATAAACACACATTAATTTTTATTTAGATATATATCGATAGGAGGAGCGAAGCTCATAGGGGTTTAGCTCGTAAAATATAAAAAGGTAGTTATTAAACGTGTATAAATCATATCCTTACAATCGCAACATTTAGGGAATTGTACCCTTTTCTGTAGAGTATAAATGTCGGTTCTTTGACAGTGCGATGGTTCATACATGTGCGCCGGCTGTACAACCACAACACCTGGAGTTTTGTATTTTGTGCAAAACTATTTTAAAATCTCTTTCTATTCCTTAGTAGACGCTCACACAACCCACTGAGGACATAAAACTCATTCAAATAATGTTAATACTTCTGAAAACACTTCGGTGAATGAAGACTGCGCCAAAATGATATCAATTTGCCTACCTACTCCCTGTTAGTAGCTGCCTTCCGTCAAAAATCTGAAAGTGCCGTCGAGTTTCACTATGGGGGGTATGGCAAATGTCTTACCGCTAGGAGGCAAGTATTTGAATGTATTTAATTTATTTTATTAATTACAATACAATCACAAATTATATTCTAATTTATATATGACGTGAGTAACATAGACCATGTGCTCGGTGGGAAGTTTCTGGTGGGAATCGAACCCACAACCCTCATAGAATAGCACACTACCCACTAGAGTACTAGGGCACCCATTTTAGTATGAATAATTCTTACTTTAGCTCAGGGATTGATAGTGGTTTCGATTCATATGGAATAGCTCTTCTCTGCAACCTTTCCATGGGTTGTTTCTCCTCTTCCAGCACCAAAAAACGAGGATATGTTCTACTGATTTTTTAATATTTGAATTTTTCCTTGAAAAATTATTGTGAGGTTGTTGAAATCGAACCCAAAACCACCGTTGCCAGTAATTTCTTTTTTGAAAAACCTTTTTTTTTTGGGAAAAATTTTTGTTTACAAAAAAAAAAACTTTTTTTACAAAAATACCAACATTTTTAAAGGAAACATAGGAGCTTGGGGCCCTCTGCTAGTGTTCCTTTTGCTTCTTTTGCCCGGAACTAATAGAGTGCATAATATTTTATTTAAAAATATAAATATTTCGTGCTATTATTATTGAATTTATTGAAAAAAGTTTTAAATTTAATTTTGTCAAAAAAAACTCGTTTTGTTAGAAAATAAATTTAATTTCGCATCTCAAATAACTTTGAAAAAAGGGAAAACTTGGCAAATGAAAACGCTGCCCACAACACACACGGTAATAGTCCAGCACATTTATGATAAATAAATTGATAAATTGATTATTTGAGGTGACAAAATCGTATTTCTCATAATTTCTAGAAAATTGATTAATTCGATGAGATAATAATGATAATGATTCGATGATAATTCCCAAACCTGTGGTGAAAAGCCTTATAAAACGAATGTCGAATAATGTCGAATTTTTGTATCTAAATATACAGTGACGAGCAGAGGTGAGTGCATGTTCACAATACTGAGTTTCGTCATCCACAAAAACAAAACCATGCAAGCAAATACAAAAAAAAAAAATAATTTTAATTCTTCATTTTATTCTTAACAAATAGCAATAAAAAAACAATAATTAATGAAATGAATTCAATGAGTTTGAATGAAAAAACGAAAATAACCCACATAAACTCAATTTTGCACGTTTCAAGAAAATTCAAGAAACTAGCCCAATTTCAATATTTGGTCCATAGAAAGTTATTAGAAATAGCTTGATTTACGTGGTTTGAGATGCTTTCTACCAAATGATCAATAAGATCTTTCGGAATTCGATGCCATTTCGCATTTATACGATCCCAAAGTTTGACAATGCCTGTTGAGGCTGTTTCGTGCTGTCCGAGCCGGATTTTCACGAATGGCCAAAAATTTTTAATCGGATTGAGGTCTGAACTTTGTGCGGATATTCCAGCAATTGAAAATTTTGTTTCCTATCCCATATCTTTACAATTTTTGCTGTGTGCTTCGGATCACCATCCTGTTGGAAAATAAATTCTTATTCGAGATAAGCACATTTGTCCATAAAATTCGGAAGATGGGCTTGCAGAATCTTTAGATAGTCTTTTTTCACAAGATACCATCTACTAAATGTAGAGGGCCAACATGCCACCATATTAAGCATCCCCAAACCAAAATATTTTCATCGCTGTTTTTAACAGTTTGCTTCACATGGTTTCTTTGAACACGTTCCCTGGATCTGCGCTAGCAGTACTGTTTTCCATTTTACTGAAAGTGGTTACATTTGGACTCATCAGACTAGATAACACGTTTCCAATCACATGGAAAGCAGTACTGCTAGCGCAGATCCAGGGAACATGTTCAAAGAAACCATGTGAAGCAAACTGTTAAAAACAGCGATGAAAATATTTTGGTTTGGGGATGCTTAATATGGTGGCATGTTGGCCCTCTACATTTAGTAGATGGTATCATGTGAAAAAAGACTATCTAAAGATTCTGCAAGCCCATCTTCCGAATTTTATGGACAAATGTGCTTATCCCGAATAAGAATTTATTTTCCAACAGGATGGTGATCCGAAGCACACAGCAAAAATTGTAAAGATATGGGATGGGAAACAAAATTTTCAATTGCTGGAATATCCGCACAAAGTTCAGACCTCAATCCGATTAAAAATTTTTGGCCATTCGTGAAAATCCGGCTCGGACAGCACGAAACAGCCTCAACAGGCATTGTCAAACTTTGGGATCGTATAAATGCGAAATGGCATCGAATTCCGAAAGATCTTATTGATCATTTGGTAGAAAGCATCTCAAACCACGTAAATCAAGCTATTTCTAATAACTTTCTATGGACCAAATATTGAAATTGGGCTAGTTTCTTGAATTTTCTTGAAACGTGCAAAATTGAGTTTATGTGGGTTATTTTCGTTTTTTCATTCAAACTCATTGAATTCATTTCATTAATTATTGTTTTTTTATTGCTATTTGTTAAGAATAAAATGAAGAATTAAAATTATTTTTTTTTTGTATTTGCTTGCATGGTTTTGTTTTTGTGGATGACGAAACTCAGTATTGTGAACATGCACTCACCTCTGCTCGTCACTGTATACGACGGGAGTTTGTGAGTTGAAATCTCATCTCTAACATATTGAAAAAAGAAAATGACAAAATCACTCACTCTTGGCGACCTTCTCTTAGCAGTAATGGAATATTTTTGTCGTTTAAAGTTGACATTACATTGTATTTCCCGCCTCTACTGGATAAAGTTAAAGCACACAAAATATGTGGTGTAAAAAGCTAGACTAAAGTGTTATAATATCTAATAAAGTAAGCATGTGAATAAAGATAGAAAGATATTCATACAAGCGTTATACGGCGTGTGCATATACTATTTTTATGTAGTAACTCCAATACTTGATATTGTATCGGACGAAAATTAAAATTTGTATTTTAAACCTTAGTTTTTAGATATCGTTATGCATTTAGTCTTTTTAAAAACGTTTAAAATTGCAAACAAAATAAAAATAAATTTGTGTTTAATTTCAATTAAACACTTTATTGTTCGCACAATATTTTTGTGTGCCACCGTTTATAACAATAATTGCTTGTTCGTTATTCTTCTCACACAACTATTTGCTATTCTGCTTACAACGGAGATCTTTAAGCCACAACCGTTCTCTTCACACGCAACGCATTTCACACCAGACTGACGGAATTCTTACTGCTCATCGTCTGCTTTGTTGTGCCTTTTTTTAGGCCTACGTAAACAGTCTGACGAATTTTTTGAAGTAGAATGTTAGCGTTTTCGCCTTCTCGAGAACTCTATCGCGACAAACACTGTTCTTTGTGTTCACATTGCGTGTTGTTACGTTCGCTTAGTTGTCTATCTCTTTTTCTCATACTGATGTAATTGATTTGCTTGTAACAATTTCGATGTATTTGGTAGTGTAGCTTTTGTTTATCGTTTTAACGTTAAACGATATTATTACACTGTTTCCATTTTTGTAACAATATGCAAGAATTTGTTAGAATTTTATTAGAAAAAAAATTTATATTACGTTTCGCAATTTGTCTTTTTCCGATTGAATCTGTTAGAATAGATATCAGAGCACAGTATTGTTTCTAATTATCAGTTTCAAATAATAATAAGTTTCGTATATATTTCAGATAGACTTCAATATCAAATTTACTATATTTCGTATAGAATATGCAGTAAAATATTTGGATAACTTTCGATATTTATCTTGTTCCACTATTAAAACGCATTCAATTGCTTTGAATCACCGTAGATGCGTTTCAATTTTATAAAATGTTGTATTTTTTATTATTTTTTTTTTTTAATTTTTTTACTTTATCTCATATGTGTTGTATTGACTGAGAGACAATTATTTTTTATCTTACAATTAATTGTCTGATAAATATCATGCTGTCAATAACATTCGAATGTCTTTTATCATTATCAATCGTTTTCAGTGTTTTATTAATCATCAATGTGAATACATACTTCTTAAAATCTAAAGACAATAAATTTACAATATTTTTTTTATATTAATAACCACAATCTGAAGAATATAAACAATTATGAATTGCGAATGTGATGCAGACGATGGCAACTTTAATGTGAAACGGTAATTTTTAACTTTGAATTCTTTTGATGTTCAAAATGAATACGCATTTAATGTCGCTTTCTAGAAAAACTAAAGAGAAACCGCCTCTATGGGATTCTTTTCAAGATCCACCTTCAAAACGAGCAACTGGTTCAGCTGCTAACTGGACAAAGTTGAGTGTAATTTTGAAACTCTTCAAAGCCTTTACATACTTGTTCGTATTTACTATTATGTTGATTACCGCAATTTTGTCTAAAGTCTCATATACTTTCATGGTTGCCCATGTTAAGTCAAACAACACCGTAAAATTTTGCAATATTATTGGTTTGTAACGAAAATACTCAATGCATACACAATATAAAATTCAGTTGAAACATTTTTTTTTCAATTTCTCAATCTAGATAAGAAATCTGACTATTACGCAGAGTTGCCGATCAAAGAACAAATCACTTGGATTTGGGCGTTAATATTTGCCTTTGCTGCACCGGAAGCTTTCACGTTTTTCCGTTCATTACGTATTTGTATATTCAAGGATGTCAAATCGCCTACGTGGCCAGAAGTATTATTGGTAAGTGAACAAAAATTCCTGATAAAAAATCTATAACATACGCATCATATGTATTTCACATTCATATACACGAGATTTATTATTTTCCACTTTATATAATTGTATTTAATTGATGCAAAAATTTTTTTTTTAATGTAGGAGTATGAAAAATTTGAAAAGTATATTCACACATTTATGTAAATATTTGATTACAAACAGCTTACATGTATTTATCTTTAATACCAGCTAAGAAAAGTGTTTCCGTTCGTTTGTGATGTTCCCATATACAGTGGACAGCAAAAGTCTTAGTACTCTAATATATTTTGATAAAAAAAAATTCCCTACAGGCTTAATACTGTTGCACAAATTCTCGATATGACCTCAAGAGAGTATTTAGGAGGTCATTTGAAAACGTTTACGTAATCGTTAAACCTCAAACAAAAGTCAACCGAGAAACTTTTTCATAATCAGCGTTGCCAGAAGCTTTGGCTGAAATAAAAAAATCATAATTTTTATAAATTAGAAATCATGAAATCATATTTTGGTTCAAAAATCATCAAAAATTTGATAAAATCATCATTCTGGCAACTCTGCTCATGATGCTACCTGGAAACACTAAACAAAACTCGTACATTCAATTCCAAATGGGTTAAATGGAGTGCTTGACATTAAGGGATATTCTACTAAATACAAGGGATACATACATAATTGGTCATTACAACACTACTTATGTTGTGTGTGTTAATTTTATACATAAGTGGCGGGACCTACAGTTTAAAGTCGACTCCGAACGATAGATTTTTGAAAAACTTTACATGCAATTTTATTTTAACTCTCAGAGTTTTTGCCAGAAATCTGCTGAGAAGAAATCGCCGAAAAAATACTTTTTGTATTTTTATTTTGATGTCTGGCCGGGGACTCGAAGCCTGGCTTTAAGTCTAATAAGCCAGCACACTATTTACTAGACCACAGCGACCTCAAATACAAGGGATAACATTTTCATATGTTAGACCTTTGAATTTTAAATTTTCCCAGGGTTCTCCTAGGGGAATGGAGTCATCTGAAACTTTTCCTTATTTTTCTCTTGTTTTATGAAAAATATTAAAAAAACATTTTTGTTTTATAATAAAACAGAAATAAATTAATAAAATAAATACAAAAACCTTAATTTTTAACTGTTGGTTAAAATTCATGAAATTGTCAAAATATATTGCCATACTAGAACTTTTGCTGACCGCTGTATGTCTGTTTATCAAATTTGCTCCTAGATTGATAAAGATAGTATATGTAACTTTTACGAATCATACGAACCTGATAAAATTTATTAACATTACATTAGATCGGTTACCTATTACATACGTACAGTGAGCATCAAATGCATTTAAACACCCCATTTTATTTGATAAAATTTAACATTTTATTAATAATTATAGTAACATATAAAAATAAATGTTACAATGTTATGAATATAATTCTAATATATAAAAATTAATACCACTTTTTGTTGTCATTTTATAACTCAAGAACTGGCTTACCCATCCAAGCCACATGTTTAGGCTTTGTTCGCACTATTTAGTAGATGCTTTATGTGAAGTTTGAAACTTTCACTTTTGCACCCACATTTTCTATTTATCTAAAGTTGGTATGACCAATTTTTAATAGGTGGTGCCATTGAAAATTACTCAAAATGAATTAAATCTTAAACTGTGCATTCTTTAACAAAGTTGTTACATATGAGTCGACGGAGATTGGTGCGATTATTTTGCGATGGATGGCGTCACTGAAAATTATTCAAAATGTATGACAGGCAATTGGTCGACCTACACCCCAAGCACGAAAGAAAAGGGCATTACGAGCCTCAGAATCAGACGAGCACTGTGACTGGAAAATCTTCGAGTATATACCGCTGAGACCCGTTCGCATGAACCACTTGAACAACGAGAAGTGAGATTAGAAACTTAGCGAATGCTTACTACTCAGGCCCGTTCATCTGAATCATTAGGACAAATTTATTTTGCATTTATTTTGTTATAAATTATAAAATACATAAATGGTTGTTTGTCACTGAACCATAGCTGTATGAATATAAATCCAGTCATATGGAGTTAATTTTAACTTTTTATCAAGCAAAAAATATCAAATTTTTTCATGCAACAGAACTAAACACGACTAAAAGAGACGGAAACAGCATAATAACAACTATTGACGAACTACCCTCGAATACAAACACAAGTTTACTAAATCGCAGTTGCATTAATTCCATGTACAAATTAATTAGACATGATCAGTACCAAAACCTTTCATAATGTAAGGGCTTTGTAAATGTCAACAGAAATCATATTTCTCATATTGAATTCGCTTTCGATTACTTTTATATACAGTCAAACTCATTTATAATAAACTCGGTTATAACGAATTCTTGGTTATTAGGACATACTTTCGAGTCCCAACATTTTAATAACAATTTTCATACAAAAAACTTCGTTTATTACGAACTCGTTTACAACGAATTCTCGATTAAAAGGAACTACTTTAAATGGTCCCAGTAATTAAATTTTTTATAACAAACCCTCAGGAATAACTTTGAAGTGTGGCAATAGTCTTTACTTTTATTTGATATAACGGCACTAAATTATAACTCTGCAAATATAATTTTTATCAATCAAAATATTAATTTTTTGCATGCAACAGAACTAAACACGACTAAAAGAGACGGAAACAGCATAATAACAACTATTGACGAACTACCCTCGAATACAAACACAAGTTTACTAAATCGCAGTTGCATTAATTCCATGTACAAATTAATTAGACATGATCAGTACCAAAACCTTTCATAATGTAAGGGCTTTGTAAATGTCAACAGAAATCATATTGCTCATATTGAATTCGCTTTCGATTACTTTTATATACAGTCAAACTCGTTTATAACGAACTCGGCTATAACGAATTCTTGGTTATAAGGACATACTTTCGAGTCCCAACATTTTAATAACAATTTTCATACAAAAAACTTCGTTTATTACGAACTCGTTAACAACGAATTCTCGATTAAAAGGAACTACTTTAAATGGTCCCAGTAATTAAATTTTTTATAACAAACCCTCAGGAATAACTTTGATGTGTGGCAATAGTCTTTACTTTTATTTGATATAACAGCATTAAATTATAACTCTGCATATATAATTTTTTATTTTATTTTATACTTCACCCCGTTTATTACGAACTTTGCCTATAACGAACTATTTCTTCTGGTCCCACGGATTTCGTTATAACCGGGTTTGACTGTACATATTTTTATTATTTTTTTAAGCACATGGCTTATTGAATTAAATTAATGAATTTGAAAATTTTCAGGTGGTAACATTTGAATTGCTCCATGTTGTTGGTTTGGGAATTTTGACGTTTTATATTTTTCCCCAAATGGATTCGATACGAGTGTTGATTTTGTGCAGCAGTGTTTGCTTTGTACCTGGTTTACTCAGTAAGTATTTTATTACTATTAATAAGAATACAGAAAACTGACGCTAATAAGAACTGAAAAGAAAACGGACACAGTTCACTTATATGAATTGTTCAGTTTGGAATCCGAAATTTTTTTAACAGAAATTGCTACAATTCTACACGGTATGTATGAATTACAAGGTGCGACAACGAAAATATACCCGCGTAACTACATAGTCGAAGTTGTTCACTGAGTGCAGTAGAAGTCAAAAATACTTTTTTTTTATATTTTTCGAACCCTCCTAACTTGTTTTATTTAAAAAAAAAAAACGGTTTTTTCATCTTTTCACACAAAATTGTTGATTATCCAAACATGTTTTGAACTATTTTAAAAATCTAAAGTTTTTTTAAAAAGTGGAGAGATTAGACTATATAATATATGTACATACATAAACATTTTTTTTAAACTTATATGTTATGAGTTTGATGGTGACATTTTAAATTGCAGTATCTTGTGAAGAGATTGATACTTTGTATGATCAAATCGGACAAAAATTACCGTAGTTATTATTTAAATAGTATGACAGTCGGATTATATGTTGTATATACATACGTCATCTTATCAAACGAACTTTCAGTTCAAAACTTTTGATGAATCTTGATTGTTTATCGCAAAAAGTGTCAATTTCACATTTGTAAGACAACCAGAAGTCGGTTAATATTTGTGTTCTTTGCAAATATTATTATTTATCTATGTGTAAATATTGGCCAATATCTGGTGGTCGCACAAACATTAAATTGACACATTTTCCGATAAACAATCAAGATTAAACAAAAATACTGAAAAGTTTTTGAATTGAAAGTTCATTTGAAGAAATATAACTCAACTGATAGACTCTACGGTAATTTCATCAAACGAAGTGTCAATCTCTTCACAAGATAATGCACTTTCAGAATGTCATCACTTATTTCATATTTTTTAATTAAAGTTTGCCACTATGAACGGACTAATTTGAAAAAAAAATATGTCAGATTTTGTCGAATAAAACAAGTTTGGAGGGTTCAAGAAATATAAAAAAAAATATTTTGAGTTCTACTCAACAATACTCACAACATACACTATGTCATCAGCTGGGTGTCGCATGGTGTTATTGATGGGAATGTAGAAAGTTCTTGAAAGCAAGTTGACTTCGGAAGATTTTATCAAAAAGTCATAAAATCGCACTATATATTAGGAAATCTGATAGATACTAAAGTACCAATAGTAAAAACACTTTGAATGGAGAGACTCACTTTTATGAACATGGGAGGGCAGTGAAAAGCTTAACTGGACGTTATACAACATTGTTTTTACTAATAGGCGAGATCTTCAAGATCTCACAAACGCTAAATATTTTAAGCCATTAGCCTTTCGTTATTTGTACTTAAGACACTAGGGAGAATGATTGAGGTCTTTATTCGACCACTCCCCGGTCTAGATGCTCATCCCACGTCTCACCATGCCCACATGAATCACTAGTCTATTGAACGTTGGTCAAATATAAAATATTCTATACTACAAGGCATTATTGTATGGCTGCTTGCATGCAATAATGCCATGAGACGGTATGAAATTGATCCTGTTGTCACCGTTTTATAGAAAAACTACTTTGAATGCATCAAATGTTTGAAAGGACATTATAAAGAGATGTATTCTTGCCCTTTCTACAGAACCTCAACCTTGACATTTTACTGAACAGCATAAAAGAAACACGCTGCATGACTATCGCGTTTGGAGATCATGCGGCAGTAGTGATTACAGGCAATGATTCACAATTAATTCCTGAAATTATAAACATTTGTGCTGAGGTTACTACAAAAATGGTGCGAAAAATGTGAAGTGGAAGTAAACCCAACCAAAAGATTTCGGTATGGTTGGTCTGAATATACCTATGGACTACACGATTACTAAACCTGCTTTCGACCCTAGTTGTTCAATGCATTTGTCTAATAGATCCATCTATGGTAATGGGTTGAACACCTCTGAACTCTCACGAAAGTCGGGTGGGATCGTCTCTTGCACCAGACTATTATAGTTTTTTTTCAGGCTGAAATAATGGCTTTTAAAATTTGCGGCATGCGAATTAGGTATCACAGTGTATTATATGGTGATATATTTACCAACAACAAAGTGACCACTAGAGAACGTTTACACTACATCTATAATCGTCCACGAATCCGGGTATATCTGGAGGAGATAACGAGATATTCGACGGATACCCTCATTTGAGTTTCTGGACACCAAAGATAACAACAAACCCGACGCACTTGCTAAAGCAGGCACCACAAAAGATTCCAATGAGTTTCTACAGGGGATTTGTGTACCCTCTGCAGAGAGGCAAACAAATGATGCCACAAAAACTCCATTCATTGTCAAAGGTGAAATGGATTTATGAACGAAGAAGAAGAGGAGATCACAGAACATCTTCCGTATTTTGGTCCGGTTCTTGTGAGTTTCAGAAGAAAAATTATTTAAAAGAAAAATTTAATGACAAAACGTATCTAGCCAAAGGTGATTTAAAAAATGCATACCTTCAATAAGATTGGTTGAGATATACCGAGCAGAAGCTATAATAACATGACAAAATAGGTAACATTGGCATTACAACAGGACCTTACAGTACCAATCACGAGTGGTATGATTCAACAAAAGGTCTCCCATAGTTTTCTCTAGTCCTAAGATATTTTTCCAATAACGAGCAACTGTACATTGGAGTGTACTCTGAATACAAAAAATAATAATAATGTTAATTGCTTTGTGGGCATCAGATCCTTCAGATGCGATAGAAGATAAGGGATTAAACATTTTCGTTATTTTTATTGTATTTTCGGCGACTTCACCATTATGTTGCATCTTCCGTTACAAATGCCTTCATTTTTAATTTTTAAAAATACAGTAATCTAAGCATTTCCACTAATTTAGAAAAAATATGAAATCAATTCAAAACACTAATTAACTTTAGTGAAATTTTAATGAAACTCGTACAATAATAATATACTGTTACGTTTTTACCTTTTTAGAAACGTTTGAAATATGTGTTCGTTGATTGCAAACAAAATAAAAATAAATTGGTGTTTAGTTTCAATTAAATTCTTTATTGTTCGTATTATTTTTGTGTGCTTGACGTATACAAAAATAATTCCTTCTTTTTTGCTTACAACGGAAATCTTCAAAAAATTATTATAATTATGATTCTTTTCTCCACACGCAACGCGTGTTCACACAAGACTGATGGAATTCTTACTACTCGCTACCTACTTTGTCTTGCTTTTTTATATGCTCACGAAAACATTCTGATGAACGTTGTAGAAGTCGAATGTTCGTGGTTTCGCTCTCTTGAGAGTTCCATAGTTCCATTTCTCGTCTTTTAAAGCAGTCAATGGAGCAAAATAATGTTGACGTTCGGAGAAGGTGCTCATTTATACATAAATGAACTTTTATTATAATGTTGCCTATATTTTGTTACTTGGTATTAATTAGCGAAATGCTAAAATATTGTTACGCATAGCGAAATGACCTAATATCGTTTAACATTAACGATAAACAAAAGCTACAAATATAAAGACTATGAGGCAATGCCTAACACATACATCGAACTTAGTATAAGAAAACTAGCCACAACAAGCATGAGAGTAAAAGGGATGGACAAGTAAGCAGACGCAACAACAAATAATGCAGTAGCCATAGAATTCTAGAGAAGGCGAGAACGCAAACCTTCTACTTCGGGAACCATCATCAGACTGAAAACGTTCGCATATAAAAGGGCAAGACAAGACAGGCAATCGGTTCAGAGTGAATTCCGTCGGCCTTGCGTGCAGTTGTGTATAAAGTAAAAGTCGTGGTTCGAAAGATATCCGTTGTGAACAGAGTAGCGAATAGTGTGTGAATAATATCGAACAAGCAATAAATTGTTGTAGTTGCTACTGAGTACGTTGTGTCGGTTAAGTTTGAACAGTGAGATATAAAAGTAGTGTGAATAATAAAGAGAGTTTCATTTGTTCAAGGCGTATTTATATAAGGTGAGATAAGTATTACAATAAGTACAACAATTCAAAAACAACAGGCATTTTTTGTTGTTGCGATTTCATCATCTTGCCAAAAACAGTTGACTAAAGAATGACGATGGGAAGAAAAAATAAATACTAAATACTAAACTTACCTGACAATTAGAAAACACGATAATGGTTTTAAAAGAAAAAGAATAAAAATATACAAACATCTGACATGATAAGAAAAAATGAAATTGATTTTCAAAACAAAATACACAAAAAAGTTTAAATTTTTTGACATTATTATTTGCATTAGCTGGTTAAACGATCTCACCTTGTATAAATACGCCATGGGTTTCATTTTCTCACAAGCTATATATGTAGCATTGTCACATTTATAATTTAGTTGTATATTCCCAATAAATTATTTAAGACAAATGTGTAATTTATACTTTAAATGTTCCAAATTTTTAAAAAATAGGCATTAGATCTTTGATTACAATTTAAGCAGAAATACTTTAATACACAATTTTTTCAAAATATTGTTCAATTGAATTGAATTTATTATTTTCATAGAAAATGTGGGAAATTTTTAAATTTATATGGTAGCATTATTTTTCCGAAAACGTTATAATTCTTAAGCATGTCAGATGGTGAATTTTAAAATATAAAGAGAGAAAGAAACTACCTTCTATATTTCTTATACCATGTTTATTACGTACTACAGACAAAAAAATAAAAAACAAATTCAATTAAAACAAAATAAAAAAATTCCCTTAATTTATAACACCCTAATTGAAAGTGAAATTAGGAATACACGGCGAAAATGAAAGTGTACTATTTTCAGTTAGAAAGGAAATCTCCAAGTTTCTTTTTGAAAAAAAAAGAAATTCAAAAACAAAAACGAAATTAAAAACTCGAATCCAAAACAAAGCAACTTCGAAAATCTAACGTTGCACAGTGAAAATAAGTACTAAAGGTTCAATTAGTCGTGACTTTATCATAACGCTGTAGTCGTAACATAATCAATAACCGTAAATTTACTATTAGCAGCAATCTGTGCTGCCATGGCCATAAACAGCTGTTTACGTTAATTGCACATATGTATTTTTCGTACAAAAGTAAACAAAAAAAAAAAAAAAATGTGTATACATGTAAGGAAATTCAGCAAACAGCTGTTTATGGTTAGGGCAAAAAACCAAAATTCAATTGGTACATATGGTTATCGTTATGACTATGACATTATGGTAAGTCACCTATAATCGAAAACAGTGATGTCCATAAAGTTGGTTAAAACAGCGGATTTATATGGTTATGGCTAAGTCACGACTAATTGAACCTTAATTCAGCAGCAAAGCAACTTTGAAAAAACGCAAAATAAAACGACACTAAGAAAAAAGTGCTTTTTTTAAGGACCTGTAAAAATTACTTAACAAATAATATAAAATTTCTTTCGTTTTAATTGTTGTTTATTGTTTTACCCTTAAAGAAATTATGTATACGTTTACTTTGTTAAAACTAAACAGTGTTTTTTCTTATACTTAAATTTCAGATATTTTATTGGGAACTCGCAAACATTGGAAATCTATTGCTGTCTATACCATAAGCATTTTAGCATTAATTGCTCAAACAACTGCATTCGTATTGTGGCCAGCTATCGATGACTCATTGCATGTACAAATATTGATAATTCCATTGATACTAATATCGTTCCGTTGGTGGGAGAATTATATCAATTCGTATTCGAGTATTGGTTTGTATTAAAACAAAATAAATACAATAGATGAGTTAAAAAATTCATGATCCATGTTTTTCAATTACAGTATGACAGAATGAACATTTTTAATTCTTTTTAATTTAGCACTAAATTATCTCAATTATAAATATTAAATTTTACAAAAGTTGAAATTAAACTTTTTCCCTAAACAGTTCCAAAAAAAAAAAAAAAACAAAATTAAAAAAAATTCGACCACACCCTTATGGATTGACTTTGTTCAATCAGGATTTTTCAATTAAATTTCGCCACCGATTTCTCACTTCATGTGTTTATTTTATTCTTACGTTTGTTTGAATTTCTCTACTCAATTGGAATCTTTTTATTTTCAGCCAACTTGATAAAAATGGTACGACGAACAAAGTCTCGATACCATACGTATTTGTATTTATCGCCAATAAAAACGGTCGTATTTGCTTTAATTGCATTCAGCTTTCATGGTGAGCCCCTAAATGATTATTTTTTAATGTTTATTGAAGCATGGCATCCACATGAAATTTTAGTTAAAAGGGTAAGTAAGATACAAACCAAATTAAAAAATTCACAGAGAATCACAGAATCGTGCATACATTCATTCATACATTCATTCATACTTATTTCATACAAATAGGGTAAATAAACTGAATCAATATGTACGATAGACAAACCGTGAATCGTACAAATAGAATAAATAAAGCGAATCAATATGAACGTGAAACCAAATGAAGAAAAATGGAAAAATAAAATTGAAATTGAACAAAAAATTATCTGGCGTCAGTGCATCCTTGTTTTTGACGAAAACTCTTGCAAAAAAAAAAGAAAAAAATACTAATGATATAAAAATTTTTTAGAATGGCATAATTTAAAAAAATTGATTAAACTTTAGTACTAGCATGGTGTACCGATATTTTATTTCTAATATAATAAACAACTGAAACTATTATTTATTATTTATTTATTTATTATTAATTACAATACAATTACAAGCTGAGCTGAGTAACTTCGACCATATGCCCGGTGTAGTGTCACAGACCAGAGCCTCTGGTGGGAATCGAACCCACGACCCTCAGGCTAATAGTCTAGCATACTACCCATTAGACTACCAGGGCGCTCAAACAACTGAAACTTTGTTAAGATAAAATATTATGATTGGTGCGAGCCTTACTTGAATGGTAACACAACAATGGTCAATAGTTAGCCGTTAATTAATTAAGTATCTAGAAACCAAATAATACATACATAACTGATCATTACAACCCTGCTATCAGAATTACAACCTAGTTTCTCACGCTGCTTATGTTGAGTGTGTTAATTTTACTCCAAACGACAAATATTTGAGAAACTTTTCATGGCAATTTTATGAGAGAAAGTCGCCGAAGAAAAATTTTCTCATATTTTGTTTTGTTGGAGTTGTCTCACCTGGAATTTAAACCGTGACCACAAGCTAATAAGTCAACACACTACCTGCTAGACTTGAATTAACATTAGAGGAAACATATAAATTACAAAACAAAATCTGCTCATTTGTAGAACACGTGTGTACTAGGTCATTATATGAAGTACTAACAGGTGGGAGTCTCCGGTGCCAGGCTTGGTTAAAGGGCCAAAGAAATGAATTAATTAGATTATATACAGAAATAACTTTATTACGTACTATATAATTTAGTCATTACAACCCTTCAGTCAGCATTACGACCTAGCTTCTTACACCATTCAATGTGTGTGTGTTAATTGTATACGTGAGTAGTGGAGCCTACAGTTTAAAGTCGACTCCGAACGACAGATTTTTTCTGATAAACACTCAAGATCCATTAAAAATTCTGAGAATTTTTAAACCAAAAGTTCATTTGAAAAAATGCATACAGTAGGACCTTAGGTTAGGTTAAGTTACAGGACGTGTACTTGTCGGTTAAGACAAGTACAGTACCCGGAGGTCGAAATTGACCCATTGTACAATGTCCTTAGGGGAGGAAGGAAATAGAGGATATAAAAATGTAGGTAAAGGGAGAGAGAATGGGAAACAGGGGAATTACACAGAAAGAAACAGACACAAAACAGAAGAGAGTGAGAGCGCGACTACACTCATGAAGCCCTAGCACCTCTCAACCACCCCAAACTGCTAATGAATCTGTGGAGCACCTGGCTGTCGGCTCTCGACACCGAACGCAAGATCTCAAAAAAGGCACTGCCAAGGATCCTCAACCTATCAGAGGAGATGTTCGATAATTTCCAACTCCTCCTCATCGCAACATACCCTGCAATAGTCCGGCTGGGATCTGTTACAAATCCCCGTCAGCGACCTAATTTCGCAGTGCTACGCTCTAGTGTACATGTACAAAAAATACTCCTTAATATCAGTATTACAGGTTTTAAAATTCTTCTACTTTACTTTACTTTTTGCAAATTTTTGAACTACATATTGTATAACGGACAACATTAAAGAGATAAAGTTTTTAAAACAAATTTCATTCAAACGTTTAAATCGTTGTTCATAAATTTTTAAATTTTCATTCATTCATCTCGTTTTATTATTATTTCAGGCTATGCCATCATCAGAACCATTAGTAACAACAAAAGCAGAACAGTTTGTGATTAAATCAAACCCAAATGCGGTCATTTATATGATGCTCGTACAAGTGGTTTCATCGTATTTGTGTTACATTTTTGGCAAATTTGCATGCAAAATAAAAATTCAAGAATTCAGCTTCGCTCTACCACTTACTTTGGCAACACCATTAACTGTAGCTACCACAGTGACTTTAATATGGTTACGTGAGGTAGATGTGTGTTCATTTAATCGTTATTTACCGAACTACCTGTGCTTTAAGGCTTCAACATTGTTTGGCAGCGACGCATGGGGCTTTTTAAATATGGTCGCAAAAGACCACCTATGGATCTGGCTGCTGTGGTGGCTCTCGCAAATATGGATTACGAATCATATATGGTATCCAAAGAATGACAAGAATTTACCCACTGAGAAGCTATTCGTTTGTCCGTGGTATTGTGGCTTCTTGGTTGAACAGTGCATTACATTAAATAGGCGTATTGTTGACTGGAATGAGGAATACTTGTCTATTAAGGTAACAATTTTCATAAATTAAAAAAATTTTACGCAAAAATTTACTGAAAATGATTTATTCAATGCATATGATTACTCAATTATTAATTAAACGCATTATTAATAAAATATATGTAATAGATTACGAAAATGTTGATATTATAAAAGATAAATTATTATTTGTTTTTCAATATTTTAAAAATTTAGAAATTTTTTTAGATATTATTTTAAAAATATTTTCTTTTTCAATTTTTTTTTTATCCTCATTAAAAATCTTAAATTCATTTCAAAAAACTGTAGCAAGCCTAGCAATTTTCTGAAAATTTTTAAATTTTAAGGAATAATAATTTTAAGGAATAATGGTCCAATTTTAAATTATTTTTTTCCACAATATAATATAATTTCATCGTTTTAGATTAAAAAAAACTTTGCGTAAAGCTTATAATTAATAATAACACGGTGCGACAGTAAAAATACACTCAGCTAATTGAGTTTTGTTGAGTAGAAATCCAAAATATATTTTTTATTGTTCTCGAACACTCCAAACATGTCTTATTTGACACAAATAGTATTTTTGATCTTTTCACACAAAATTTTTGATTTGCCAAATATTTTTCAACCTATTTTAAAAAGGGGACAAATGAGCCTTAAAAATGTTATGCAAAACATATGTTTCGAACTTATATTTGTGAGTTATGATCGGTAAACTTGAGAAATATGATTTTTTTTTCTAATTTTTTCAAGTCTAGCTGTTCTTAATTGCAAAATTTAATTAAAAATTATTAAATAAGTGCTGACATTTTGAAAGTGCATAATCATGTGAAGAGATTAACACTTCTTTTGATAGTAAATGAAATAGTATAACAGCCGTGTTATAATTTTTATATGTGGGCATTTCCATAGTGGCGAACGTGACAGTCGTACGTTTTAATGAAATTTTTTTTTTATATTATTAAATATACCTTAACTGGCTTTATACTTAGCACCAAGAAGGAAAAAATCGAACTCAATGGCGCTAAGATATAACCAATTAAAGTGTGTGACGTGATGTTACAAAAATAGAAGTTCCTTTTTTCTTTTTTTTTTACTGAAACGTAAAATTCTGCAAATTTAGACGGAACTTTTGAATAATCATTTTTTTTTATTGGAATTTGAAGTATATCTAGATTACTTTCCAACTTTCAAAATTAAAAAAATATTTAATTTTTTTTTTTTACAAAAGTTTATTTGTGACGTGATGTGACAAAAATTTCTTCCTATTTTTTTTTTTTTTTTAAATAAAATATTTTATTAATGTTATTAAATACTAGAGGTGTGTTGTAAGAGAATATTTTATTACTGAGGCCACATTTTCAGAATTTCCATACCAATATTAGTAGTGTAAAAAAAGTAGTAGTTTAAAAATAGTTTTTCCCAAGAAATAAAAAGGCCATGCTGGCGAGTAAAACATTCGGACCTTTCTTATTCATTGTTGTGAATAGGTTACGATTTTACGTGCGGGGGTGATTTAAATTTAATAATTTATTTATTTATTATAAATTACAATACAATTACAAATTATATTATAATCATATACCAGCTGAGTAACTTCGACCATATGCCCGGTGTAGTGTCACAGACCAGAGCCTCTGGTGGGAATCAAACCCACGACCCTCACGCTAATAGTCTAGCACACTACCGACTAGACTACCAGGGCGCTCAAATGTAATAATTTAAAAACAATTTTGCAGTGGCAAAACAAAAAAAAAAAATTTATTATGGAAAATAAAAATAACATTGCGTTAAAAAGCAAAAGAAATAATAATTAAAAAAAGTAACTGGCAACGCTGGCTTCATTCAAATATTGATGAACAATTTCTTAATCAAATATAAGAAAAGATTAATAATTGCAAAAATAGTCTGTTTTGTATGAATTGTTTTTGGTTTTATTATTTTTATTACTTTTTTATAATTACACAACTATATTTTTGGAAAATGAAAATAAAATTGCATTAAAAAACAAAAACATCCTTTGCTTCCGCCACAAACTCAAAAAAAATTTCCCCCTAAATAATAATTTTATAAAAGTTACTGGCAATGCTAGCGTCGACGAAGATGTTCGGTTGCCGAGAGCAAAAAAAGAAATGCACGTTGTGACTCTATGAAGAGTCTATGAATTTTTGTTGCACGCTTCACACAGCTATCTTTTATATTGTTGTACAATGGTTTACGAGTGCAGTTGTTTTTTGTACATTATCTCTGCTTCACACTTGTTTATATTTGATGTTACAATCAATATTCGGTCTTGAGAAAAATGTAAAGTTTGCAAATTTATTTTTGAATTGGGAAGCACTTCCGGCTGAAAATATGTTAATATTTTTAAATTGTCTATGTTCATCAATTATTTGATGCACTAGTGTCGTTATAATGGCCCTCCACAACGTCCGGATTTAAATCCTGTAAAAACTGTGTCATTATTTTTTCTTTAAACTAAGTATTTTTTTTTTCAGAATTGCACTACATGGGACTGCATGTAGACTTTAGTCCTTCACTGTATATATGTATTTTAAACCGCAATATATCCTATTACATTAGGTAGAACTTACGATATTTTTTTCGTGACATGATGTGACAAACTTTAAAATCTTATAACAAATAACGCAATTCAATACAAATTGATTTTCCTTCAAAATTAAATTTTGCACAGTAAACTAGATTGAAATTAAAAATTTTTAACACTTTGAGCGACCAACGCAAGAGGCCCCCTGTTTTTGGTGACGAACGTTACATTAAAATATTGAGAAAAAAAAGGAAATCAAAAATGTGCCGTTAACTGATCGTTATTTAATTTCATTCTTTCTTATTAAACAAGCTATTGTATTAACAAATATTTTCTGATGAGAGCACACTTAAATAATCGATTTTGCATAAATTAATACTTAAGAGAAAGTGTTACTAAAAATGAAATAAAAAAATATGCGGACAAAGACAATTTATGATAGCTATAATTTATCAAATTTCCCTAGAATTTTGGTTTTTCAGTTATGGTGGACTTTTCGCTGGAAATGCTCATATCGCTCCTTTATTGCAATATAGTCATATCTCAAAAAAACTTGAATTTGGCAAAATGCGATTTAAGTTTTCAGGACATAAGTCCTATGATCTAATTGCCGCAAACACTTTTTGCTATAACTTCGGTTCAGCTTGGGATATAAAACTGATTTTTTTTTTTCAACTGTACATATGACATCTTATCAAATGATCTTTCAGTTCAAATTTTCAAAAGTTTGGATGGATAGTGATTGTTTATCGCAAAATGTGTCCTTATCAAACGTGAAATTGACACATTGACAACTATCAAAATCCTGAAAATTATTAAAATAAAAGTTCATTTAAAAAAGTATATAGGTTAGGTTAGTTATAGGTTAAGCAATAACTACAGTAATTTTTTACCGCTTTGATTAAACGAAGTATCAATCTCTTCAAAAGACAGTACACTTTCAGAAAGTCTTCACTTATTTCATACATAATAGGTCATTAGAACCCATCAGTCAGGATTATTGACCTAGTTTCTCACACCACTTATGTTGTGTGTGTTAATTTTATACATGAGTAGCGGGACCTACAGTTTAAAGTCGACTCCGAACGACAGATTTGATGAGAATCTTTTCATGGCAATTTCATTTACTCTCAGATTTTTTGCCAGAAATCTGCTGAGAGGAAATCGCCAAAAAAATACTTTTTATATTTTGTTTTGTTGTTTGGCCTGGGCCTCGAACACTGGCTTTTACGTCTAATAAGCCAACACACTACCTACTAGACCACGGTGACTTCACGTATTTCATATTTTTTATTTAAAGTTTGCTACTATGAGTGTTTTGATTTTCGTAACAATAACTATTTTCCACGTTTTATGTTTATGGTTAGATATTCCTAGCTCTTGCTGTATGCATAAAATATTTGTTTATTCTATATAATTAAATATAATTGAAGTCGCCGTGGTCTAGTGGGTAGTGTGTTGGCTTATTAGACGAAAGGCCCGGGTTCGAATCCCAGGTCAGACATCAAAACGAAAAATATTTCTTCGGCGACTTCCTCTCAGCAGATTTCTGGCAAAGACTCTGAGCGTAAAAATTGCCATGAAAAGCTTCTCAAAAATCTGTCGTTCGGAGTCGACTTTAAACTGTAGGTCCCTCCACTCATTTATAAAATTTACGCACACAACATAAGTGGTGTGAGAAGCTAGGTCGTAATCCTGACTGAAGGGTTGTAATGGCCAATTATGTATGTATGTATGTATGTACTATGAGCGGACTAACTTGATAAAATATGAAACAAATTCGCATTTGTAAGTTTATCAAACCTCAAATAATAAATATATGTCAAATAATAAATATATGTACATCGTTTTATAGGCCCATCTCTCTCCTTTCTAATAAAGTTCAAATTTAGGACATCGGCTCAGAAATGTTTGTGCAATGAATAAATTTTGTGCGTAAAGTCCAAAAAAAAAAAGAAAACGAAAACAGTCTTTGTCAAATAAAAAAAGTTTGGAGCGTTCAAGAAATATAAAAAAAATATTTTTATGTTTAATTATGTAAGAAAGTTATGTTTTCAAAAGTATTAATTTTTCTAAAATCAAAAAAAAAAAAATAATAAAATCATTTTAAAATTCCTAAAATAAGTGCTCCTTTAAATATTTTAAATCCCTTTAAAACTTAAATTTTCTTTAATTAAAATACAATACAAATGCATTAATTTTTCACATACATACACTGTACACACTTATGCTTCGTACATTATTCACCCAAGAAAATGTTGCTTATAGTTGGTTTGCTTTATACTACATCCTAGGTAATATTGTAGACTTTTGTTAAAATGTATGAATGTATGTATACAGGAAGAAGAAAAACATTTGAGTTTTTATGATAATTTAAATCAAAAAATCCAAAGTGCATGCCCAATATGCAGAAATAAAAAGAATATTCAATTTAATGCATTCTACACCGTTACAGAAAGGAACGAAAGACATGGACAAGGGAGAGGCTGTCATCACAGATATATTGGAAACAGATAAAATTCCTCAGCTTATTATATGTGCGACAATGTGGCATGAAACTCAAGAGGAAATGATGGAATTTTTAAAATCAATTGTACGCCTCGATGAAGATCAATGCGCAAGGCGAATGGCTAAAATACACATAAACGGTGGAAAGCCAGACAACGAATACTATGAACTGGAAAGTAAGTGCCATTAAGTTTAATTTCTTTTTTTTTTTTATGTATGTATGTATGTATGTCATTTACAGCTAAGGAAAGATAAGGTAAGGAAATAAACTTATTGTAATAAAATTAGAAGGGAAATAATGTTAAATATTGAGAAAAAATATTGAACGAACGCAGTCTCCTTTAAAACCATTAGAATTTTAATAGAGTTTAAAAATCTGTTTTTTTCTTCTTTTTGTTAAATTTTAAAATATTGCCTTTAACTTACATTCTGTAAATTTTTGGTCAATTTCGTTCATCATACAAATACCCGCAGTGTGCAATAAATTATTTAAGCTTATGGGATAAAAGTTTTAAATCTTGAGTTACTGTCTTTCCACTGTAGCTGAAGAAACATAAGGAGAAGAGTTTTTTGTTCAGATTACTCATCGACTATCTTTGCAACAATTCACCCACTGTACCCACTTTTACATCCACCTAAAGTTCGTATGCATTAACAGTTACAATTGAAAATGTATTATCCTTGAGATACAGATATTTTTGTCATTGTAAATAATCGAAAGTTTCATTGTCTGTAGCTTGTGTTTTCGGTTTTTTGTTTCGGAATACCAAATTTTTGTGTTCTTGCGGATATATGTATGTATGTATCTGTGGTTCAAAGAATGGAATGTTATTTTATAGAGATTTTATTTTTATTTTTTTTCTTTTCATTTTTTACTACAAATCGGATTTTGTTTCAAAGAATTTTATTCATTTATTTTGTTTTAAATTCTACTCTTATTTTTGCTTTCACATTTAATCTGAACAAAAGACTCATGTTGTGTACATATGAAAGCAGTTAAATGTTTGCAGTACGTCGAATGAGACCAGTGAGCAATTTGATACGAATGCAATTATTATTAACAGTGTTTTCTTTTCTACCAAAAAATGTGCATTTTTTAAGGCAAAATGCAATTTTGCATTTGTTTCTTAAAAATGTTTCGCTCTGTATGGAGGGCACTGCATTTTATGCCCTGTATAAATCGAGAATGCTGATAATGCCCTTTTGTTTATTTATAGGGCTACCAGATAATATTTAACAAAAGTCGCCTGGTATTGTTATCCAATTTATAGTTGTTCACACGAGTGAACAAATTCTCACAACCCCAACCCTGACAACACAAACGTCCCCACACATAGTCCACATTCACAATATATCAACATTCACATACACATCACATTCACCACACATCACATGTACACATTCATCAACATCATCAACATCATTAATATCCTGGACAAGATCAGTTGATTATCGATCGTTGAACAGCACAGTGAACAGTGAACAAACTTACAAAAACGAAAACCCAACAAACCCTAATAGTGTGAAATTATCGTGAACAAAAAGATATTTGAATATTCAATAAATTATAGTAATAAAGGAAGAATAGTGAACTAATGTACAAATTGTGAATTTATATCCAAATCCAAAACTCTGAATTAATAAACATTGTAAACCCAAATAATCTATCCTTTATAACGTTTAAAATAAAAAACATATAAACATATTATATATGTACATATAAAACAAAAGCTTACACTTATTATTTACATACATATAAAATTAATATAAAAAAGGTTTGTGCACTATACACCCTTACCCCCTAAAAACCCTATCCTCTAACCCGTTTATACAATAGTTAATTTTTTCATTGTTTTTTAAGTAACATTAAGAAAACATAACATTATTAAAGCTACATGGTACGTAATATAAAAAATTGCATTCAATGTTAGAACAGTGTTAAAATGTCTTTTTTTGTTATAAAAAAAAAGCTAAAAAATTAGCGATCCTTTTTCATATTTATATTTATAATTGGAAACAAATCAAAAAATACAACATAGTTTTAGATCTAAAACCTTTTTTTTGAAAAAAATATAAATATGGATATTGCTGCATATATTTTATTTGCGAAAATTGAAATAAATCAGTTATTAGATTCAGTTTCGTCATCTGATGAATTATTATTGAATTTATTTCAACATACATAGTCAACAGCCGCCGTGGCAAACACAGGGCATACCTTTTTTTAAATATTTGTGTTATGTTCTTCTCAAATAAAAATGACATTACGACAGGGTTGATCAAAAATATTTTAATGCACCTTGTAAGAGGGTAGAAAAGAAAACACCATAAATGTTTAGTGTGATTATTTTATGAAGAAATTTTTGATTTACTAAATACATACATCTTTGAAAAAGTTTAAATAATTTGTAAACCCATTGCGTACTGTTCTTCATTGTGAAAATTTTTAGACAACTCTTTAGAACTTTTCTAAGGTCTAGAAGATTTTTTGATTTGTATTAATAACATGGCGAGACAGTTAAAATACTACATAGACTAAGTTCTTCACTAGGTTGAGAAGGACTCAAAAATACCTTTTTTATCTTTCTCGAATCCTCTAAACTTTTTTTATTTGATAAAAGCTGTTTTTCGGATTTTACGTACAAATTTAATTATTACACAAACCTTTCTGAACAGATGTCGAAAATTTAAACCTTATTAGATAGATGAGGGATCGGTATTTACAAATTTAATACATATAAATATTATTTGACTTAATATGCTACGGGTTTGATGAGGAAAATTTGACAAATGCAATGTTTTTTTTCATATTTTTTAAAGCTTGACCTTTCATATTAGCAAACTTTAATTAAAAAATGTAAAATAAATGCTAAAATTCAGAAATAGTACATTATGTTGTGAAGAGATTGACACAAGATTGACGATTGGACAAAATTTACCGTAGTTATTATCAGAAGAGTCTAACATTTGAGTTACATTTTTCAAATATATATTTTTCAAAACTTTTCAGAATTTTTGACGGATCTTTGAACGACCACCAGAATTTAGCCAATATTTGCGCAAAAAGAAATAATAATCTTTCAAAAAAAAAAAATAACAAATTTTTTCCGACTGCCTACTGCCGAAATTGACTCCTTTTACGATGAACAATCAAGATCCATCAAAACTTTTGAAAATATATAAAAAATATAACACGACCTTTATACTATTTAAGTCACACAAGATAATGCACTTTCAGAATATCATCATAAACTTGAAAAAATGAGAAAAAATCATATTGGACCATACGTTCATGAGTACAATTTTAAAGGCTAATTTATTCCATTTTCAAAAAACTTTGTATTTTTAAAATAGGTTAAAAACTATTCCGATAATCAATAATTATGCGTGAAAAGATCAAAAATAGAGTTTTTGTCAAATAAGACTAGTTTGGAGAGTTCAAAAAATATAAAGAAAATATTTTTGAGTTCTACTCAACAAAATTCGCAACTATACTATGTTCTTAGATGGATGTAGTTTTACTGTCGCACCGTGTAATTAATTATATATATTATTTCTAAAGCACTTTTTTGTCGGTTGCAAATATCTCATCTCATTTTAAAGCTTATATCTAACACTAAAGACGAAAAATAATTAAAAATTGAAAAATTAATATTTTCATTGATAAAAATTATATTTTATATGGAACTGCATGATAATACTATTGTCATTATGATTATATGTTTTTGTTCAAGTGTGGTAATACAGGGTCGCTTAATTGTAATGCAGTTCTATATAATATAGTATGTATTAAAATCCATTCTGGCAATACCGCTATTTACTATAATGCCGTTTATTACTAAGTCAGTAATATATAATATCCATATTAAGTTGGAAAAAGCTGTTTTGGCAATACTTTGCAGTAGTTGTTAGGTCAAGTGCGATAAACAGGGTCGCTTAATTGTAATGTTATTCCACATAATAAATATATAAAGTTGTAAAAGCCATTTTGGTAATGTCGTAATTGTCATGGCATTGTTTGTTTTATGAAGTGTAGTAATACAGGCTAATAAATGGTAACAGGCTAACAAACTTGGAAGAGCACATCACATCAGTAAAAAATTATTCATACCGATAAAACTGTACTCATACCCCGAATCAACCTTACACCTTCTGATCCAACTCTGCCTTTCCGAATGACACGAAAACAATTCCCTGTGAAAGTTGCTTTTGCTATGACGGTAAACAAGGCACAAAGTCGAACCCTTCAAAAGGTAGGATTGCATTTACCAGAACCGGTCTTTTCACATAGGCAGTTAGATGTGGCTTTTTCTCGAATGCGTACGTTTAAAGATATTTATGTTTGTATTAAGGATTCGTACGAGCAATAAGTTAACGATGATCACGTCATTACCTCTAACATTGTATTCAAAGAAGTATTATGAAAGCATTTAAACATATGTACGTATGTATGTAAATACATCTGATATATTATGATTTCTAATATTTTTATACTTTTAACAAAATTTCTATTAATTATTTTCATTTTATGTTACAAAAATGACAACTAACGGTACAAAATATTCGCACGGGTCATCTAGTATATTATAATTTGTATCATTTAAGACTCAGATATTTCGGCTTCTGCCTGCGTGAATTCATGCACCTTTAAAAAGAAAATGTTCGGTGGGAGTTATAGATTAAATGGGTGCAAAATTACAAAAAAAAGCCAGGAATGGAACTGTTTTATCGTAAACAATCGTATACAAAATAAATTTAACAATTATATTTTAAATTAAACATCTTTTAATCTTCCTGTGGTAAACATTATTGTACCAATGGGTACGTTAGGTTAGGTTAGAGGACGTATACTTTTCAATTCTGACAAGTACAGTACCCAGAGGTCAAATTGACCCATTGTACAACGTCCTAGCTTCTCACACCACTTATGTTGTGTGAGTTAATTTTATACATGAGTGGTCGGACACACAGTTTAAAGTCGACTTCGAATGACAGACTTTTTGAGAAGCACTTCATGGCAATTTTTACTCACAGAGTTTTTGCCAGAAATCTGCTGAGAGGAAGTCGCCGAAAAATTATTTTCATATTTTCGTTCTGATGCCTGACCTGGGATTCCAACTAGAGATCAGCGATGAATTGTTTTTCCGCTACTGATAAGCACTCATGAGTGAATCAACAGAATTGAAATTCAACTATTCTGATTCATTCGTACTCGCTACAACATTGATTTATAAGTATAAGTAGCAATGAGTATGAGTATAACGTTGACATTGAGTAGTATGAGTATCATATTAAAATAAGTATGAATGCGTATAAGTTTCAGAGTCTACTCATCGTTTTGAATACTCGTTACTGATCTCTGATTTGAACTTGAGTCTTTCGTCTAATAAGCCAATACACAACCTACTAGACCACGGCGACTTCTACCAATGGGTATATTCCTTTAATCTATCATTGTGGATATTCCTTCATTTGATCGAAATTTCAATTAACTACTACATTTATAAAGTCTAAAGGTAAATATAGTTTTGGTGGCATGAAATGCTGTCCATGGACATTATGACACCGCTCGTAGTGTTAAAGTTGTTAAAGATAAATTAAATATTTTTGAATAAAAAATTTAATACTAATGAGTTTATATATTTTTTAAAGGAACTCAAATATGTGAAGTGACTTTATGTCTATGGACACTATGACACCGCGCGAAGTGACATTATGGACATTATTATGCACTTAACGTGCATGGACTTTATGTCATGCCACCTATAGTTTTTTGTCAATATTATTTCAAATAAATATCAAATGTTCCATCCCCGATTTATTTAAAATAGCGGTATTATTCTTTCAATTCTTGGCGTTTAATACGTTGTGTTGAAAAATTTATATCATAAATTTTAACGCAATAAAATAAATGAATTCCGTTCTGCTTACGTACCATCGCAGTTAAAGTAAATGACATCCCAAGTGCTCGTATTTATCAAAAAGAAAAAAAAATAATAAGGAACTGCTAATAAATACCGTTTACAAGCGTCAAGTTTGACTTGTCAAATCTTATGTTCTTGCTCATAGAATTCGAAGTTGAAAATTAACAAAAAAAAAAGTATTTTGCTTGCGAACATCTGTATAACTAACTTGTAACAATAACTACAAAGATAATTGCCTGTTCATTATTTTTCTCTGCTCACACTCTTTGCGTAAGCAACAACACTGATTCGTAAGATCTGGGGGCAAATAACCGCATTCGAAATCGAGTACTTTATTATCAAAATATGAGAGACGTAGATCACGACTATCGTTATCGTATTGTATTTACTCGTAGTTGTACTCGATTTGTAAACTGTCATCGAAAACAAAGAATAGCTTTTTGCTGAAAACAACGTAATAAAATATTAAATACTTAACAGTGTAAGAAGTAAGTAAGAATATTTCGAACATTTTCTCAAAATTTTTTCAAAACTGAAATTAATTGATTTTGGGGAAACTGAACATCAAGGCTAAGAAAGCTCAGTAATTAGTACTAAAAGAATGGATAATCCAATAAATAATGAAAAAACGCATCCTCATTTAAGAATTTCTTATTGGCATTTGCTATAGCAATGTAAAAAATAGTAGGAGGAAATATAAATTACGATCAAATACCATAATCCTAGAAATTGCGGCTATCCAAAAAACAGTTTCTAATCGAATGCACATTGGCCTCTGTATAGCGGAGATTTCAAACCACGACTGTTCTTTTCACACGCAACGTATCTTCACACAAAACTTACTGAATTCTTAGTACTGGTTGCCTGCTTTGTCTTGCCTTTTTATATAATCACGTAAACAGTCTGACGAACATTCTTGAAATATAATGTTCGTGTTTTCGCTTTCTCGAGAACTCCATCGAGAAGTTATTGTTGTTGGTGTATTATGCTTGTTGCTGCATTCGCCTATGGTGTTAGTTTACTAGTAACAAGTTCATTGTATTTGTTTGTGTAGTTTTTGTTTATCGTTTTAATGTTAAACGATGGTACACCATTTCCATTTTCGTAACAACATGTTGAATTCTATTTATCGCACGTATTTCTTACATACCTAGGACAGACGGTTTGCCTATATGCATTTAAAGCACAAGTGACATTATAAATTTAAAGTTTTAAAGGACTTCGAAGCTTTGATTAATGCGTTTTAGTAAACACTGTTCATTTAATTGTTAAAATTGTTTTGTAATATAATTTGGACAATTCGAAATTATTACAAGAATTCAGCGATTCAAATTCGAATATTTGATAGCCAAATTTAAAACGGATAATCCAATTAGATTCGTTTCACATGCCTACATTTTTGGAAATCAAGTTTTTTCTGTTTATCTATTAAAGTAACATTTGCATCGACAAGCAAAAACTTTTGTTTAGCGACTCTCATGTTCTATGCAAGTATGAAAATTGTAAATGACAAACTTACAGTCACGCAAACAAAGGTTAGATACTGAAAAGGGTGTGTGTGCTATGATGTGAGAAGTGTTTTTCATGGGAACTAAAACTTTACAGTTACCATTTTCGATTTACGATTCTACATAGAAGAATAATTGTTTTTGTGTTTTTGTTCTTTAGCCAATATTTTTTTTGATGACGCCTTTATATTGGATGGGAAATATGTTGAGAATCCAAAGAATCCTCCTTTGAATGAATATGTGAAAATCTTAATTACCAGCATTGAGAAAGCTGCATTTGAGGTGTATGGAGTGAATATAAAAATCAAGTCACCCGTAAAAATTGAAACGCCATATGGCGGTCGCCTTGTGTGGACCTTGCCTGGTCGTTCAAAGATGATTGCTCATCTCAAAAACAAAGATAAAATTCGTCACAAGAAACGCTGGTCACAAGTTATGTACATGTATTATTTGTTGGGCTTTCGTATAATGGAATTAGAATCAGTGTCGGCCAAGCGTAAAGCAGTGATAGCAGAGAACACATTTCTATTAGCCCTCGATGGCGATATTGACTTTCAGCCACAAGCCGTTCAACTGTTAATCGATAGAATGAAAGCCATCGATGAGTTGGGAGCTGCTTGTGGTCGCATTCATCCCGTTGGTAGGGGGCCAATGGTATGGTATCAAATATTCGAATATGCCATTGGCCATTGGCTGCAAAAAGCAACTGAACACGTTATTGGTTGTGTTTTATGTAGTCCTGGCTGTTTTAGTTTGTTTCGTGGTAGTGCATTAATGGAGAACAGTGTGATGAAAAAGTACACAACGGTTTCTCAGGAACCTATGCATTATGTGCAGTACGATCAGGGCGAAGACCGTTGGCTTTGTACTCTTATTCTTAAGCAGGGATTGCGAGTCGAGTATTCAGCGGCTTCAGATGCATACACACATTCGCCGGAGATATTTAATGAATTCTACAATCAACGTCGCCGTTGGGTTCCGTCCACCATTGCCAATATTTTTGATTTGCTTTCTGATGCCGATATGGTAGTGAAAAACAATAGTTCCATATCAATGCCTTACATTATCTACCAAGCAATGTTAATGGTTGGCACTATCCTCGGTCCTGGAACTATTTTCCTAATGATGGTTGGAGCATTAGTGACAGTTTTCAGCATTGACATTTGGACAGCTTTTCTATGGAATTTTATTCCTTTATTGGCTTTTATACTCTCGTGCATATATTTGAAACAAAATTTTCAGGTAAGCAACTTAAGAACAATAAATTACTTCTACTAATTGTATTGTATTTCGGCACTTTTAATTTTTAGTTACTTTTGGCTTTCGTGATCAGTTCCATGTACTGTTTGGTTATGATGGCAGTCCTAATTGGCATTATAATTCAAATGATTGATGATGGACCCTTGGCTCCGGCATCGTTATTTTTTCTACTAGTTTTTATGCAAATCTTTATAGCAGGTACGTATATAAGAACTTATCTATTTGAAAAACTTAAATTGTATGACAATAATTTTATTTCATTTAAGGCCCGTTATTGCACCTTGTCGCTAAACTTAGGTTTAATTACCTCTAACTTATTTTCGTTATTACAATGTCGGTAATAGTGCTCAATTAACAAGGTTTTTTTAACGCAGTGGGAACTTCATTTTATTTAAATTTTAAGTTGCCATATTGGCACGTTCAAACATAAACTTAACTTTAACTTAGCTTAACGTACACTTCTACCAAACTTTCCACTTTTAATAATGAAAAACAATTTATTTTCAGTAATAAAGCTGTAGTCACACCTTGTGAATACTTACGTGATATTTTCGCTATTTGAAATCATTTTAAATAAATTATATTTAACCCTTCGCAATCGACTAATTTTCAAGCTCGAAAACTTGCACATAATTTCAGCTGAATAAATTGCAATAAATTCCAAGTGGCAGAATTCAACGTATTACATTTATTTCATTTACTACTATTACATACATAATTGGTACACTATAACCCTTCAGTCGGGATTATTGACCTAGTTTTTCACACCCCTTGTGTTAATTTTATCCACAAGTGGCGAGGACCTACAGTTTAAAGTCGACTCCGAACGACAGATTGTTTTGAGGCAATTGCTTTTCATGGCAATTTTTATTTACTCTCAGAGTTTTTGCCAGATATCTGTTGAGAGGAAATCGCCGAAGAAATACTTTTTGTATTTTTATTTTGATGTCTGGCATGGGTCTCAAACCCTGGCTTTACGTCTAATAAGCCATCACACTATCTACCAGACCACGGCGACTTCCATTAGTAGTAGTAAAGTCTATTAATTGTTGTAATCTTTTAATCTTAGATTTTCTGTTAGAACAGACCATATCGTTATGTTTTATCCCCGATAAGGTACTAAAATGTCAAGTTTTTCATCAAGTGGACTCTCTACATTTGATGTAGATGGTCGCCGCGTTTTTAGCTCTTTGTCCGAAATAACCTACTAAGAAAAGAACTAACTAACTAACTAACTTATGGAACGTAGATGAATTACTGTCTTCACCCCATTCTTAGCACATGATATTTTATACAAAATGTATGAATTAATGGCACTTGTTTCTGCCACCATTTAATAGATTGTTTTAAAAGACAATAGGTTGGTCCATAACGATCAACTAGATCAGCACCCCCATTAACTAATTGTCTAATATGCGTGTTGTAGAGTAAATTAGTGTTGTCACCTCCAGTGTGACACACGAGTCCAAAGGCTTAATTTCCGAATTGTTTCTGAATCCCTTTTTATTACAACAAGAACTTTGTGCTCTAATTTCTAAGTAAAAGTATTTAAAAGCGCTTCTGATTTTATTATCAAAAATTAATAGTTTTTCACATATTATTTGTTGAGATGTATATAGTGAACACATTTAAGGTATAACGAACTGTGTTAGAATCTGCATGAAATATCCGATGTATCATAAACCAATTATATTATGCAATATGTCTCTTATTAGGAAAAAGTTTAAATTACGGGAAGGTCCTACTCACTATAATTTCTAAGCGTTATTTTAGACACTTATGGAAATATTATGATAATTTTATCAGCTCAATCTTACCTATGAGGCGCTTTAGCTATAGTGCTACAGTAATAGCAGATGAATGATCGGCTAAAGGTGCGTGCAACTGGTAAAATGACAAACATTTTAAAACTGCTACACGTGCATCGTATTCAGAATATGGTAAACGTGGTAAACGAAAACTGCGTCTTATAATGTGTTCAGATATGCACTTTTATTGAGTACAATATTTCAAGTATTCATACATAATAATATAAGGAATTCAGGTTACTTAATATTCATTTGACAGCTGGTAAACAACAACATTATTTTTATTTTAGTCGCGATAATTAGTGTTAGTTTATTAGAGTTTTTATGTCGTTGTTGACATTTGAGTTGTCAAATATCAACAGAAAGTGGATGGTAAATTTTAATATGCTCACTAAACAAATTTATGACAGTGCTTCATTTTAAGATTTACTCAATATTATAACAATTTAAGTACTTATTGCGCAATAATTAATTGAAACTTTATATGAAATATTGAATTCAATACTGGTGTTTATTGCGATTTACGCAAAAAGTTGCATATCTGAACACCGTATTAAAGATGTTATAATAATGTGTTTGGCTATGTTTTACACTAATAATAAAACCGATTTTTTCCATCCATTCCTAACCTCCACTTGAAACTTTTATTATAACAATTTACGTATTTATTGCGCAATAATTAATTGAAACTTTATATGAAATATTGAGCTCAATACTGGTGTTTATTGCGATTTACGCAATAAAGATGCATATCTGAAAACCGTATTAAAGATGTTATAATAAAGTGTTTGGTTATGTTTTACACTGATAATAAAATCTAGTTTTTCCATCAATTTCTAACCTCCATTTGAAACTTTTAGGATAGTTTTATACAAAGACATCGAATAATTTTATTTTTCTTTCATAAAGATTGTTATATTTTAACAAATGCCTTGGTGTGGAAAGATTTACTAACAATGAGTACCTGTTGTTGAAGGCTAAACACTTTTTACTACAAATTGGATATGGAAACTAAGGAATATTCCTGGGGAAATGAAATTATATTTCAATTCCCAAAATTTTTTCGGCTCAGATACCTTGCTCGTATATGTGTACCATACCTTGAAACAAATACCATTTAGAACATAAATTCCTCTTTAATATTCAACTTAAAAAGCTAATATTTAAAAAATAATATCGATACACATAGATATTTAACTTATTTTAGGCACTGTATATGAATATTTTATTTCCAGGCATTGTACACCCTCAAGAAGTTGGCGCTCTCATATGTGGCTTCATTTACTACATCACCATTCCCTCAATGTACATGTTGTTGTTAATATACTCTGTTTTCAATATGAATGACGTATCCTGGGGAACGCGGGAAGTTGCACCAAAGAAGGTAATTAGAAAAATACTCACATAAGGCTAAATTATAATGTAATCAACACCCATTGTAAGTTCATTTTCACAGACTTTATTTGGAGTAGAACCTTTTTCGTTCACACTGAAATTTAATCACATAAACATCCACATCCAAAAATATATTTACAATGTACATATGTATGTGCATAATCTATAGATTACGAAATATATACTTACAATGATTTATTTCATTTTTTATAGGATGATGAAGGGGTAGTTGGTGAGGGGGAGGATGAGAGCAAAGAACAGCATTACATACCGGGTTGGATTAATGATCCCTTACTTGTTGATTCTGAGTTGGGTGAGATATCGTTGAGAGAAAAACGTTTCTGGAAAGACTTAATTAAATTGTATTTGAAGCCAATGTTTCATACAAAAGAGAAGAAGGCTGAAATAGCCGACAGTCTAAGGGAATTACGCAACATGTTTGCCTTTGCTTTTGTAATGATAAATTCAATTTTCGTTCTTATTGTCTTTCTACTACAATTGAAGAAGGATTATTTACACTTGGAGTGGCCTATTGACCCCGTTGACTTTATAACATACGACGACACAAACTCACAAATATATATTTATCGTCGTTACAAGGAGCTTGACCCAATCGGTCTATGTTTTGTTCTCTTCTTTGGTCTAATTCTCATAATCCAGTTCATAGCAATGTTCTTTCATCGTTTTGCAACCATTTCACAGCTGTTAGCTACAACCGAATTGGATTGGTTCAGAGCATCAAGTACGGTAAGAAAATCTTTAGAAATAATTTCCTTATTTTCTCAAAAACAAAAAAAAAAGAAAGTTAAATTAGTTTAGAAGCAGGTAAACGCAACCTTATGTGCACAATAACGAAAGGCGTATGTATTTTATGCTCAATTTTAATGAGCTAAAATACAGATTTTTTCAAGCAATTATTTGAAGATTCGAACTTTTGTAATTAAACTTTAAAAACAGTCACAATATTAATTCTTAATTATTCTCCTCCCAAAAGTCATAATTTTTAATGTTCTTTTTCCAAAGTTTTTTTCTTTTTCAATATTAATACGAACTGTTGTGTCTCCTCTCAAATATGAAAACATGAATAGCAGACAGACTAAGTTTATAGAGGTGAGGATATACATAGATACATATATTACTGCAGGAATATTTAATTTCTGTTGGAAAGGAAACAAGTGAAAAAAATCTCCGTAAAAACATAATTGTTTAAATACAGCAGCGAGAAAAGAAATGCAACTGGATACCATATTATGTTCAACACCGTGTCTTATTTACAGAATGTTTTTTTTTTACAGAATTGTTGTCAATATCTTTGTTTTGGGGATCGACGAAAGTAATTTAACCCATCCAAGCCAAATAAGTTAAACTTTGATTTACCGCTCCACAAAACTTTGGTCCACTGCTCTTTTGACCAATGCAGATACCGTCTAGCAAAGTCAAGTCGTTTTTTCTCCTTAACCTTGCTTATAAGTAGTTTCCTGGCTGGTCTTCTACCTAAAAAATTTGACTCTCTTAATCGGTTTCTGACTGTGTGGACGAATCCAATACTGTAGTGTACTCTTTTCTGTTGCTCTTGATTTTACGAGAACACTGAAATGTGTATTTCTCATTTATTCAATGTATACAACAGTACTTGTTTGCCTGTGAAGTAACGGAACTATGCTTACTACTAAAGCTACATTGTCAGTATTGCCATACGAATATCAGAAGTGTAAGAAAAAGTAGTAGTATAAAAAAGGTTTTTCCCAAGAAATAAAAAGTTTAAATGGCAATGCTGGCGAGCAAACAAAGAGCAAAACATTGGGACCTTTCTTTTTCATTGTAGTGAGTAGCTTACAATTTTACGTGCGCTGGTGATTTATAAGAAAATATTAATATATACAAAAATAGTCTGTTTGGTATGAATGTTTTTGGTTTTATTACTTTTTTATAATTACCCTACTATATTTATGGAAAATGAGAATAAAATTGCGTTAAAAAACAAAAAACTTATAGTATACATCCTTTGCTTTCGCCATAAACTCAAAAAAAAAAATTTCCCCAGAAATAATAAGTTTAAAAAAGTTACTGGCAATGCTGGCGTCGACGAATATGTTCGGTTGCCAAAAGCAAAAAAAGAAATGCATGTTCTGTCTCTATGAAGAGTACAATATTTTTGTTATGCTCTTCACACAACTCTCTTTTATACTAATGTACAATGCCTTACGAGTGCAGTTGTTTTAGCTTCTTACTTATTTATATTTGCAGCTACAATCAATATTCGGTCTTGAGAAAAATGCAAAGTGTGCAATTTTATATGTCTTATGCACACCTCTAGCGGACGCCAATAGAAACTCCTAATTGGTCGTTTGTATAAATAGTAACATCCACTGTCGTTTTCCGAGAGTCAACTTTTACTATTTTAACCATTTGACGAGCTGCAGATATACGAGGTCGACTACTTCCTGACTTACTTTCCATGTTATTTGTTTGACGATATCGCGCTCAAACACGAGAAACCGTTGATTTAAACAACTTAATTCATTGATTTGTGTGCTTCCAAAATGGAAATTTGCGATCTGCTGACAGCTGTTTTATTTTAAAATTCAAAACTTGCAAAAAAAAATTCTAGTTGGCCTACTTTTACCTTTAACACTTTGCGTTGCATTTCTTTCTCGCTAAATTTGTTCAAATCTTTTATAAATCAAAAAAAAAATTAAGAAGGAAGAGAAGCAAACAACGCTTACTGATACTTTTTAATAAAATTTAAAAATCAATGAATAAAAAAAACGAAAGTAAAGTGGAATTGGATATTGTTATAAGTTTCAAGTCCAGATCAAATACCGTATGACATAGCGTTGCACTTTTTTCACATTATTTTTTTATTTTAGTTACGATAGAAAAGAGTGGTGTTAACTTTTATTAACTAATTTCTAGTTGATAGATTTGAATAAAATTTAGCACATCTAGCAATTGCGTCAAGTATTTATTATTTCTTTAATTCTTACTTATAATACAATTACAAATTATATTTAATTATTATGAGCTGACTAAGGTAGATCGTATGTTCGGTGTAATGTAAAAGACATAAGCCTGTGGTCGGAATCGAACCACGTCCCTAACGCTTTATAAGACATAAAACCATTTTTTTTTAAAGAATATCCTTAAAAAGGACATGATCGTCCTTGGACAAATTGTATACACCGTTGAACGTTGTTGGTAAGGAAACATAAAAAATACCAGTGTTCATTTTAAGAAGGGGTACACTTTGCACGAATTTCGCTTCCATACAACTTGAGTCGCTCTAATGTACACATGCGAATAGACTATTAAAAATTGACCCAATTTGATGATGACACACAATATTGTTATAGCCTTCCACACAAGCGTAATTTCTGTTTTTCTTCGAATGTATTAGTTTAGCAGCATGTTCCAAATACTAAAAATTATGGCCCATTTGTTGGAATATTCTTAATACTTAAGCTGAAAACACAAAAACAAATTTGTAAAACATTGCATTATTTTTGGTATCCTAAAACAAACAGATTTGAAATATTATACTTCTGTGCGGCCCGTACAACAAACAAATTGGAAGAGCTCTGACATGCTGCACTGTTTTATGATATTGTGTGAAAGAAGAAAGTATTATAAGTTTGGGGCAACATCTCAAATTAAATTTAAGTTTTTTTTTTACTTTTTTTTTATGCCTGAAGTAAAGTTTATTTTCATCATCACCTGTTATAACATAAAAATGCACTTTTTATTTTCTCCTCTTTTTCTTCTGAGAACTCAGCATAGATTTGACTACTATAGAACCTGTGAACGAGGAAATCCCCATTCTATTTGCTTTTCAAATAGTGTGAACTTTTATTAAAGCTTAACGCCACTACGTACTTTTTAGTAGGGAGGTCACTGTATCGAAAACTTTTTTATCTAACTTTAATGCTTCACTATAAAAAATGTACAACTTGTAAACGCTCTCAAAAGGTTTACATTCATAAATCCAATCAAGTTTAAATTTGCAATGACAATTTTTTTAATTATAAATTCGTGGCCTATCTCGTTGTTACAGGCGATACCTCTAATGTACGTATTTATATGCAAAAAAAAAATTAAATAACAGAACTCTAGTAGCACAAATACAATGCGCAGCAAAAGTCTGATTTTGAAGAAACGTATTTTGTACAATCAGTCAAGCGAGGCCGTGAGTGACTAACAGATTTAGTCGATAGATCTGTAAAAAATTACATATTTCTTAAAAAAAGTATATTACAGTGAACTCGCGATAACGTGAACGACGGTAGTTCACATTTTCGAGTTTGTTCACGTTTTCGAGTACCCAAATTTAAAACAAAAAATTACCCTACTTAATATGAAAAACAATACTTTAATAACTAAAAAAATCTGTAAAATACTGTAAAATACTTTTACAGTTAACATCTTAATAGAATTAATACCAAGAGACTGTTACTCTAATACAGTTCTGTAATTTTGAAAACATTCGGGGCCATGGGCTGAATTAACGATGTAACGTTGGGGGACAAAAACATTGCACAAATGAATCCGTGATCAGAAATCAATTGAGATTCAGCCGAATGTGAAGGAGCATTATCTATTAACAGAAGGGCGTGTACCGGTAGCCACTTTTTAGTCAAAAACTCCGTAACTTAAAGCCAAAAATTATAACATGGTTTTAAATTTGTCAGTTGAAGTCTACCTCTTTCACAAATCATTAATGAAACCAATCATAAAAAATTTTACATGTCATCCATGTTAACTTGGTGAATTTGTAATTCACTGGGCAAGTGAATTTTAGATTTTCCAATTACTATCAAATTAGGTTTGTGAATCCTCGAAGCATTTCAACAGCTTATGAAAGTTAATCACTGTTTTGTTATCTTAGCACTTTTCACCAGTGATGACAAATATGCTTTATATGGCAACTGCTCCCAATATAAACCATATTCATCAGCATTATAAAGTTCTTTCATTTTTGCTTTTTTAGCATACATAAACAAATAAACTGCAGTTCCGGGATTTCCCAATTTAAAGACAGATTAAAAAACAAAAAAAATGTTCACGTTTTAGCACTCTCAGATTTTGTTCAAGTTTTAGAACACTCTGTGGAAAAATAAATTTGTTCACGTTTCTGAGGCGTTCACACTTTCGAGCGGTCACGTTTTCGCGAGTTCGCTGTAGTTAGTACAAGAAAGTGAGAGTTTGTGACAGATTTTTTGGTAGTCTGTCCGATTTTATAATTTTTTGCAAAAATTTCATAAAATTATATTTTCTATGCGATCAGAGTAGCTGTATTTGAAAAGTTGTAAAAAAAGTTGCCCCTCATTTGTTTATCATATTGTATTGTATCTCCCTATCGTATTATTTTGCTGAATTTTAATAAAATTAGTTTCAAGAAAAACACTGCGGTTCATCAGTATAGAACTCACATATTTATAAATAAAAAAAATGTATAAATTACAAATACAAGTAGAATAAAAAAATTTTGTTTTGCAAAAAATTGATGTTTACCATCATTTTCATCGCCAAATCAATGGAAACACCGAAAACTAAAGAAAAAACCTCCATTAAATGCAATCCGTCAACAACTGAGCCTTCAGTTTGCCAAAGATCATATGGCATGGGATGTTCAAAGACAATTAAGCGATAAGAATTGACAAAAAGTAATTTTTTCGGATGAAAAAGATGTAATTTTGCTGACCATCGGCTGTAACTTTTATTTTCACGATATGCGTAAGGACAAAAAATTTCTGAGCCGCCATCACAGCAGAGAGGGGCGCGTTATGGTATGGGCTGCAATTTCATACTACGGTACTCATATTTATTGACCATGCTATTCAAAGTACCCGAATGACCGGAAATAATTACAAAACCCTATTGGAACAAACTTACCCTAAGATAAAATATATTTTTGAATCACTAGAGTCGATTTATCAACATGATAACGCACCTATACACACAGTACTTGTAGTAAAATCGTGGATTGCCAGCCAAAATATTGAGACCTTGAATTTGTCATCTTATTCACCCGACCTTAACTTTATAGCAAATGTTTGGGGTTGGCTAACGCATAGGTATACGAATGAGGAAGGCAATACGAAACCAAGGATTGTTGGAATAGAAGCTGCATGTGGTGAAATATCCCTCGACTATTTAAAATCCCTGTACGAATCAGTGAAAAATAGAATTTATGAAGTTATTTTGGATAGCGGCTAATTTTAAATAATTATCTGGAGAAAATAATTAAAATAAAATAAATTTTCAAGTACCGAAAAACATGTACGACGTTTGATTTATAGGACAATTAAGGTGTGGTTCTATTCTGTTGAAACAAAAAATAAATTAAACATTTTATACTAGACTACAAAGAAAGATTAAGAATATCGTTATAATCCATTTTTATACTATTTTTTGTGTTTCAATTATAATTTACAGTATCAACTAATTTTCTGCAAAATTAAATTTTTTATTCCGTCTGTATTTGCAATTTATACGGTTTTATTACTTTAAAATATATTAGTTCTACCCTGATGAACCCCAGTGTATATAATAAATGAAAATGGCTTCAATTTACATTAAAAAATATGTTTTTGCGTCTGTTTTGTAAAATAGTGTGGCAGCAAAACACACCTTTTGATGATTTTCTTTAAGTAGGACAAAAATCCAAGAGATTTTTTTTTTACATAATTACTCAGCTTTGTAGGATACTCAGTCACGGCGTTTAATAACATGATTCACAATTCACTGATTAAAAATAAATGGATTTTTAATTATTGGATTAAAATATATATTTAATTATAGACATACATACATAATTGGCCATTACAACCCTTCAGTCACGATTACGACCTAACTTCTCATACCACTTATGTTGTGTGCGTTAATTTTATACATGAGTGGCGTGACCTACAGTTTAAAGTCGACTCCGAACGACAGATTTTTGAGAAGCTTTTCTTGGCAATTTTTACTCTGAGAGTCTTTGCCAGAAATCTGCTGAGAGGAAGTCGCCGAAGAAATATTTTTCATTTTGATGCCTGACCTGGGATTCGAACTCGGGCCTTTCGTCTAATAAGCCAACACTCTACACACTAGACCACGGCAACTTCAATTATATTTAATTATATAGAATAAACAAATATTTTATGCATACAGCAAGATCTAGGAACATCTAACCATAAACATAAAACGTGGAAAATAGTTATTGTTACGAAAATAAAAACGGTGTACCATCGTTTAAAACGATAAACAAATGTTACAGAAAAAGATATAACGATCATGTTACAAGTAAGCGAACGCAACAACACAATACACAAACAACAAAGAAGACGCAACAGAGTTCTCGAGAAAGCCAAAACACGAACATTCCACTTCAAGTATGTTCATCAGACTTTTTACGTGAGCATATAAAAGGGCAAGACAAAGCAGGTAACGAGTAGTAAGAATTCAGTCAGTCTTCTGTGAATACCCGTAGCGTGTGAAGAAAACAGTCATGGTTTGAAGATCGCCGTTGAAAAGATCTGCGTTGTAAGCAAAAGGAGAAAAATGAACAAGCAGTTATTGTTGTATTCGTCAAGTTGTAAACGGTGGCACACAAAAATAGTGTGAACAATAGAGAGTTTAATTAAAACTAAACACATATTTGTTTTTATTTATTTTGTTTGCAATCAACGAACTCATATTTTTTTATACACAAAACAGTTTTATTAGAGGTAAAGGTTTTTAAACTTATCTTTAGAAGAAATTTATTTAGTTTAAAAACAGAATTTGAATAGGATTCATCAAAAACGTAAACAATAATTATGTGATATGTTTTTATTACGCACTGTTATTAAACTGATGCATTTTTTCACTCTGCTTAATTTCATTACAGATAACGGAAGAGGATGCAGCTCAAGAAATACGTGGTAATGCGGTGCATATTGCGCGCCAACTCCAAAGACCAAAACGACTTGATGATGATGATGAAGATGAGAACAACGCAAGTGATGGTAACCTTAACGAACAAAACGATGAGTTGGAACAGCATATGGTGCGCCGTCAAACAATTTTTAAATTGCACGAAAATCGTAATAAAAGCCATTACGACTACAGTGATTTGCCTCGTAATTTCGAAAGACGATTTTTGGGTGACGGTAAGTTTTACCTTAAAATAACTTTATAAACACAAAAGACCAACTAATGTCTTTTGAATTTTGTGTGTGTGTTTTTTTTTAGACGAAATAAATGTGAAACATATTTCCATGAGCAGGAAATCTCTTATGATGTTAAATGAGACACGTTTTGTTGCAAAACGTCGTCTCACCAAACAAACTACTCGCAATACTGACTTCAATAGAAATCCAATTCAGGGGTACAGTAATCACGCCTTTGAAAATGGCGAATCATAAGCGACTATTTTTAATGAATTTCCAGTTTTAATACAATATTAACCAATATTATTATTATTATATTAATCAATATTAAATAAACAAAAACAATATATCGACGCCTCCATTCTATAACGTTCTAATTATACTTTGAACGTTTTTAATGTTCTTGCAATACACATACTTAGAATGCACATACAGTCGTAAAAGTTTTCTACTCTAAAAGGTAGTAAGTACACTAAGAATGCTTTTGCTTGGAAATTTTTAAATTGTCTTGAAATCTGGACTTGGAAAAAGTTGACTTCGAATGTTATGGAAGGGACGTGTCTTAAAGGTTCAATTAGTTGTGACATAACAATATAAATCAGCTGTTTTAACCAACTTTATGGACATCACTGTTTTCAATTATAGGTGACTTACCATAATGCCATAATCATAACGATAACCATATGTACCAACTGAATTTTGGTTTTTTGCCATAACCATAAACAGCTGTTTGCTGAATTTACTTACATGTATACACATTTTCTTTTTTTGTTTACTTTTGTATTTTTGAAAAATACATATGTGCAATTAACGTAAACAGCTGTTTATGGCTATGACAGCACTGATTACTGCTAATAGTAAATTTACGGTTATGGATTATGTTACGACTACAGCGTTATGGTAAAGTCAGGACTAGTTGAAGCTTTAACGTTGTGTTTTCTATGTGTACTTGGTATGTATATTCAGTGTGTGTAAGTGTGGTTAAAAGGTTCTGCCTCGAATTAATAAAATAATTTGGTACGTGTAAGTACACAAAAACCTATCAAAAACATGCTAGTACACTTAGGTGACCAATCGTCAATATTTTCTTCGTGCTAAAATATTCTATGTCATTATTAGCTAAGATCCAATTAATATTTGTAAATTCAGAAACTACTTAAAAACTTCTACTCAAATTTTACTAAAAATAGTGAAAGAATCAATGGGGTATGTTATATAGTTCATGAGACATCGCGTGAAAACTTTGACAGTTCATAACTCAAAACACAGCTTTTCGAGTGAGAGCGTTATAGAACGGAGCCGTTGGTATATAAAACTTCACAAGTTATATCTTATCACAAAATCATCGAAAAAAAATTGTTTCTAACGGAAAATAGGCATGTTAAGCACATTTCCAAATTGTAAAATTGCTATATCGTTAAGCGTTGAGGTTGGGTTTGCAGGTGGACCTTTCTTGACGGGTAGCCACTCTTCACCCAGAACTTTGGTCCACTCTAATATCAGGTTCAAAACTTCCGCCTCTTCATAGCGGAGGCAGGCACTGAAAAATTGGAATGAAATATTTCAAAGTAACTCTATGAGACTTTAATGAAAATTTTAAGTTTTTACTGAAAAATTATTGCTTTCAGTGGGAGATTCCGGTGTTTTTTAAAACTGGTAGACATTCTAAGGTATATCTTGTACGTTATTATACTTCACAGCTTAATCTCTAGTTGTTGTTTTACTATATTTTGTAACAAATTTGGACCCGATTGTGGAACGGGCTAGGATAATTACGGGGACCATATATAAAATTGAAAAACAAAAAAAATCCATTTATTATAATTATCATATATATTATTTCTAAAGCTCTTTTTTTGTCGGTTACAAATATCTCCCATACCACCGCATCAAATTTAATGAATAATATCTCATCTTAAAGCTTATATCTAACACTAATGGCGAAAAATAATTAGAAATTGCAAAATTAATATTTTCATTGATAAAAATTATATTTTATATAGAACTGCATAATAATAGTGTTGTCATTATGATTATATGTTTTTGTTCAAGTGTACTAATACTTACTTACTTAATTGGCCATAACAACCCGATTAACGGATTTCGGCCTGCCGTAATACATCCTTCCAGGCGCCTCTGCTTCTTGCGCGCCTACGCCAGTTGGTCACACCAATCGATGACAGGGCTTCCTCGACTTGGTCCTTCCAACGGATACAAGGTCGTCCTCTTCGCCGACTTCCGCAGATCCCCGCATCAAATACCCGTTTCGCCGGAGCATCCTCCTCCATTCGAACGACATGGCCGAGCCAGCGCAGCCGCTGGATATTAATACGCTGCACAACATCTATGTCGTTGAGGAGCTCATACAGCTCACTGTTAGATCGGATGCGGAAATCATCGCCAACTCGCACAGGACCGAAGATCTTACGTAGGACTTTCCTCTCGAATACCCTCAAGGCTGCTGCATCAGTTCTTAATAGGGTCCATGCCTCTGCGCCATAAAGAAGCACGGGTAAGATGAGCGTCTTGTAGAGTATTAATTTTGTCGCACGAGAGAGGTCTCTGCTGCTCAATTGCCTATTGAGACCATAGTAGCACCTGTTGGCAAGAGTAATCCTGCGTTTGATCTCCAGACTGACATCATTTTTGGTGGTAACGGCGGAGCCAAGATAAATAAATTCCTTGACTGTATCAAAAGTATAGTTATCGGCCGTAATCTGAGAATCAATACGCCGCACGTCTCTACTTGTCGACAACATATACTTTGTTTTGCCCTCATTTACTGCCAGACCCATCTTCTTAGACTCCCGTTCAATAGCGCTAAAGGCAGCAGTAACATCTCGCTTGGTACGCCCTATGATGTCGATGTCGTCAGCGTACGCAAGCAATTGGACACTTTTTTGAAAGATAGTGCTATTGCGATGCACTCCTGCCTTTCGCAGAACACTCTCCATGACGAAGTTGAAGAGGTCGCATGATAAGGGGTCGCCTTGTCTGAAACCTCGCACGGTATCAAAAGGTTCGGAGAGGTCCATTCCTACCTTGACGGAGCTGCAGGAATTGCTCAACGTCATTCTGCATAGTCTTATCAGCTTCGCAGGTATACCGAGCTCAGACATTGCGGCATAAACACGATCCCTTATGGGGCTATCGAAGGCTGCCTTATAGTCGACAAAAAGATGGTGTGTGTCGACTTGTTTTTCGTGGGCCTTTTCCAGGATTTGGCGCAGTGTGAAGATCTGGTCTATGGTGGATTTGCCAGGTCTGAAGCCGCACTGATAAGGTCCAATCAGTGTTTTGACGAGTGGCTTCAGTCGTTCACACAATACGCCTGTAAGAACCTTATATGCGATAGGGAGAAGGCTAATACCCCTGTAGTTGGCGCAGATTGTGGGGTCTCCCTTTTTCAGGACAGGACAGAGGACACTGAGGTTCCAATCGTTGGGCATACTTTCTTCTAGCCATATTTTGTAGATGAGCTGGTGCATGCGCCCTACCAACTCATTACATCCGGTCCTAAACAATTCAGCGGGGAGGCCATCAGGACCTGCCGCTTTATTGTTTTTAAGACGCGTAATCGCGACTTTGACCTCTTCATAGCTAGGCGGCGGAATCTCCACGCCGTCATCATTGATCGGGTTCGGAACATCATCTCTAGAGGCGGTATTGGTGTCGTCATCGCCTTGTAGCAGAGTAGAGAAGTGTTTCCTCCACAACCTCAGCACCCCCTGCGGATCTGTAACCAGGTTTCCGTTCTCGTCCTTGCAAGAAGACGCTCCGGGTCTATAACCCTCGGTTAGACGCTTAACCTTCTGATAAAATTTTCTAGCGTCATTCCTACGTCTATGCATCTCGACTTCCTCACGCTCACGCCTTTCCTGCTCCCTTTTCTTGCGTCTGAAAAGGCGTCTCTCTTCCCTTCTCTTCTCTCTGTAGTTCTCGACAATGGCTCGCGTAGCAGCAGACTGCAACGTCTTCTTGTATGCGGCGTTTTTCGCTGCAGCTGCCTCGCGACACTCCTCATCGTACCATTGATTTCGTTGGGGTGGGCGCTCGAAACCAAGGACTGTTTCCGCAGTAGTGCGCAAGGAGTGGGAGATGTTGGCCCACAGTCCTCCAATGTCGTTGAGATTAGATGGGAATCGACGGAGCTTATCCGAGAGTTGAGCGGAGAACGCCTCAACTGTCCCTTGTGATCGCAGCTTCCTGACATCCAGCTTCCGCAGTGTACTAGAGCGCGCCATCCTCGAGGCGCTAATGCGCAATCGAAACTTGGCTGCGACAAGGTAGTGGTCCGAGTCAACGTTCGGACCTCTAAATGTGCGCACATCTAGTACACTGGATACATGCCTTCCGTCAATCACAATATGATCGATCTGGTTGGAAGTTGAGATGTTGAAACCTGGTGCTACATACTACCATGTTACGCGCCGCGGCGAAATCGATCAGCCTCATACCATTGGAGGTAGTGTTCGCGTGGAGGCTGAACTGTCCGACAGTGGGGCCGAAGATACCTTCCCGCCCGACCTTTGCATTAAAATCCCCGAGGACAATTTTTGCGTCATGGGCCGGGCACTTATCATATACGTCCTCGAGTTTAGCGTAGAAGGCATCCTTAACCACATCGTCCTTATCTTCCGTCGGGGCGTGAGCACAAATCAGGCTGATGTTGTAGAATTTTGCCCTGATGCGGATTGTGGCTATTCTTTCGTTCACAGGTGTGAACCCAGAGACAAGGTGGCGAAGTCTCTTATTAACCACAAATCCGCATCCAAATTCGTGCTTATCAACATGGCAGCTGTAGTACACATCGCAAGATGCTAGCCTTTTGCATCCTTGCCCTATCCATCGCATTTCCTGTATGGCAGTGATGTCAGTCCTACATTTCTTGAGGGCATCCGCCAGCTGGGCGGAAGCGCCCACCCTGTGAAGGGTGCGGACGTTCCAAGTGGCTATTCTTAAATCGTTGTCCTTTGAACGTTTGCCGTGGTCGTCAACTTTAAAGGGGATCTTTTTGGAATTATGTATATTAGTTTTCATTGGAGTAAAGTTTTTACGTGGTGGGTTCCAAGCCCTACGCACAACCCAAATTTAACGTCCAGGGGATTGGACTTCGCTGCACGCATTAGTTAACATCTAGCGGGTACTAGAATGCCATCCAGGAGGGGCCGCGAGGAGGCTGCGTGTCAACTTGAATACAGCAAGACAAGGATCGTCCTGGTGGTCGCCATGTTGGCCACAGTCAGAAACTTTACCTTGTTTGCATGCATCCCATCCCTCCCAGTGTACTAATACAGGGTCGCTTAATAGTAATGCAGTTCTACATAATATAGTATGTATTAAAATTCATTCTGGCAATACCACTATTTACTATAATGCCGTTTATTACTAAGTCAGTTATGTTTTGGCAATTATTTTTATGTTACAAAAATGAAACTAACGGTACGAAATATTCGCACGGGTCATCTAGTTATTTCATATAAAGATTTTTAAAATACAGACATAAATAGCTACAAATAATTTTGGTGATCAAAATCTTATAAGTCAGCTACACGATTAAAAAAAGACTCAAAAATGATTCTCGCCAATAAGCAAAATGAGTTCGAATTAAAATACAATAAAAAAATTGTATAGCAATCGGAAACTGATCATCCAGACGTTTAAAATATGACTAATATTTCCTATCCTAATATATATTATAAATCTTTCTGTAAGTCTGTTTTTTTGTTTGTTAGCCAATCACGCCTGAACGCTTGGACCGATTTTCTTGAAATTTGGGAAATGGATCGGGCTTTTGGCCGTGGAGGTTATAGGCTATAAATCTTTTCAAAATTTTGACCAAAAGGGGGGAAAAATGGTAATAGGTAGTTTTTTACGATTTAGCTTAGTTAAGTTTCCCAAATGTTTGTTGTTTTGTTCGTTACCCAATCACGCCTGGACCGATTTTCTTGAAAATTTGGATATAGATCGAACTTTTGTCGGTACAGGTTATAAGCAATAAATCTTTTCAAAATTCTGATCAAAAGGGGAGAAAAATTGGAGAAATGAGGAAAAAATAGTAATAGGTAATTTTTAACGATTTAGCTTGGTTAAGTTTACCAAATAGCTATTTTAGGTATTCCGTTTCTAAAGTTGGACCAAAAGGGGTCCAAAAAGGGGAAAGAGGCCAAAAACGGGGAAATTGAGTGCATAGCGTATAAATCGAACTTTTATCGGAGCAGATTATAGGCTACAAATCTTTTCAAAATTTTGACCAAAAGGGGAGAAGAAATGGGACAAAGGGTGAAAAAATGGTAAGAGGTATTTTTTTATGATTTAGCTTGGTTAAGTTTCCCAAATAGCTATTGGCGGTGTTCCGTTTATAAAGGTGTCCAAAAAGGGGAAAGGGGTGAAAAATGGCCAAATTGAATGCATTTATATTTAGGACTTAGAGTAGTCAAAAAACTGGATTGTTTGATAAACCGGTTTCCGAATAATTTGAAAAATTGCATTTTTTAAAAAACCGGTTTGAAACTGGATTTTTATTTATTGTCATTCTAATAACCCGCGCAACGCCGGGTACGATCTGCTAGTTAATTATAATATTCTATTTATACTGCAGATTGAAAAACACTTAATCAAAATCAGATCATGCTGACGTTTGAAAAGTAACTTTGATTACGTATTTTATGATCTTATTTTGCGCAGACAGATGGTTAAAAACTGCTTCTCTGTATAAATTTTCATTTATGTAAAAGATGAGTATGAAATAAAGTAAAATTTTTTTTAATTGAAAATATTTCCTTGTTTTTTAACGAAAAAAAATATTGCTTTAAATAAATTTTGATGGCTGATGTACATACACCACGAATGTAACACACATACATAATTAGTCATTACAATCCATCAGTCAGGATTATTGACCTAGTTTCTGACACCACTTATGTTGTGTGTGTTAATTTTATACATGAGTAGCGGGACCTACAGTTTAAGGTCGACTCCGAACGACAGATTTTATGAGAAACTTTTCATGGCAATTATATTTACTCTCAGAGTTTTTGCCAGAAATCTGCTGAGAGGAAATCGCCGAAAAAATACTTTTTGTATTTTATTTTGATGTCTGGCTTGGGACTCGAACCCTGGCTTTTACGTCTAATAAGCCAACACACTACCTACTAGACCACGGCGACTTCAATGTAAACTTAATATCTTTTCTTTGATACTAAACGTTCATACGAACGCGATTTTTGAAATCGCCGCAGTGTAAACGTAGGACTCTGTAAATCTAATAAAAACACTTGAAGAGAATAAAATAGAATTATAAATACGACTAATAAATGACTTAAATTTTAAGCATAAATTACCTAAAAATGAGTCCAAATTAATACGGACACGACAATAAAAGGACTCCTAAACATAATGATAGATTACTCATAAAAGATTCGTAAGCGATTAAACGATGACTGAAAGATGTTGGGACCTTAGTTCCAATTAGCGTGAAATTCAGATTCTATAATGATTTTCCGGAAAAAGGAAAACACGTTGTCGTTTTATAAAATGTTCAACAATCTCCGCCTTAAATCAAATGCGTTATTTTAAGAATTACATTTTAAATTTTAATAAATTACAACAATGTGTATGCCTTTGTTTAGCTAAACATTTTGTAAGTATGTCCGCAGTGTTGTCTCCAGAAGTAACATACTGTATTTCAATAGAGCTCTCCATAAACTTTTCTCGAATATAGTGATGACGTATATCAATGTGTTTGTTCCTCTTTTTGACAGTTTGATTTTTTACCATAAAAACAGCACCATGGTTACCACATAATATAGGTGTAGGACTCACAACATATTCCTTGAAACCCAACTGTGTAAGTAGACTACGATGGAATACAACTTCTTTAGTCCCTTGGCATAAAGCTATATATTCTGCCTCCACAACAGATTGTTTGCGAGATTCCCATGCAATAGGTTCACCAGCCATAAACACTACATGCCCAGAATAAGACTTGCGATTATTAGAATCACCTCCCCAATCTGAGTCTGTGAAACATACAAAATTTTCCAAATTGTTAGTAAAATTAATTTTACCCACACTACTATTTTTCAAATATCTGTGAACATGTTTTGCGGCTTTAAAATGCTCTTCATGTGGATGTGAATTAAATTGTCATAACCTCGACACGACATATATCAGGTCAGGTCTAGTTATCACCGCAAGATACATCAGTGCACCCATTAAACTTTGATAATTTTTCACATCTAAATTTTCACACTGTGCATTACATTTTTTCAAAACTTTTCCACTTGGCCACAGAGTAGCAGCCGGTTTACAATTTGGCATACTCAACCGATCGAGAATTTTTTTTAGTGTATTTTTCTTGATGTAAAGTAATAAACCCATCACGAAATGCCCAAATAGAACGATATTGGACCACAATCAGTAGCATCAACATGTTTATTTAAATTAAAATAACATTTTTCATATCTTCTTCACTGAAACAAGCTATTAGCATATCGTCGATATATAATGCTATAAAGCAAATATTCTTCCCATTCCTCTGCGCATAAACACAAGTATCTGATTTGCATCTAGTGAAACCCATTTGTAATAAAAAATCGTTTGCCTTTTGTTCCATTCCGGCTTGTTTTAAGCTATATAATGCTGTGTTTAATTTACACACTTTGTTTGGGCAATTACTATCGTCAAACATTTTAGGTTGAACCATGTACTCATCGTCTTCTAAGTCACCATTTAGGTAGCCTGCTACATTGCCGTCACCAATGACTTAAGCTTAGCAGAAAGAGCTAGAAACAATCTAATCGTAGGATGCCGTACAACCGGTGCAAAAGTTTCCAGATAATCGATATTGTATTTCTGCGAACAGCTATGAGCCACTAGCCTCCCCTTATATTTTTCAACAGAGCCATCAGGTTTACGTTTTGAAGCAAAAACCCATTTACACCCGGTCATATATACTTTACTTAGCTTATCCACGAGATCCCATTTTTTACTTTTGATTAATGAATTTTATTCTAACTGCGTAGCCTCTTCTTTACGGAATTTTCGGAATTCAATGCCTCAGCCACCGTTTTTGGTTTTTCTATAACCGAGTTTAACATTTCGATATCATTTGACATGCAATAAATTTTTCTAGGTCTCCCTTTACCACCACTTTTAAATAATTCACTAGTTTCAGCACTCATATATTCAGGTTCGCTAATGTCACCAAGTTCCGCATTACCAGCATCTTCTACTTCCTCAACATCATTGTTATTTATTTTAAAAAAACATCTCGCCATTTCGACAAGCGTTCTATTGGCCCTTTCCGAAACACCATTCTGTTGAGGAGAATATACCTTTTTTAGCAAAATGCTGCTTGAATTTAGAATTGGCCCACATAAAAATCACGGGAAAAATCGCGATTTTCTCGTAATAATAAAAATATTTTGTTAAAAAAATCATTTGTATTCCAATTATGTTGGTCAGTATTATATGCCATTAAAAATAAAATATAAAAACAACAATAAAAAATGTAACAAAAAAGCGCATATTAACAAAAATGAAAATTATTCATACATCTGCAAATGCATTAGTTTAAGAAAATTATTTGGATTCCAACAAAAAGATTAAAGCATCTAACATGTGATCTGATATTCGCGAACGAATTTTGTTGTCAACAGACCATGCCGTTTAAAAATACTTCTCGCAATCAACATTAGATCCAAGATAGCTGTATTCAGCCCATAAATATTCACCCCTACCACCTCCTGATGTAAATAAATTTATTTCTTAGGACAGTATCTAAATCAGTTACCCTTTTGATTCGTTTTATAGGGATTTTGCATTCTTCGATGCCATCAAATAATTTTTTATCAATGTAGAACCAGATATAAGACGAACGAGAAGTGGCCAACCCTACTGAACGCAGTAGTCTTGTCCAATAATAATGACTAACCAAATAAGAACAATTAACAACTAACATAGTAAATAAACTGAACATAGAAGGCTTAGACAATAATAACAGTTAACGAAAATACCAATGACTGACGACTAAACATAATAGGCTAACAAAATGACAACGACTAACGAATAAAGTTAGGAATATTTTTTTGTTAGGACGAGAAAATTAGTCTTCAAACTGACGGGGTTAAGTGAACAAATAATTTTAAAAGAATCGTAAACGTTAATTGTCCTTTTTAAAAAATAAGAATTGTGTAAATTGGTTTATAAAATAATTGTGTGAATTGTCCTTCTTAAAAATAAGAATTGTGACTAAAATTGTAAAACATTTTCTTGTAAAAATAAAATCAAATGTTAAATGTTTATTTTATTATTATTCAATAAATATTATTTAAAAAAAAATTAAATCTAGAACGTGTTTGTAAAGAAAAACCTACATCAATGGAAGTAGGATGCTATTATCGAAGTCAAGTGATACAGAATTTTTTTCAGGACCTTTTGTAGGGTCAAAATACATATGAATTCACAATCCCGAAAAATCCCCGGACAAATATTGAAAAATCCCGGGATTCGGGATTTCCCGATTGGCATCCCTAGTATGTACCAATTCAAAAACACCTTTAGTTTAAATATCTGTATAAGTTCTGTACGGTGTAGCAGAAATTTTGTTCACACCACATGTAAAACATTAAATAGTTTTTGGCATTTTAACCATGTTCTTCGAATTTAATTTGTTTAGAACATTTACATTTATGTGACCAAACCGTTGATGTCACCTTCACGCAATATTTTCATCAATAGCCCCATTTACTTTTTCACAATTTTCAAAATTGACAATACACATATCATTTATAAGATTAGCTATAAAAATAATTTAATTTCTTCTACTTTTCATCACAGCTCTATTCTTGGCGAATTCAACAGTATGACCAGATTTAAGTATTTTATTGATTGATAAGAAATTAGAATGCAATTGAGGTACATACCATACATTTTTTAATGTCAGCCTGCAAAACTTTGTTTTCATTTTAACATCCCCAATTCCTTGAGCATAAATACTCTCACCAGATGCTAAAATAATTTTTTGCTTTGATTCCGTAAACCTCTCAAAGCATTCTTTGATTCTGCATATATGCGATGTTGCTCCGTTGTCCAATATCCAAGACTCTCTTAAGTCGATATTATTATCCTTTATTGAACTAGCAAAGTCATCTTTTCGGTCATGATCTTTACACTCAGATCGTAGGTTCCCCTTTTTTCCACATCGGTAACATTTAATGTTGCTGTTATTGTATGCATTACAGTTTAGACTTTTCTTTTCATTTGCTTTAAATTACATATGCTTAGTATTATTTGCATTTCTGTTATTGCAGTTGTTAGGCATATTTTTCTTATTTCTTTTAAAATCATTTCACGAACTAGCCGCAAAAACAGTTTCATTTCCTCAATTATTTTTGTCTCCTTGGCGCAACTCTTCTTCTAATATTTTGGAAATTAAATTTTCGTACTTTGGCAAGCTATCTCTGCTTTCTATAGCAACTACAAAAGATTCCAATTCATCGGGAGGACCACACAATAATAAAATAGACAGTAGATCAGACCGTGATCCCAATTTCCTTCAAATCATCGACCGTTCAACAAAATTCATTGATTTGTGGAGAAAATTTTTCGTTTGCATTTAATTTAAAATGTACCACTTTTTTAATTAAATTTACCTTTCTAGATGCAGTATTCGCTTGGTAAAGTGAACTCAAAATATCCCTGGCAGCTTTTGACGAAGTACAATGTTTTATAATTAATTAATTCAGTTGTTTTAATACTTAGGGTTATTGTAGCTAAAGCTTTGCTGTCCTCTACAAGCCATTTGGCCTCATTAACACCTTCTGGTCGTTGTCCCAAAACTGTGTGATACAAATCCAGCATTATTTGTATGCACCATGTCGCGTAGTTTTCACAATTGAGCTTATCAATATTTGCTACGTGACCTGGCATTACCCTTTTTGAGACTTATTAACGTAGTAAAATCCAAAAACGTGTCCAACGAGATGTAACCACACTTTTCAAATCAATTACTTGAAGAATTAAACTTTAAGCAGATATCTGATTTCCTGGGCCCATAACCTTTGTTGGGTCCTTAGTTCCAATTAGCGTGAAATTCAGATTCTATGATGATTTTCCGGAAAAAGGAAAACACGTTGTCGTTTTATAATACTACAACTTCTGTATGTATTCAATGAAAAAATATGACGCTTCAGACAGAGGGTTCTTTTCGCAATAAGAGTTGAAAACGGAATGAAAAATTTCTACAATATTTTTACGAATGAAATAAAATATTTGCAATAACATAGTCTAACGAGTTGTACGCTTTTGAATTGTATTAGAACAAGTACAAATTTTCAACAAAAGACGACTCGAAAAAGAATCATAAATGAAGGTAAATAAGACTAATAAATGATCAGAAAGTAATTTGAAAATGATTATAAAAAAAGCATTTGTTCCGAATAGCAACATGAACGTCTCCAGACATCTTTGATTGTCTGTTCACAATTGTGAAAGATGACTTGAGAAGAACTCAACGAGAGCTATACCAGCGGAGTGTCGGCTCTTCCTAACTTTAATGTAAGTTTACAATTATGTATATTATTAAATAATGATATATTTGTTTCCCCATTTAGTTATTTAGCGCATGGCACCAGTAGGCAATACCTTTCATTGACGTTTAAAATGTCTGTGACCATAGAAGGACGAATCGTTTTGGAAACGTGTGAGGTTATATGGAATAAATTAAGGGGCATTTATATAACCTTACCAAACATTTATGAATGGGAGCGAATAGCGGAGGATTTTAAAAATATATGGAATTTGGCGAATTGTATGGGGGCGATCGCTGGCAAACACGTCGCCATAACATGCCCACCAGATTCAGGTTCAAATTATTACAATTATAAGGGTATGGTTTTATATGTTTTTATAACCATCATCAAAAAGACTGTAGATTAAACCATATCCTAGTCTAAAAACTAGACTATAAATGTATTTGTTATTAAAGCTTTATGTTTTTTAGAAACATATAGCATTGCACTAATGGGAGTGTGCGATGCGAACTAGACTTCCACTGCTGTTGACATAGGTGCCTATGGAAGACAAAGCGATGGTGGAGTGCTAAAATATTCTGATTTTGGAAGGCTATTACGATCAGAAAATTTAAATTTTCCAGCAGACACAATATTGCCAAATAGCAAAGTCATGTTTCCTCATTATTTAGTTGGAGATGCCGGTTTTCCTCTTAAGCCATACATCATGAGGCCATATCCCGATCTTTTGTTATGTGATGAAAATCAAAACTGTAATAAAGGGTTATCTAGAGCCCGGAGGACCATTCCAAACGCTTTCGGCATTTTGACAGCACGTGGAGCATTGAATATATTGCCGGAGTCTGCTGAAAAAGTTGTATTTGCCACGGTTGTTCTCCACAATTACTCAAAAATGAACGATGCGACATATTGCCCACGAGATTTTGTAGACCGAAAGAAAGACGGTTTAGTTACGGAAGGCTTGTGGAGGAAAGAAACCCACCCATTGGAAAAAGGCCCAAAATTCTATTCCAATAATTCACCAGAAATCCATTCCAGCTAAGAGATATTTTGTGTGAATATCTTTATAAAAATTAAATTATTTTTTAAACTAAAAGATCATTTTATTTTTTGCTTTTTTAAATTCATGACTTAAAACTAATAAAATAATAAATAAATAATAATATAAAATCATACTATTAAAATAAACTTAAATTCATTTTCAACCATTTTGCTTTTCAAACAAAAAATTTAAATATGCTTTTTTAATTCAATAAAATAACACTAATGAAAAAAACTAAAATCATTTTTAATTCAGGTACACATAGAAAGAGAGAAAAAAATTTGACTTCCGTAATTACGTCATTTGGTAAACCATTGAAAATTTCATGCACCATTGAAAAAAAGCCTTCCTGCGGCCCACTTTCTTTTTGAACAGATGGAACTGCAAAACGGGTCTCTGCTAATTTGGTCATTTTGTTTAAGAATTCATTGAAGGCTTCGCTTTCATTGTCCCGTCTTGCCTTCTTTCGGCTGGTATGTGGCACATCAGCTGGACAGGAGCAGGATTCAGTATCCAGAGTTGGTGAAGCAGTCAGCTCCTCATCTAAAAATGACGTCTATACAAAAAATTTTTAAAGTTAGTGAATAATTAAACAAATATTTGTATACATACATCTACAAAGCTTTCCATAATTTGTGAGTTATCGTCTTCTAAAATCGTAAAATACCATGCGTTTTGACAAACGTTCTATAAAAAAAAAGCAATACGAAATACCGTCCTCAATTTGTATAAATATTTTTTAATTTATGTATATTATTACCTGGTAAATTCAATTCCTCGGCAATGGACTTCCAAGCAGCTGCTCTTTTAAATTTATTCCTATAAACAAGCGAGCTATTTTTATATAGGACTTCATGTTTTTCAGAGCTTCGATTAGTTTTTCCTCCAATGTTCTTTGAAAAATTTAATAAATTAAAACAAAACAACTTGTCAAAGTCAGCAGTTTTTTACGCCCGCCGCTTGTGATGCTTACAAAAGTAGAAAGTAGATTTACTTTACGCGTTCTATGCGTCATGGCATCATACGCTTTTGTGCGTGTAACTTGCACCATATAAATACATTAATTCTACTTTTTTGACAGCCGCGTAGAATGCGAGAACGCGTGGTGTGGACCTCCGGCGTAAGTATTGTTAAGTATTATGGGCAAAAGAGATTTGGGATATCTCGGAATACCAAATATTGTTAGATATAGAAAAATCTCTTTCTGTTGGTGTAAGTGAAAAGCTACTAATTTCAGAATGTTTTATAACGTAAATTTTTCGTTTCGAAAAATTTTAAAATTTCAACCCACTTTTTATCAGGATTTAATCCTGATTGTTTCCATATTTCTATTTGTTCAGCATTTGCATAATTTTTCGCATAAGCGAATTCATCAAAAACTTTGTTATTGTTTATATTTAAATCATTTCGTATTTCTGTTACCTTTATTAACGACTTTTGAACTGAAGACGAAGATGGAATTGCATCTAACAAGCAAGTCCCTCAATTTCTTTAAAAGATTAATCCAATTTATTCAGGTATCTAATACAAGTTCTGTAAACGTTTTTAACCTTTTCCTTAAACAATTTTGTACGTTAAGTGGTAAAAATACTTCATTGCGACGTTTTATTAACTTTGATTTAAATTCTTTTATTATTTTATCTGCTTCAGGCATTGAAATATGTTGACTTTCCAAACGCAGTACATAAAGTATTTATGGAAGACACTACCTTGACTTTATATAAGTAATAACCAAGTCATAACAAAGGGATCACTGAAAGAATTAAACGAAATTGTTGTGCATTTTTTTTTTTTTGCTTAAAAAAATCGTTTTTACCAATGGACAAAGGCGGCCATTTTACAAAATATATACTTTTTAGAAGTTACTTGTGGTAAAATAGCGGACTGTCCGCTCTTCGGAGTATTAGCAGGTTAGGCAAATAAATCCTACAACATACCCGTGTTATTTTTAATGACAAGCTAACGACACTGTTACCGATTATGTTAACACTGCAAGTGGTTTCGTTTCGATTTTCGAGTTCAATGAAACCTAATCGTGGCAATAGGTATAATACAAATATATACGGAGGCCTTTAAAAGTCGAATAACACAAAATGCTAAAGTGGGTCAATAAACGTCCACAATACATTTGCAATAAAAATGGCTCTATACTTAGAATGGAAATATTTTAATAGCTTATAGGCGCAGCTCTTGCTCTTTCATTTGGAACTTACCGTACATGCTATAAAATTAAATCAAATTAATTTTTAATGCGTCCCCACAACGAATGCATTCTCCTTATATTCGATCCTTTATCTTCAAATTTTTATTTTAAAGCTCACTAAATACTAAATAATTGATTGTTCATTATTCTTCTCTGCACATGTCCTTTGCGTGAGCAACAACACTTGTTAGATCTGTATAGCGCAGATCTTCAAACAACGAGTGTTCAACGCGATTTCACACAAGGCTGACTGAATTGTTACTGTTCGTTGCCAGCTCTATCTTGCCTTTTTATATGCACATGCAAACAGTCTGACGAACATTCTGGAAGTAGAATGATCGTGTTTTCGCTTTCTCGAGAACTCTATCCCGACTTCATTGTTGTTTGTGTATTATGTTCACATTTCTTGTTGTTGTGTTCACTTATTCTCTCATACTGATGTTGGTTTCCTTGTAACAAGTTCGTTGTATTTGTTTGTGTAGCTTTTGTTTATCGTTTTAATGGTAAATGACTGTACGGATTCCATTCTGGTAACAATATCTCTGAAAAGCATCTTCTATTTATAAAAATGTTTATCTTTGATATACAAAGTAACCATTCATATGCAAAAACTTGGTTTTTTGTTCTGTTTACCTTCACGGTAGGAAATCCGTTTATATTTAAATTAAAAATTAAGTGATTAAGTGAATACAAGAGTTAAAAATAATTCCGCATACATTTTGTAAGGAGTGAAATTGTTTAGTTATAAAAAATATGCTAAAAAGCTTAGCGGATCTAAATTTGTACAGTTTTTGAGTCTATAACATTCTCCGTTGTTCGCACAAACGTTTACTATTCTTCCAAGTTTCCAATAGCACAGCCAACACTTTTTTGATAATTGCGTACAGGGTTGAATGGAGATAATATCAGTGTACTTGACTAGTCGGTCAAGAATTTTGTGGCGGTTGTCATAGAGCCATTTTTAAGTTTATCAGTACGATTAGGCTAATTATTACATTCGGATACAATATTCTCTGTCTACAATCCGGATTTTTCTGCAAAGGCAGGTTAGTTAAAATGTTTATATGGGATTGAGCAGCCATCAACTCCCTTAGCCGTTGTGCAAGTCAATGCTATCACGGACACACTGACAAACTATAAACTTTATCGGAGATATTTTGTTTCCGAATTTTATTACTTGGCGATTAAATTTGATTTCTTCTGATTGACTAAACGTGTCCCAGGCATCTGCCGTCCACAAAGAATATTGTTACGAGCAGCCATCAACTCCCTTAGCCGTTATGCAACCCAGTACTATCACGGGCACGCTGACAAGCTATAAACTTGGTCGGAGATATTTTGTTTCCGAATTTAATTTCTTGGCGATTAAATTTAATTTCTCCTGATTTAGTAAACGTGTCCGAGCCACTTGCCGTCCATAAAGAATATTTCTGTACAGATCAACTTTAAAATTGGTTGGCCATATATTTCCCACAGATTATATTTTTAGATTTTCACTCGATTTTGCAGCTACTGATAATGTAAGTATAATAGAATCTTTATCATTTTCTATTGAACATAAAATTTTACGTTTTATTACATATTATCGAATAAGGGATTAGAGATAAAATTAACACAAATTCTTGATAATGTGACAAAATAATAAAAAATATGAATTATACCCAGCATAGTGTAAGTTGTGAATTTTGTTGAGTACAACTCAAAAATAAATTTTTTATATCTCCATAACCCTCCAAACTTTATTTGAAAAAAAATGTTTTTTTTTAACTTTACGCACAAATTTATAGATTACACAAACTACATTTTTAACCTTATTAGGAAGGAAAGGGAGGCGAATATAAAACGATTTACATATAAATACTATTTATTAAGTAAAATAGGGTTTGATGAGGTAAACTTGACAATTGCGAATTTTTTTCATGTTGTTTCAAGTTTGTCCGTTTATAGTAGCAAACTTTAATTAAAAAATATTAAATATTCTTTCAGAATATCACACTTCGTTTGATCAAATCGGATAAAAAATACCATAGTTGCACTTTTATTAAATTAATATACGTTTTATTGAGAACAATATTTTTAACGTTCAGACATATAATATACGAAAAAAATTTTTACAGCTGGTAAATAAAACAGCTGATTGCTTCACCAAAATTGATTTTAATGTAATTGCGAAAATTAATTCCAAAAATATTTTTTATGAAAAATGGAAAACAATTTAACATTGGAGAAGGTATTGCTAATGATTAACCGAAACGCCGAGCAGTTGCGGTCAATAGGGACTACTTGTGATTCCAAAGTGGCTTTCCTCAGAAGGATGAAGAATAAAAATTTAATAATATTGGATAGCTAGCAGAAAAGAAAGCTTTTGCTTATGGCACTATCGTAGTTTACATTTGCGTTGTCAAATATCAGTAGAAAGTGTTCGGAAAAATGTATTATGCTCACTGAAGGTACTTATGACTGTATTGTATTTAAAGCTTTAATCAATATTGTAACAATTTATGAATTTATTGGCCAATAATTAATTGAAACTTTATTGCCATTTTCTCAATATAATTGCATGTCTGAACATATTATAACAGTCCAGTTATATATTTCATATATATATTGCTACGCGTAGCGAAACGACCTAATATCGTTTAACATTAACGACCCTGCCAGCAATTTTGTAGTCGACTACGAAAGTAATCCACTTTAAGTTAACTTTTGTAGACTGACTATAAGCTAACTACAATTCAAGGCAGCACTTCCTTAGAATTTAGAATTCGACTACGAAAATAACATACTTTTACATAACTTTTTTAGATTAACTATAAGCTGACTATAATGTAATGCAGAACTTACCCAAATACGAAACGTTTATTTATTATTGAGAGCTTCTTGTTTGTGAGATTTGTTTTCTCTCTGTTCTCTCTTTTACCAGATCAGACTTTCTATGAGTTTGTTTTTAGACTAATTATAAGCTAACTACAATGTTATGCAGAATTTCCCCATAATTTAAAATGTTCATGCTACTTCTGATAATATTGTTTTTTCGATTGCACCTTTTTCTGAACTATTTTTAGATTAACTAATAGTTAATTGAAATGTTATGCAGAATTTATTCAAAATGAACCCGTTATTTTTTTTTTTATTCTCTTTTTTTACAGTTTGAGTTGTTTTACATTGTGAAATTAAAATCAGTTCAGTGCGTGCTTTTAAGTGATATTATAGTTCTAAAAATTATGTAATTTTTTTGTTTAAAATGAGTGGTTCAAGTAGAGAAATTTAAAAAGACTTTTTAAAAAAGAAAAAAATAAATTTTTAAATAAATTAAAAAATAATAGTTCAGATAATTGTAATTGAATGTAAGTATTAATTTAATTGTACATGTTATAATTAGTAAATAATGTATTTATAGATAACAAGGGAAAGAATTGTTGCCAAGGATGTACAAATATTAAAGAACTTCTTCAAGAAAAGTTTAAAGAAATGAACAGTAAGTAAAATCATATTAAACACATTTAAATTTTATTAAATATATTACTTTTCATTAATAAGACGTTTATATGTGTTAGTATTTTCAAATAACAATATTTTTTTGATCAGGTAAATGTGATAAAGACTTTATTAAAAGGGCGGTTGCAAAATACACTCACGGATGTTATTTCGACCACTGTATGCATGGAAGTTAATGTTGAGGGAGTGCATGGAAAAATGCGGCTAAAAGATTTCCACGCTTTCTTTCAAGCCTTAATAGGTAAGCAATACATTAAAAAGAAATGTATTTTTCTAATTACTTATATTTTAAATAGGTAGGTCCCGCCACTCATGTATAAAATTAACGCACACAGCATAAGTGGTGTGAGAAGCTAGGTCGTAATCCTGACTGAAGGGTTGTAATGGCCAATTATGTATGTATATTTTAAATAGATGCTTGTCGATCGATTGGGTCTGATGATGCAGAAAAAACATCAGAAATGCGTTGAAAATATTCAAAAAACGCCACATTCACGCAGAATGTATTAAAAATAAAAGAAAAAATTAATTTAGAATATATTTGAATTTAATTATAAGTAAATGAAGTTATTAATTGTTTTGTTTTTATATACGAGTGTATATTTTGTTTCTTTTTATTATATAAAATAAATAAAACACTTAAAAAATTAAAATGTTTTCAATAGTTGTGTTTTTTTCGAAGTTTATGTAAATTTTTATATTTCAACAACTGACTTTAAGTTACTTAAAAATTAGCCAACTTTAAGCTATCTTTGAATAACCAACTTTAAGTTAGTTAAAAATTAGCTAACTTTAAACTGACTATTATATAGCTGATTTTAAGTTAGTTGAAAAGTTATGCAGAGTCGGACAATTGACTACTGCCAATGACACCACCATGTTAAAATAGTCAGTTGGTCACATTCAAAATAATCTAAGAGTCAACCACAACTAGCTGAGAAAAAGTTAACTTATAATGCATTAAAAGTTAGTTGAGTTGCCGGCAGGGGATAAACAAAAGCTACAAATACAAACACAATGAAGCAATGCGTACACACTCACACATAAATTGAACTTAATATAAGTAAACTAGCAACAACAAGCATGAGAGAAAAAGAGACATGCAAGTAAGCGAACGCAACAACAATCAACGCGAACCTTCTACTTCGAGAACCATCATCAGAAGGCGTTCGCATATAAAAGGGGAAGAGAAAGCAGACCAGTTCAGACTGAATTCAGTTGCAGTATGTGCAGTTGCGTATGAAGTAAAAAAGTCGTGGTGTGAAGACAAGTTGCGTCCTTAGTAAAGTCTACCGAACAGTTGTTAGTGTTTACGCGAGCAGAACTGTTGTGCTTACAAATAGGTTCTAAACAGAGAATAACGAACAAGTGCTGTTGCTTATAAAAAGGTTATAAGTATAAGAAGAGTATCGAACGAGCACATATTGTTATAGTTATTGTTGTATACTTTCTATAAGTTTGAACAGTGAGACATAAAAGTAGTGTGAATAATAAAGAGTTTCATTAATATAAATCCATATTTGTTTTTACTTGGTTTGCTATCAACGAACTCATACATAAACATTTTTAAAAAAGTAAAAACATAACAATATTTTTTCAGATGAAATTTTAATTAAAAAATTTTCAAAATTTTTAATGAATCTTGATTGTTTATCGGCAAATTTGTTAATTTCCCATTAGAAGGACCACCAGAAGTTGGCTAATGAGAAATAGATAATATATATAATAGAAATATGTAATAGTATTAAAAAAACACAAATATTATCATGATCCATCAAAACTTTTGAAAATTTTTGAACTGAAATATATAAAACTTATAACACGATCGTTATACTATTTAAGTAATAGCTACGATAATTTCTTTCCAATTTGATTAAACCAGTGAAGGGCAACACACATACTATCATAGTTTTGGTTGTATTAGTAAAGCAGCGGAGAACAAAATTCAATGTAATTTTGAGAGTCGTACACTGGGAAAATAAAAAAAAAGGAAACAAATGATTTATTGTGTTGTGAGTATGTTAAGTGCGGTTTTAAATATTTTATCGCCAAAACAACTCAAAACGTCTGTCGTCAAATTCAAAAAGAAATTTCCGTCTTCGAATGGACGGTACTGCTTTGCTAAAGCCAAAGCAACTGTATATGACGCCTCTTTAAAAGGCATTAAATTATTATTATTAATTTGTAAATCATTGTAATTTGGTACGTCCGTTTCGTCAACAATGAATTTTAAAAAAATTCTGCTTTTAATTGCAATAATTTTAAAATCCTATCATTCCCTTTAACGTTGTTGAAAAATCCGTGGCTAGTCTCGTAATATCTTTTTATAAAAAAAAAAGAATTACGACATAAAGTGCGATAACACACAAGGCTTTGTGCATTACCATCCATATTATCTATAAAAAAAATCATTTTCCCAATTTTCATTAAACATTTTGCTGCGTGTATTTGCCAACAACAATAAATCATTCAAAAAAGTTGCGTAGCGAGATCTTGCTTCATCAAGTGCTAAACGTCAACTGAATTGATTTTGTTCTCTGGCATCAACACAAAACAACAAACAAAGCAACAAACACACGATCATTATACGAAACAACACGAGTAAGCTTATAGTGTACGTGTGTCAACGCAGCGTCAGCAGAAATTTCTTTTCCTATCACATGTGATACGAAATTTCAAATTTGCCCTTCGCTGGATTAAACGAAGTTTAATTTCTTCACAACTAACTTTAACTAAATTTTGCATTTAAGAATAGCTAAACTTGAAAAAGTGAAATAAACTATATTTTCCAAGTTTACCCGATCAAAACTTACAACATGTATGTTTAAACCACATGTTTATACATATCATTTTAAAGGCTCATCTGTCCCCTTTTCAAAAAACTTTGGATTTTGAAAATAGGTTAAAAATTATTTGGGTAATCAATCAATTTGTGTGAAAAGATCAAAAATATCGTTTTTGTCAAATAAAACAAGTTTGGACGGTTCGAGAAATATAAAAAAGTATTTTTGAGTACAATTTAAACTAGTGAATAACTTAGACTATTAAAGTTACTCGGATGTATTTTCACTATCGCACTGTTAAATTATCAAATTGAGGATTAGCGATAAAAATATCACAATTTCTTGATAATATTAAAAAAGATAGAAAATATTAAAAATAAAAATAATTATTATTAGGAATTAAAACAATGACTTTTTATATCACAAATGTGTTTATATTTATATAAGGTATAAGGGATTTTTCAAAATATCAGTGTCATTTGATTGCTTTTCTTCGTTAGTGACTGGTAAGAAGTAAGTACTAATGCCATTCTTGATGATCATATATGAATTGTCGTTTTAAAATTCAAAACATTCAATTTGAGTTACTATTTTGCTTGTTATTAGTATGATTATTTAAATTACAAGCATCGTCCATTGTGGTCGGTAAAGATTTGTTAGCAGTTTCTGGAAATAACAACGTCAAACATCCACTTACCAAAGCAAATCCAGCAAAAAGGATTTGAGGAGCATATTCATAATAATTTGCCTGAAAGATATCATTACAGTATAGAAGTATCGACATAAGGATATGCATTCAATTTACCAACAATGGAGTTTGCGGTGCTAACATAGAACCAATCCGTCCAACCATTGAACAGAGTGATAAAAGGCTGTTACGTACATTTGTTGGAAATATTTCGGAAGTAAAAAAATACAAAATTTGAAAACTACAAGTTATTGCAAATTTTCCAATTAAAAATAATACAAGTTCTATTGTATGGCCATCTAAAAATAAATAATAATTAATTAATTGATTATGTTTTTTACTTATATCTTTAAATACACTTTTACCTCTTCCAAAAAATATTGTTGCTGTCATACAGAGGGCACACACTAGCATTGAACCGCATAAAGAGAAACGGCGTCCAAATGAATTCATTATAAAAAGTGGAAGTATAAGACCAGGCACTTGAACCAAACCATTCCACATGAAGTTATTGTACTTATTACCACCTAAATTAACAGAGTTTAAACTTAAACCCAACGCTATCAGGGTATGTGTGAACCAACAGAGTGAACAGTTAGAAATTCGTAAGAAAAATGTTTTCATGGCTAACCAGATCGGATAACTACTTTCATTTGCATCTTCCAAATTTATTTTGTTTGACTCCAGCAAATTTTCTAGAACACTCTCGGGTAAAACTTTATGATTAACCTTAGCCGCTTTTTTAAGTACAGCGATTGCTTGGTCCTCTTTACGTTGACTTAAAAGCCAACGTACACTTTCGGGTAAAAGCACTAATAAAAGTATATGCAGCGCAGCTGGTATATACAATACTCTAAGTAGGACCCTCCAGTTTTGAAATTGTTCTGCTAAAATGCCCAATAAAGCCTCTCCTAAAGAATAAAATATTGTTATAATAGTAGCGGCAGCAACTCGTCGTTTTGGTCCAACCAATTCTATGGCTAACAGAAAAGCTGTTGGAAACAATGTACTGCCAACAACCATATCGAGAAGTTCAAATGTCAAAAACATGTAATAATTTGTAGAAAAGGATCGAATAATTCCCATTATTGAACTTAAGAATCCAGCAACTGCAAGCATTGTACGCCTGCCAAATCTAAAAAAAGTGATATTCATCATTCAGATATTGTTCATTAGATCATAAATAAACTAAAATATTTACCGATCGGCAAGTAGGCCACCTAATGGAATACCAATGAACTGTCCAACATTATTAATAGTACCTGCCATATTAAGCTTCCATTCGTCGGAACAGAAAAAATCAAACTAAGAAATAATACAAGAATGATAAACTAAAGATTACGCCAAGGCATATTTATGTAAGAGGTAGGAGCGTCTGTACAGCAAATACAACAATGCAAAAACAACAGGGATTTTGTTTTTGTAAAGAGTATGCCTACTGTCAAAAACAGCTGACCAAGTGTATTAATCACATACTGACGAATAACAATAGAAAGAAAAATGTTAAAAAATTTATAAAAATGGCTACAACAAACACTAAAAAAACAACAACATTTTGAACCTCATCAGCTGTTCAGTTACGGCTACCGTCTATAAATATACCGTGGATTACGCCTTGCGCATAATTTCCCGTTAGATGACGTTGTTGGGCTATTTTAAAGGTTTCCAAGTATTTTTCATGTGTGCAAATGAACATTTCTTCTCAAAAGTGTATGCACTACTCGAAAGTTGTTGGCAGCACTGCAATATAACTTACATTATCATTAGCCAATAGGAAAACAATGAAAACAATTTTCGTGACGTCATGTATTCAACATGCGCACAAAGTTTTAATTTTGTGTGCGTGATGGCGTAATCTTTAGTTTATCATTCTTGTCCAATACACACAACATACAAATAACACTATGCGACAAAATAAAAATAATTAAATACCCCCATGATGTAGATTGTAAGTTTTGTTGAGGAGAACTCAAAAATATTTTTTCCATATTTCTTGAACCCTCCAAACTTGTTTTAAGCACAAATTTATTGATTACACTATTAATTTTGAACCAATGTCACAAATTAAAAAAAAAAAAAACAATTTACACTGGATCTCGTTTTATGCGAATTCGAATATATGTATATTTTTTTTTATTATAAAATCTTATGATATTTTTTAAACTTTTGTATAATTTTTAAAGTAAACAACCACTGATATAATCTTTTTTGTTAATCCTAACTGAATGGTTGTAATGAACAAAGCTGTTGATTCAGAAAGCGGCAATGATTTCCCTGCGGTTTGAACAGTTTCTTTATATGGGAATCTCTAGTGAATGTACGCTGTTGTTTAAGCCTGACAGCAAATACTATCAGATCTCTATGCCTATCTGTATAAAAATAAATCGTTCTAGTATTTTATTAACTGGCACTTTAATGCTCCTATCCAGAAGAAACAATTAAATTTTCTAAAAATCGCGAATTTAATATCTTAATAATAAAAATGAAAAATATATTTTGTTAACAAAATCATTTATATTTCAATTATATCATAAAAAATAAAATATAAAAAAAATAAGACAAAAAGTAACGGAAAAGTGTAAATAAAAAAATAAAAATTATTCATACATTATGCATTAGTTTTAAGAAAACTATTTGGATTCCAACAAACAAAAAAACATCTAACATGTGATCTGATAGGCTTGAACGAATTTTGTTGTCAACATACCCTACCGTTGAACTACACTTCTCGCAATCAACATTTGTTGGTAAAATAGTTCCAAGATAGCTGTATGCAGTTTGTAAATATTTACCTTTACAACCTCTATGGTGCGGTTAGGTACATTTGCCCCTCCTCGGCGTAAAAAAAAAAAAAAAAAAAAAAAAAAAAAAAAAAAAACCTTTACAACCTCCTGATGTGAATAAATCTTTTTCTTTGGACAGTTGAGTATCTAAATCAGTTACCCTTTTAATTCGTTTTATAGGCCGTTTGCATTCTTCGATGCCATCAAATAATTTTTGTCACTGGAATGAGGGTTTTTCCTCATCTGAGATGCTATTATCGAAGTCGAGTGATATAGAAATTTTTTTCAGTACCTTTTGTAGGGTCAAAATACATATGAATTCACAATCCCGGGAAAAGTTTTTAAAAATCCCAGGATTTCGAGATTCGGGATTTCCCGATTGGCATCCCTAATATATACATTATTCAACTTAATACGCTATTAGGCACTGCTGCCAGATTAGGGGATTTATCCCCAAATAGGGGATTTTTTTTAGCCAATGGGGATGAAAAATTCGGTTTGGGGATCTAAGGATTTTTTGGGGATGAACCAACACTGCTGGGGAGTTTTTGAGCATAAAAATCAATAGATTTTTTTACATATAAAAGTCGATTTAGTAACAATGGATAATAATAAAATATATTTAAGTGATAGAATTTTTACTCTGGCAAACCTATAGTATTCTTTTGTTAAATTTTACCATGTTCTATTACTGAAATATTAAATAGACTTATATGAAGAGCAATGGAGAAAAATGCCATTTGTAAAATGGAACGATAGTTTTGGATAGTCTTGTGTACCAACAAGTAACGCCTGCGATGGATGTGTTTTTTCAAGAAAGAATCTTCCCAAAACAAAAATACGAAATAAAATACAATATGAATTATTAGAAGCTCTTCTTAGACTAAATATATATATGTGCACATATAATAAATTAATTTTTAAATAAAATAAGAAATAAATTTTTTTAATTGTATTTGAGATTTCTTTGAGGATGGAGTAATGGATTTGGGGATTTTTGGGGATAAAAAAATGTATTTGGGGATGAAGGCTGAAAAAAATCTGGCAGCAGTGTTATTAGGTTTGATGAGGTAAAATTGGCAAATTCGAATTTATTTCACATTTTTCCCTTTATAGTAGCAAACTTAAATGGGAAATTCTTAAAGTGGTTTCTGTTGTAAAGATTTTGAGACTTCGCCTGGTCAAATCAAACAAAATATTTATTTAAATAGTAAACAGTGGTTTTATATACATATATTTTTTTAAATGAACTTTCGGTTAAAAAATTTTCAGAATTTTTAATAAATCTTGATTGTTTATTGGAATATGTGCCAATTTCACGTTTGAGCGACCACCAGAAGTTGACCAACGTTTGCGCAAAGGGAAATAATAATATTTGCAAAAGCGCAAAGATTAACCGAGTTCCAGTACTCATGCAAATGTGAAATTGACACATTTTGCTATAAAAAATCAAAATCCATCCAAACGTTTGAAAATTTTTGAAACCAAAGTTCATTCGACATGAAGACTTATATAAAAAATATAACACACCTGTTATACTATTTAAAAAATAAATTTTTGCCCGATTTGATCAAACGAAATGTCAATCTCTTCACAAGATAATACATTTTCAGAATGTCACCACTTATTTCACATTTTTTTAATTAAAACTTCCTACTATGAGTAGACAAACTTGTGAAAATAATAAAAAAAAATAATATTTTCCAAAATCATAAAATATAAGTTTGAACAAAATGCTTATGTATACCTTTTTAAAGGCTAATCTCTTTCCTTTTTAAAAACCTTGAATTTTTAAAATAGGTTCAAACATATTTGTGTAATCAATAATTCTGAGTGAACAAATCAAAAAAATTTTTACCAAGTGAAACAAGTTCGAAGGGATCGAGAAATATAATAAAGTATTTTTGACTTCTGCTCAACCTAATGAATAGCTTAGACTAAGTAGTTACTTGGGTGTATATTCACTATCATACCGTGTAATTAATGGTCTTATTTTTATTGTACCTCATTAGCAACCGTATATTCTGCATCACGAAATTTAAACCCATTGTTGCATTGCTGTACTTTATATATATTAAAGTTTTCTTCAATACATTCAGACGATGACGGCAACGAAGAATAATAGTCTTGAAGCTGATTTTCAAAAACATACTGATTACATTTGTCATAGTTCCTATCCTTATACGGAATAGTAAAGTTAATCCAATTCTCCCAATACAGACTAGTTGAACTGTCACATTGTGTAATATTGCACCTAAAATAATAAGAGTAATATTCAATATAATTTATTTGATTAAATTAATTCAGAATTATTTTAAAATATAGAAAATCATTTACTTTTGAGTCATAGAAAACGCTTTCTCAGATTCTATTTGATTAGATTTATTTCGTCTTTTATTTAATTTTTCTAAACCATATTTCATTTTATATTTTAAATAAAATTTTTCACAATTGTGATGTGCCGATTTCTAAGAAATTAATAAAACTAGATGACCTGTGCGAATATTTCGCACCGTCAGTTGTCATTTTTGTAACATAAAATGAAAATAATTAATAGAAATTTTATTAAAAATATAAAAATATTAGAAATCATAATATATTATACATATTTACATACATACATACATATGTTTAAATGCTTTTATAATACTTCTTTGAATACAATGTTAGAGGTCATGACATGATCATCGTTAACTTTTTGCCCGTAAGAATCCTTAAACAAATCCGCACTCGAGGAAAAGCCAAGTATAACTAACTGCCTATGTGAAAAGACCGGTTCTGGTAAATGCAATCCTACCTTTTGAAGGGTTTGACCTTGTGCTTTGTTTATCGTCATAGCAAAAGCAACTTTCACGGGGAATTGTTTTCGTGTCATTCGGAAAGGCACAGTTGGATCAGAAGGTGTAAGGATGAGTACAGTTTTATCGGTATGAATAATTTTTGCTGATATGATGTGCTCTCCCAAGTTGGTTACGATTAGCCTGATACCATTTATTAATCCCTGTTTAGCATTAAGATTTTTGATTAACATTATAATTGCATTTGTCTTTTCAAATGCACGTTATTTATATTCTTACGTTCTTATTTTTCTTAAAACCTTTTTAACTGTTAAATATCAGCTGACACTATACATATGGATATATTAAAAGACACCGTATTACTTACTACACTTCATACAACAAACAATTCTATGACAATAATGACATTTCCAAAATGGCTTTTACAACCCTGTCGACCCTGCTTATTGCACTTGATCTAATAACTACTGCCAAGTATTGCCAAAACAGCTTTTTACAACTTAATATGCATATTATATATAACTGACTTAGTAATAAACGGCATTATAGTAAATAGCGGTATTGCCACAATGGATTTTAATACATACTATATTATGTAGAACTGTATTGCTATTAAGCGACCCTGCATTACCACACTTGAATAAAAATATTTAATCATAATGACAATAATATCATGCAGTTCTATATAAAATATAATTTTTATCAATAAAAATATTAATATTTCAATTTCTAATTATTTTTCGTCATTAGTGTTAGATATAAGCTTTAAAAGGAGATATCATTCATTAAATTTGATGCGGTGGTAGGGAGATATTTGCAACTGACAAAAAAGGTGCTTTAGAAATAATATATATGCTTCAATTTATAAGGTTTGATTTCGAAATACACCTGTCCCCAATTTACATTTTTGTATGGAAAAACTGCATAAAGCGAATACCTATTGTAAAAAAACTTTTTCATTGAAACAAAATATATAAAAATGTTTTTTATACTGTTAAGAATTTATTAAAGTATGATTTAAGTAAAAAAAAACATAAACATTTATTCAATTAAAAAATATAAATATACTATGTACCTCATTACAAAATATATAAAATTTCGAAACTAACTTAATCGCTGTCGTTTTCAAAGCAAGACTTTTTTACGAATTTCTATGATTTTCGACTCATCACTAAATAAAGTCATCTCATTAGATTGTGCAATAGTTGAATTAGTTTCAGTTTTAATAGAATACGAGTCAAAAAAAAATTGTCTTCATTTTAAAAACCGCGTAAGTTCGAAACCTCGTTAGTCGAGGTACAGGTGTATTTATCTTAAAACTAAAGGGGAAATTTAAAAGTTTAAATATAAAAATACTATAAAACAATCGGTTTGAAATTTTGCCAAATTTATTTTTTTGTTGTGAAGTACAATTTTTGCGGTTCGAAATTGAATATTATTTCATTCATATGGATACTGAGATGGTCACACAGTACCTTATTAATTTTTTCGAGTCTATGGGGTCGTATCTCGGCAATGACATCACGAATATTGGCTTTCGTATGCTCAATTGTCTCTAGTTTGGCGGCATAATACTTTGCTTTACCGGCACCTCACAGAAAAAAGTCCAACGGTGTTAAATCTTGTCGACCAATTGACATCCACGTTTCGGCTAATTAAACGGACACAATAAATCGATTTTCGCATGAGACGTGTAGCAAGTTGGACCATCTTGTTGAAACTAAACATCGCCCACCTTGAAGATGTCTCCGTTGACCGTAATGTTTGCTACGTTCTCATTTCCAAAGAAATTTGGGCTAATGGTGTCTCCGCTCCACAAGCCGTACCAAACAGTCACTCGGAAAGATTACATTATCTTCAGTGAGACCACATGCGTGTTTTCTGAGCCCCAAATACGGCAATTTTGCTTGTTAACGTATCCATCAGAATGAGAATGAGCTTGATCCGAAAAGATAATTTTTTAGCCAAATCTACATCCTCGTGTAGTTTCTCGCTGGCCCAATAAACCCCAACGTTTTTCAGTGGAAATAATATACTGAATTTTACGACAGAATAGAATGGCTTAAGTTTTTCCATATTCGAAATTCAAGGTTCCGATTGTTCAAGTTTAGACCGATAGTTGACTCCTCCGATATTATAACTTTTGTAAATTTAGGTCACTTGTGGTAGAAATTTAACACGTTGACTGCCACGGCAATTTTTAGAAAACTGGCCAAAAGTTATAATATCGGAGGAGCCAACTATCGGTCTAAACTTGAACAATATATATATATATATATATATATATATATATATATATATATATATATATATATATATATATATATATTACGAAAGTGGAAATGGTGTTGTTAAAATAATAAACAAAAGCTCCAAAAACAAAACAGCGCACTGTCCACGTGATCAATGAATGAGTAGAAAAATATACCAACAAGAATAAAGGATAAAAAGACGTAAATAACCAACAACAACATGAAGGGAACAAAAAAGTAAACAAGAAACAACAATGTGAAATAGCGAACAGAGAAATAACCCAACAAAAACTAATCTACCTGCTTGAATGTAAACAAGAAACAACAAAAATGAACATAAGTTGTTTACATTTTTAGATTATTCCCAAAGGACGTCATCGTCCTTCAAGGGCATTCATCACACTGATGATCCAGTAATATAAAAAGCAAGTTAAAGCGAGCAGGGCTGAGTTTGAATTTAATCGTGTAAGACGACGTCACGTTGGTTGAGAATTAAAATCTATCGAGCTTTAATTCGGTCAGACTTGTGTGCAGACAAGTTGCGTTTGAGAAAACAGTTGTTAGTGTTGTACTTACAAAAAGGTTGTGAGAAAGAGGAATGACTAACAAGTGTTGTTGCTTACAAAAGGCTTGTAAGCAAAGTAATATAACGAACAACCACATATTGTGAAGTATCATTGTATACGTGAAACAAGTTCGAACAGTGGCACGAAAAATGTGCAGATAATAAAGAATTTATTAAAACTAAACAAGAATTTATTTTTACTTTATTTGCAATCTACGAACTCATATTTTTAACGTTTTTAAAAGGTAAAAACGTAACAATATATATATAGGGTTAACACTTTTACTTTTGGCATTTGAGTATCTGAAATTAGAATATTTATATTAGCTTTAGCTCCAAGCCATAGCAATCTAAGTCGACTTAGTCAATTTAAATTATATCAAAACTTTATGTATACGTGAAATTCACATTTCTCTAATAATGTTTTTTAAAAAGTTAATAATAAAAACATTTTGTCCTAAATCGCTATGAAGCCCAATTGCATTTATAATATCGTTTTCCATTTTATGCTACCCCATATACATGTGTAGGTAGTTTGACGGTCTTATGCCCATTAACATAAACTTAAACCGTCATGTAGGAATACCACAAGTTGGGTCACTTCAACATTTATTTATTATTTTTTATACAGTAAGGACCCGCTTAATGCGAGGGATACGTTCCAATAAGTTCCAGCACTAAACGAGGGAACTTAACACGGACTTATGTATACACCTAGTACCTTTTATGATAACTAATAAATCAACTGTGACGATGTAAAGATGTGTTCATACTGTGATTGCGACTTCGGAAAATATAGTTGGAATCTTTTTTTTTAATAGACTAATAAAAGAGCTTCAAAAAAGATACATAGTATATACCGTCTTTTGGTTAGTGCACGACAGTTTCATTTGCAACGGCGTTTTACTGAAACAGCGTTAAGCGGGGTCTTACTGTATTTTAATTAACAATCAATTTTTGATACAAGTTTTTATTTGTAAAATAAAATGTATAAAGTTAACACACACAACATAAGAGGTGTGAGAAGCAAGGTTGTAATCCTGACCAATTATGTATGTATATTTATTTTGAAATTAACCACAACAATTAAGCTGCCTAGATATTTAACCGAAGGATTAAGACCTAGCTTCACTCATGTTGTGAATTTTAATTTTATATATGAGTGCGGTACAGTTAAAGTCGGCTCCGAACGACTGATTTTTGAGAAACTTTTCACAGCAATTTTCTTTACCCTCAGAGTTTTTGTTAGAATTCTGCTGAGGGAAGTCGCCAAAGAAATATTTTGGCATATTTCGTTTAGTTGAAGATGACTGGCCTGAAGTTTAAACCTTATTAGTTTGAAAAATCCATTCCATATGTATAAATATAAATAAATATATTTTTTGCAAAAGTAACATTTGATACAAAAAAGTACTCTTTCAGTTATAGTTCAGTATCTTTTCAAAATTTTAATTTTGCAACTCTGCTACATGCAGATGTTTCGTTTTCTCCCATGCCATCGACACGGCGGGAAAGTGGGTGTTCATCAACAGCCTCAGTGTTTTGGGGTATTTTTACTGTGCATTTACATATATGAGCAATGTTGAGACCAGCCCTTTGCTTAGCTAAAACTCTAATAATGTTATACACACAGTCTCTGGAAAAAGAACTATTATACAGGTATTCCCCTACTTACGAACGAGATAGGTTCTTGGTCATCGGTAGTAAGTCGTAAGTCGAATTTCATATAAAAACAATATTTTATTAAATTTTTGAGATGATATAAAATTGTTCACTTAAAAAAATTCCAAATAAGATAAAGTAATGTATTATTTGTACTGAAATACATACTTATGTAAATCGAATTTTTATATTTTTCCTATGTTTTAGGGATTCTCCGCAACTAAATATTTGTCTTCTTTAAGTATTGTTATGAAAAAAAAATTGGGGAAAAAATTAGTCGGAAACTACCTGTAGTTCATCAAACTGTACTAAAGTTTTGACAATGCAGTCAAAAACTATGTAAATATCTATAATTGTGATGAATAATTTGGAGTTCTAGTCAACAAAACTCACAACCTACACTATGTCATTGGCTGGGTGTATTTTTACTGTCGAACCGTGTTATTATTTAGAAGTTGACTTTTAGTCGGATGTGCACTGAGCGCCATAAGTGAGTTAACACCCACTATAATTTTAAATTTTCTATTATAAAAACTATACTTGCAGCACAACAATAATTTTGTTTTAAAATTTTCTAAGTAATAAATAAACGATTTTTATTTTTGGAAATTTATTTGACTATTCTCATTTACTTTTCTTGCTATCCTAAGAAAATTAATTATTTCAGTGGTGTTTTATCACTTTTGACATTCAGTGTAAGTATTAATAATGATGTATCCATAATAAAAACAAAAACTTCTACGAATATCGTCCACCACTATGTTTTGTCATCTTCATCAAGCACCAATAGAATACAATATTTCTTTTTTAATTTAAAAAATTTTAATTCTTTGTCGATAATTCCATTCTTAACGCAAATACGAAAACGTTTTTTACTGCGCACAGAAACACTTAAGTATTAAAGCACGATCAGCTTCGCTTTTCGTTTAAAACAATTACACTGAACGAAAAGTTTGTCAAAAACATTATAGTTATATAGATTTATATATGCGCACATAACATACCTGTAAACAACGGGACTGGCGGTAAAAACATAAGATATGGACTGAAACGCATTAAATATCATTGGGATACAAAGTAGAATGTAATTAAAAATTTGATATCGCCCGAATTCACCGATTCGCACCAATACTACATCCAAATAATTATCTTGCTCTCGATCATGATATTCATCAAATTTTTCTCTAGTACTTGATTTTAGTATTCCCGGTGCGCTGCTGTCATCACTCATGTTTGCGTGGATTCTCAAGATTGACTAAACGAATCAACTTAACAACATGTTGTATTTTTGTATACATGTTAAGCTCGAAAGCATTGCATTTTTATAGCGAGAGAATTTAATACGTCTGAGCAAGCAGCAAACAAAAAGAGAGAGAGAGAGAGAGACTAACAATTTATTATTATCGTTGGTCGTTGTTCTCAAAAAATGTTTTTGTTTTTATAATTTTTGTGTTTTCTTTTATTATTTCATTTCACAGTTTCGTAAACAAACCTGCTAACGATTACAGTATTTACTTTAATCTGTTCCTCATGTTTTGTTCTTTTAATCGATAATTTCTACAGTACAGTTGGTCCTCATACAACGCGGGTTCCTATAACGCGGTTCGAAAAATCCGGACATTTTCTTACAACGCGATTTTTACGAAAATTTTTATGTACGAAATTTTTTTCAAATATTCACTATTTTAATTTGGAAAAAATAAAATAAAATTCTTTGCATTTTGTTCATATTTTGTACCACACTACACTCGAACATGTGTTTACAAAGTGACAATCAAATACGTAATTGTGTAGTCTCTTGTCCAACAGCTGTCAAAATAATGTTCAGCAACGACATAGGAGTTCATGTCTCCTACAACATGATTTCTTAGAACGCGGAATATTTTGGGAACCTATTCTCCGCGTTGTAGAAGGGATAGCTGTACTTAATACACCGTTTATTGTTGCCCTGATAAAGTTATATTATTCTCTAAGTTAATTTGATTTAAAATTGAAATATCTCTATAATTTCTGATTAGAACAAATGACTTTGTTTCTCCCATTAAAATTGTTCTCCAAACGCACGCTAGCGGCTGAGTCAAAAACTAAACTTCTCAATCAAAAATTAATCTCTACTAATAGTTTCCTATCCGAGTTAATTTTATACACCCAACTCTTTTTTTACACGGTAGATACGTTCCTCAAAAATCCGTGTAAAAAAAGAGGCGTTTCCTATAGTAAAATGGGAGATACGTTTCAAGTCATCTGAAAACCGTGTAAGATGAAATAAAGATCTATATTTACTTCGAAAAACCGTGTAAAAAATGTTGAGAACTATAAAATTTCAGAAATGCAAACAAATTGTATGTTCATATGGCATTTTATCGAGCATTAAAACTTAAAATAAATAATTCATATAGGTGTAAAATTGGTAGAGCAAGCAAAAAACAAAAGAAATCTGTTAATCCAGATTTAAGAACAGATAAATTAAAATAGAAATAAAGAAGAAATATTTACATAGCTACATTATTATTCGTCGCTACTTGATAACAAACGCAATTGTTTGCGAAAAACTGGACTAAAATCGGTATTATCAATAGAGATATTCATCGAATTATCCAATGGTGACTTTCGTCCGGTAATAGAAAGCTTTTGCGCCATTGACTTTCTTATCGAAAAATCTTTTATAGAAAGTTGAACTTTTTGTTTTTGGGATCTCCCAGTTACTAATATGTATGTTCATTTCAGCAATGGTGCCAAGTGTGGTAACAGTGATTTTGTAAACGTACTAGATTAAAAATTTTTTACAAAAAGAAACCGTGTAAAAAAAGAGTTGGGTGTTGGGAGCTGAATGTTTTAGTTAGTTGTTGGCTTTTCTTTTTGTTTGTACGATTTCATAAATCTCGTAAATAAAAATAAAATATAATTAAATTAACTTTTGTAAGAAATGTTTTATTTAAAATCTTATTTGTTACTTATATATACATATACAGTGGCGAGCAAAAATGATGCATCCTGCCACATTCTTAATAAAAGTACTATAAAATCCTAAATAAATAAGCAAATTAAAGACAACTTGAGGTTTATATTACTTTTTTGATATATTTTTTGAAGATACAAAAATAAATTTAAAAAAATAAAATATACTTCATTTATTTTCTAAAAACTTAAACAATTCACTTTTGCACGTATTTGAAATTTTTAAATATTTATTAATTTTTAATATTTTGTCCACAGTCCTTTATTTTTTTCCGCTTTTAATGCGCTTGGGTATACTTTCCAGTAAATTTTTGTGTTGTTTTTTTTTGGTATTTTTCTTCATTCATCCTGTATCCTAGTCCAAAATTCGTCTAAATTGGTAGGAGATCTTTCACATGCTGCCAGTCTTCTCTTCATAATTGCCATTAAATTTTCTATTGGTAAATCCGGGCTTTATGGTGGCCATTTAATCAATTGATAATGTTGATGGCACAACCAATTTTGAACAATTTTGACGCTGTGTTTTGGATGGTCATCCTGCTGGAACAACACTTTCTTCAATGAATTCAGACAATTTTGTTTGAAGAATACTGATATAGATTTCTTTTCCCATTAAAACGTCTATTTTTACCTCCACCTCCATGTTAGGTCTTAGGTCGTAGGGTAGCTCACTTGAGCACGCATGGCGGCCCGTTGTGATGCCACGGGTGAAACGCAGTCCCTGTACTAACCAAGTTCCGCCAAATCAGGGAAAGGAAGAAGTTGGTCAGCGCAAGGGCTGCACAATAAAAGCACGACTACCCCGCACTGGAAAACCAGCCAGAAAATTTGATGAACGAAGCTATATCCTTGATATCAATAGATGATAGCTCCGTTAAGCTAACAAGGAATGGGGTGCCAAGAGACGGGCACTGGCAAAGAAAGTGAACCGCGCTCTCCTCTTCCTCAGTGGACCTACATCCACGGCAGAAGTCGTTGAAAGGGAGCCTCATTCTCTCGGCGTGCCTACCCATGATGCAATGACCCGTAAGCACGGCCACTACAGTCGAGATGACATCACGACCGAGACTAAGTAATTGGATAGGTGGGCGTCCCGAAGGAACCTCCGCGCAATGGTCAACTTGACCGAGGCAAGTGGCATACCCATCTCAATAGAAGAGGATTCCGGAAGGAGCGCACCAGCTCTGGCGAGCTCGTCGGCCCGACAGTTTCCCGGAATATCACTGTGCCCGGGGACCCACACCAGAGAGACCCTGGTGAAGCGCCCCGAGACTAGGTAGAGACAGCGACGACATTCCCTAACGATCCTAGACTTGATCCGAAAAGATCGAGACGCGACTGAAAAGAGCATCGTTAACGAGGATCCATTGAGCGGCCCGGTAAATTGCCATCACCTCCGCCTGAAATACACTGCAGTAGTCCGGCAGACGGAGAGAAATATTCAGGTCCAGTTTCCTAGAATAGACGCCGCTTCCGACCCCAACCTCGAGTTTAGAGCCGTCAGTATATATATCCAGGATATCCGGGGGAACGATCGTATCAGGATTCCAGTCATCCCTACTCGGAATCAGAAAGTGGAAACATCTATCAAGACAATGTTCAGCAGGGAAAAAGTCGATGTTCCCAGGGACCACCGGGACAATCTCCAGAATTGTGGAGTGACCAAAAGGTACAATGTGCCAACGAGAGAGAGCATTAAGTCTAATCGCAGCAAACTTGGCCACCTGCTTTGTGAGAAGCACAGTAGGTAGCCAGTTTAGCATTGCGAACAAGGCTTTCGTGGGGGTGGTGCGTAGAGCACCAGTTATATGAATGGCGGCAGACCTTCTGACCTTGTCAAGAAGTCTGACGTTATATTGTCTGTCCAGACCAGTCCACCAGAACGCAACACAGTATAAGAGGTTGGGTTCGATGACCGTGGAATATATCCAACGGATGATCCTTGGGCGAAGACCCACCTGGCAGCCAGATTCGCCCTCCAGTTCAGTTTGGGATCGAGGATCAGGCCTAGATATTTGACCTCGGGACTCAACGTGAGTCTGGTCCCACCTATGCTGGGAAGGGAGGTCAGAATTTTATATTTCCTCGTAAAAAGAATCGTATCGGTCTTAGAGGGGTTAATAGACAGTCAAAAATCCCTACACCAGTCGAACACGATTGACAGCGCCAAGTTCAGCTTGTCCGACAGTGTCTGCGGACAAATTCCCGACGCAACAATGGCAATGTCGTCAGCGTAAGCTATGACCTCATTGCCAGATTGCTCCAGTCCCCTCAGGAGTGAGTTGACTGCAAGATTCCAGAGAAGAAGTGTACCCCTACGAACCATTCTCTGACAATTCGAGGCCCCCACTGTGGAGGTCACTATCCTCGATTTGAGGAGAAGCTCGATGAACCTGACCAGATCCTGTCCCAGGTTCAGAGAACCGAGTGCCCTAACAATGGCGTCCGGGTTGACGTTATTGAATGCGCCCTCAATGTCCAGAAAAATGGACAAAGTGTATTCCCTAACATGCATGGACTTCTCCACCCGAGAGATAAGCGAGTGAAGTGCTGTTTTCACTGATTTACCTCTCGTATACGCATGTTGGGAAGTGAATAGAAGCGCTGAATCAATCGAGGCCCTAATATGAACCTCAAGGACTCTTTCCAGTGTCTTCAGAAAAAAGGAACACAGACTTATGGGTCTATAATCATTTGCCCCAGTATGGAACGGTTTCCCAGCCTTGGGAATGAAGATCGCCCTAGATATTCTCCAGCTCAAAGGGATGTAGAGGAGCCTGAGACTAGCGTTATAGATGGCAAGCAACCAGGGGAGGATTATCTCCTCCCCATGTTGAATGTCACCTGGAATAATACCATCCGGTCCTGGTGACTTGAATGGTTTGAAAGACCTAACAGCCCATTGCACTTGGCCAAGGGTAAGGGACAGGGGGGAATAGTTCCCAGACCGTGGTTCATTAACCTGATAAAAGGCCTGGCCACCAAGTGTGACACTTCCTAGAAAGTGAGTATCAATGAGTAGCTCAAGTGTCTCCAAACTGGACGTAGTCCAACGTCCGTCAAGTCGTCGGATACAGTCAAGTGATTTATGAGTGGAACTTAGAATTTTACGAAGACGGCCCGTTTCGGCAGAGGATTCTATGCTCGCGCAATAGTTCCTCCATGAGGCCCTCTTCGCTCGCCTCACAGCGTATTTAAGTTCCCTCTTTTTGGCCTTGTAGGTAGACCATTCACCTGTCGTCTTCGCCCTGTTAAAGAGCCTACCACAAGATCGGTGTAGATCAACGATCTCTTGGTTCTACCAGGGCGGTTTACGCTTGCCCCTATGGGCAGAGGATCTGACGGAGGAAGTGGCTGCCGCCCTAAGAGCGGTTGACAGTGTGTCAGCAGCCCTATCCACGTCGAGACGGGTCGTTATAGTCGACGGGGTAGAGGGAAGGCTGCAAAGCAGTTTCTCTCTAAAAACGGTCCAATTCGTGTTCCTCCTGTTGACCGGAGGGGTCACGAAAGGAGGACACGCGTTCGTGTCAATAATGAAGGTAATGTATCTATGGTCCGAAAAGGAGCATTCATGAGATACAAACCAGTTCTTGAGGTTAGTAGAGAAATCGGAGCTAACCAGAGTGATTTCCAGCACCACCTTCCTAATAGAAGTCAGGAAGGTTGGCTCATCACCCCGATTAGCTATAGCTAGGTTATTACTTATAATAAAATCAAGGAGGCACTCTCCCCGTTCATTGGTACCGGAACTACCCCACATCGTGTGGTAGGGGTTGGCATCTGCTCCGATAATGACCGGAACTCCGCGCAGCCTAGCATCCGTTACCAGTCGACCAATGGGATCCTGAGGGGGAGAGAGCCCATAGTCATGAGCCATATAGGATGACGTGATCCAGAAGGTCATCGAGTTAATTTCGACGACCATGGTTGCCTGATGGTTTGAAGTTATTCATACGGACGGTGCCAATAATATTCCTTTTCATCTGATTGAAATCGGTTAATTTTTGTTTCATTCGAGCAGATCACGCGTTTCCTATTCATCAACTGTTCATTTACCAAAAGTTTTGCAAAATTCTGTGCAATTTTGCTTAATAGCGGATAGCAACCCGATTCTGAGAAGTGCTCTTTGAACTGTCCACTCGCTGAAATTTTTATTTATGGCCTTTGCAGCTAGCTTTGGTGTTTTTGTGTCCGTATTCTTCATAAGACGTTCCATAAGACGAACATCGCCATCGGTGAACAATCTTGGTCGACCCTTAGTTGTAGAAACTGGCTGCACATTTCGTCGTTTTCGAGCATACTTGCGTATGAACTAAGCAGTCGCGGTGTGAAGACAAGTTGCGTCCGTAGTAAAGTTTACCGAAGAGTTGTTAGTGTTTACGCGAGCAGAAGTGTTGTGCTTACAAAAAGGTTGTGAACAACGAATTATGAACAAGTGCTATTGTTTATAAAAAGCTTATAAGCAGAGAAGAGTATCGAACGAGCACATATTGTTATAGTTATAGTTGTGTACGCTGTATAAGTTTGAACAGTGGTACATAAAAGTAGTGTGGATAATAAAGAGAGTTACATTAAAATAAACACATATTTGTTGTTACTTGGTTTGTAATCAACAAACTCATATATAAACGTTTTTAAACAGGTAAAAACGTAACAATTGGTGTCAGAAGTGGGATTGTAAAATCCAAAAGTAAAAATAAATAAATAAAATGATTATCCGAACTAAGAGTGGACCGACATAAACGAGAGTTGGGTAAGCTGGAACTGCCAACAGCACAAAGAATGAACTGCAGAGGCGGTTAAGAGAACAACTTCAGCTTCAGGGCATCGACAATGAATTCTACGAGTTCGAGGATGAAGAGGAACGAGAGTTACAGGCCTCTGCAACGCCTAGCTAGCTGCTATGATGGAGAAAATGCAATTTGTCAATCAGAAACAATGTGAACAAATGGTGGAGAAAATGGAAGAAGCGAATAAAAATCTATTTGCTGAGGTCAAACTTCTGGCGAAGATACAAGAAGCTTCTAGAACCTAAAATCAAAAACTTCTGGCTGAAGCACAAGAAGCTGCTAGAGCCGAAAATTAGAATCTTCTAGCTGAAGTACAAGAAGTTTCTAGAAATGAAAATCAGAATCTTCTGGCTAAAGAACAAGAAACTTCTAGAAACGAAAATCAGAAACTTCTAAAGCTGAGAACCAAAAGTTTTTGTTAAAAATGGAAAAGAAACTGGTAGTGACAACAGAGAAGCTGCAGGAAATACGCGAATCATTCAGCCAAAGAATTACTACTGTCGAGGAAAAGGTGTTAGATTTTGAAAAGACAGTTGACGGAAAACTGATTATAATGGAGGAGAAGATGAACAACCTCCAAAGCCAGCGGCCGGAACCAGTGCGCTTCGTGTCAAAAAGTACCGGCAAAATATAACCTCCTTACTTTGATGGTAGCTCACCCCTATCCGTCTTCAAATTCCAATTTGAGACAGTAGCCAGTAGAAACGAATGGGACGATGAGGAAAGGGCTTTGGAACTAAGTTCGGCGTTAAAAGGTGTCGCAGCTCAAATCCTAGAAACTATGCCAGTCAGCTGCAGAAACAACTACAAGGACTTAATGGCGGCGTTACAGAGTAAATTCTGCGACGACCATAAATGGGAACTGTACCGCATGGAGTAAGATGCCTTAGCGCATAAGAGTCATTACAGGCCTTTGCAATGGAGGTTGAGAGGTTGGTACAGCTTACATACCCAAGAGAAAACCACCCGTTGATGGACAACTTTAAGACCGAGGCGTTTGGTAATGGAATACGTGACGCAGACATCAAATTAACGGTATATTCTACACAGAAAGCAACCTTTGCAGAGACCGTGCACGGGAGACCAATCGTACTGTATCTAGACCAGTAAGCAAAGTGCGAAAAATGGAAGTAGTGGAGGAGGAAGAATGCAGTTTTAAAAAATTTAAAGAGATGTTCAAGCATGTTTTGGAAGAGAATGGCCAAAAGGTCAAACTTAAGTGCTTCAACTGTGGAAAAAGTGGTCACTTCCAAAGGAACTGCAAAACGCTACGCAAAAGATCCAGATGCGCCTCACCATCAAGGGATAAAAAACGGGCGAACTACCAAGCACCTTCACAAGAGTCCCTGTTAAACTAAAACGAGCTAATACTGAGGGGCAAGTGTTGGCTCCCACAAGCGAGGGTCCTACAATCTCAATATCAGTGACGCAACAGAAAAACAGCAATCATACGGCGTGAGGATACATAAATGGCAGGCGACACTTCTTCACATGTGGACCCCGGTGCTACGGAGTCTATCATCAGACCAGATGTTATGAAGGAGAAGTGTGAGGCGCAATGAACGACTTCGGACAGCCACTGGAGAGTTTGCTGCCGTCCACGGGAAAATAGAGTCGTAAGTAACGATAGCCAACATTAGTGTAAGTCACGTCTTTATTGTTGCCGATATTGTGGACGAGGTTATCATTGGTGCCAACTTTATGGCAGCTCATGGTATCAATTTAAATATGGGACAACAGATAATCAGTTAGCAAAATGTGGAGATACCGCTCGACGTCGGATATAAGCATCAAGTGCACGCACAACAAAAACTGCCACATCAAAGTGAATCATTGATATGGGCGTGTATGGAGGAAGATTGTGAGGAAAACCGCATGTGGGTTGTGGAATCAGCAGAAATACAGACGGATTTAGTATCAGCAAAGGCCCTCGTCAAATCTATAGAACAGAGAATACTCCCGGTGAGAGTGCTAAATTTATCAGGCAATGAAGTCAAAAGTCGGTCAATGTGTTCCAGTTGAGGCGATAATAAACAGCAAACAATCGCCACAAACTGGCGACATATCAGTCAAGAATCAAAAGGAATTTGGTGAAATGGATAGCAGGCTTAGCAGCTCCAAATACAAAGAAAGCAAAAAGCTGCTAAAGAGGTATGCTTTCGCTTTCACTACGAACAATAGAAGACAAGGAAGAACAGCTTTGGTCAAATTGAAATTGATACTGCAGAAGCGAGACCGATAAAGCAGGCACCCAGAAGCATACCACTGGCGAAGCAGAATGAGGACAACGAACTAGTCGACGAGATGAAGAGGAGCGGTTTAATCGAGCCGTCATCAGCTCCGTGGAGCTCACCTGTGGTCTTAATCAAGAAGAAAGATGGCAGTACAAGATTCTGCGTAGATTACAGGAAGCTGAATGACGTCACTAAAAAGCACAGTTACCCGCTTCCGAGAATTGATGACACATTCGACAGGCTAGCTGGAACGAAGTGGTTTTCCACATTGGATTTACAAAGCGGTTATTGGCAGGTGGAGATTGCAGAAAAAGACAAAGAGAAAACTAAATTCAGTGCAAATAGCGGTTTATGGCAGTTTAAAGTTATGCCATTTGGACTCTGTAATGCTCCGACCACATTTGAGCGGCTTATAGAACGTGTACTCAAATGACTTCAGTGGAAGACGACATTATAGTGATGTGCAGAACGTTCGACGAACACCTCAAAAGCCTGGGAGAAGTTTTGTAACGAATAACATCGACTGGATTAAAATTAAGCGTGAAGAAATGTGCATTCTTCCAAAAACAGGTGAAATATTTGGGGCATCTTGTAACAGCAGATGGAATATCTACTAATGAAGATAAAATACGAGAGATAAATGACTGGCCTCGTCCCCAGAATCTTCATGAACTCCGTAGCTTTTTGAGATTATGAATATACTGCAGACGTTTTGTTAACGTTGCTGCAAGCTTGCATGAGCAACAAGAAAAGGCATTTCAGACACTAAAAGATCTATTGTGTGCCGCACCAGTCTTGGCGTATCCAGTCCTAGGAGAAAAATTCATTTATGACAGTGATGCTAACGGATATGCTATTGGTGGCGTACTTTCCCAAGTGATCAATGGGACAGAGAAAGTCGTGGCCTACTATAATCGCACACTGTCAAAGTCTTAAAGAAACTATTGTATGACTCGACGAAAGCTATTTTCCGTGCTGGAGTTCATCAAACACTACCATAAGTACCTGTATGGTCAACGTTTTCTGCGAAGGACCGATCATTCTGCTCTGAGATGGCGGCTGCAAGTTAAGCACCCTGAAGGACAGTTAGCACGTTGGATTGAGGGCCTCCAGACTTACGACTTCAACATTGAACACCGAAGAGGCATAAAACATTGGTCATTTACATTATGAAGTGAGTAGATCTGATCCCAGATGAGCATTTTCATCAATTAGGACCAATTGATCACTTACATTATGAAGTGAGGAGGTCTGATCCCAACAGAATTATCAACATTATTGAGACTCATAGACAAGTTATAAGTTAAGAAGAGAAAACGTATGTACATAACATATGTATGTATTGGCCATTACAACCCTTCAGTCAGAAGGCCTTCAGGCCTAGCTTCTCGCTCTATTCATATTGTGTGTGCTCATTTTATACATGAGTAGCGACTCCGAACGACAGTTTTTTGAGATATTTTTTCATGACATGTTTATTTAGTCTTAAAGTTTTTGCCAGAAATCTACTGAGAGGAAATCGTCGAAGAAATACTTTTTTTTTATATTTCGTTTTTATGCCTGACATAGCATACGAACGCGGACTTTACATCTAATCAGTCAACGCACTACCTATTAGGCTACGGCGAGTTCGATGCCTTGATTAACAAATATGAGTTCGATTAAACCGCCGGAAAGTGAATCCTTTTTTGGTAACTTTTGAAATTTTGGTTAATAAAAAGTATTAAATTTCATTATTTTTAACAATTGAAATGTGTGTGACATGTTAAATGTTTAATAGAAATATCACTTTATTAAGAAAATTAAATATTGAATTAATAAATTATTGAAATTTCTTATCCATTAAATAATCACATGAAGTAAATTTGTGAATTGAAAATGAGTATCGATAAATAAATATTGCCCTTTGGAAAAATAATAAATAGTTATAAATAAAAATGTATACAAATATATAATATAATATAATATAATAAATAAACGAGTGATAAAAGAGGGAATGGAATGATAACATCTTACAAAAATTGCATACATTAATTATTTAACTTAATTATTAAATTATTATTAAAATTTGTGCAATATAGCGATTGTTAAATATACTATATAGGGTTTGAAAAATTCCACACTAATATGAAATATTGATAAATATTGATAGATAAACAACGTTAATAATTCTTCACAAGATATAACAAATATACGCTCTGGTGTACTTCAAAACTTATTACCATCGGAAACGACTACTAAAATGTTTTCTATCTAATTCAAACATTTATTATAAGTGATTAAATATTTCAATTTGGAATTAAACTTTTTAAAGATTATACATAGGATTATTAGTGGCATCGAATAGCTGTTTGCCAGTTGATTCAATCATTGCTTGTAGTGCAATGCTACGTTGCTTTGACACGGCTTTACGTAATATTAGTTCAAACAAATTATTTTCATCAACATTATCCATGGGTAAGTGATCACGGCTAATATCCTGTGTTAATTGATTTTTATTTTCAATCTGCTCCTGTTCGAATATTAAACCACCAATATTTGCATCAATTGCTGTTATACACTCTGTATTAAATTCTTTAGCCCAAAGCTGTATATTGCGCTTATGAAGAACATCTTCAGGGAAGCATTGCAATAATTCTTCAAAGTTCAAGTCTTCCACTAGGTTATTAAGGAGGTCTAAGAAGAAATTTGTCATAAAAAAATTCAAATTTAAATTGACTCTAACAAGTAATCACCTGTAATGTACGTTCTCCAATCTGGCAAAAGATCTTTCCTGGTAACAATTTTGTGTAGTAGAGGTTCCCATTGTTGTGGTGTAAAGTTCATTGACTTTAAAATTACAAACAAAGTTAATTTTGTTTTAATAACATTTTTCAACTTAATCTTACCTTTCCATACTGCCATAAATATTCAGGTCTAAAGTTCAACACGTAATTTACGGCTAAGTACTTGGGTAATACAATTATTATAAAACTATCGATACCAATGACATCTGGTGACTTTTGTACAAATGCAATAAACTCTTCAATAATTTCTTGATAGATTTTAGGTGAGGATAGTAAAGACTATAATTAAAATATAAAATGCATATGAATATGTTTATTGTGTATATTTTATTTAATGATTCTACCTGAATTTTTAAAATTAAAGTTATAAGTTCGTTATGCCAAGCAACGTAATGAATTTCATTTTCTCCATCTTCTTTATTTGGATAACTAAAGTCGCAGCGTCTAAATGGCGGTAAACGATTTAAATATTGAGGACGATCTAAGAGACTGGGTATAGGTCGAATATATAATTTTAAATGCTGTTCAAATTTTTCGCCATTTAACTTATAATCAGGAATTAATGGCACAAATAATGTCTTTTGTCCATCATCTTTCGCATCTTGTGCTTGTGGTTTTCCATGATAGGGCTCATTGTTGTGATGTTGTTGGGTGCGCAACTCTTGCAAGTGACGAATCATATATGATATACATTCAACTCGTAAGTTATGAAATTCTTTATTTAATGATTTCTGTTCAACATCGGCCGATTGAATGTCAGTTATTAAATCAGTTAATGCTTTTAAGCGCCCCATATACATACGAAGTAATATTTTTAAGCCTTTATTATTGATTTCGTTCTCATTTTTAATGTGTTTTTCATCTATATTTAAAAGCGATGTGTTTGAACTACGTTTAAACGGAGACTGTTGTTCTTGTAACTGATCATAAACAATACGATTGCAATGACTAGATACTCCTCTATCATCAATTGACGAGCTAGCTGCTGAATTTGTTTCACCAATAGAATTAGCAATGGATTCACTGTCTCTTTCGCTGTTTTCTTTAGAGAAACCCTCATCAAACTCTTCATCGATTTGTGGGGGAGTATTATTTGTGGGAGCATCCTGATTGCTATTCAATGTATTAACATCAAATAATTCATAATAGTATACCTAAAATAATAAAAATTAAAAAGTTGTTGATGAGTTTATTATACATGTCATTCTGTAAACCGAATTCGAGTAAATTTTTCGTTTAAAAACGAATTCACATTTTTTGGTGTTCTCTAAACCGAATTCACATAATTTTTCTCATTTAAAAAACGAGTAAACAAGTAAAACTAATGTAATATTATTCTAATAAATTGCATATAAAAATTTAAGTCTTTTTTATAAATTTTTGTCAAAATTCACTTCCAAATATTTAAATTAAAAATAAATTCATTTAAAAAACATTCCAAAACTTTTTCATATTTTCGTTCAAAGTACGAAAAAATTAGTCTTACATGACTCCCAACCTATGACGCCGGGCAACAGCGTTGTCAACTATAAATTTTTAAAAAGCACCAAATTCTTTAAAAAAAAACGCGCAATTTTGACAAAAAAGCACTAAAACATTAAAATATTTATTTTAATTTTATCAGCATATATAATTGGTCATGACAACCCTTCAGTCTGGGTTATTGACCTAGTTTCTCACACCACTTATGTTTTTGTGCGTTAATTTTATACATGAGTGACGGGACCTCCTACAGTTTAAAGTCGACTCCGAACGACTGATTTTTGAGAAACTTTACATGGCAATTTTTATTTACTTTACTCTCAGAGTCTTCAGCCCGAAATCTGCTCAGATTGAATCGCCAAAGAAATGGGGATCGAACCCTGGCTTTACGTCTAAGAAGCCAACACACTACCTATTAGACTAAGGCGACTTCATCACCAATTTATATAATCAGTAAAAAAATGTACGAATTTACAATTTAGTACAAAAGTCTATCGTCTAGCCTATAGTCTACTCTAGCCTATAGTCTAATCTATAGACTTTTAGAATAGTTTATAGACTAATTTTTAGTCTATGTATATACTAATTCGATTTATTAAGACCTTCAACGTAAAAAAGTATTATTGTTAAATATCTTCGCCCAAAATTGTTTTTAATTTCCAAAAGGTCAAATTGATTTCTATATTTTTTTGTTTTTAAATTTTTGAGCTGGTGTCACTGACATGAAAAGAAAAGCACTAAAAAAAGCACTAGGCACTGACTTGAAAATTTTCCGCGTCGAAAGTTTTAAAAAGCACTAAAAACAGTGCTAAAAGCACTGAGTTGACAACGCTGCCGGGCAATCCAAATTTTGTAAAAAAAATTTTCTGATTTCATCTCTAGTGAGTTCAAAATTAATCCATAATGAACACAAATTGTTTTCCACCATTCTTTTGATATCGTACTACGCCCAAGACTAAGATGTGTTCCATTTCCAATAACACCTTGAAATAAACAGCTAAAAAACGAGGAATTGGTGTGAGCTGAAATTTCGCAAGAATACATCCTTCTTGTATTAAGTCACCGATACTGTACAATATCATTACAAAGCCTTCCTTATTAAAGCGGTAAGGTTCAATGAATCTAAAAAATGAAAATAACTTACATCTGGACAAATTGGATTTCTACTGTATAAACTAGAGGGGTGCACGAGACATATAAAATTGCGCACTATTTCATTTTTCTCAAGACCGAATAGTGATTGTAGCTGCAAATATAAATAACTGTGAAGCAAATATAGTGTAGTGAATTTATGGCGCAAGCAAAGGATGTTTTTGTTTTTTAACGCTATTTTATTTTCATTTTCCATAATAAATTTTTTTTTTATTTTTTGATTTGCCACTGCAAAATTGTTTTTAAATCACTTGCGCACGTAAAATCGTACCCTACTCACAACAATGAATAAGAAAGGTCTTAATGTTTTGCTCTTTGCTTGCTCGCCAGAATTGCCATTTAAACTTTTCATTTCTTGGGAAAATAATATTGCATCAAATACACCCTTGTGTGGTGTAAATATTAATAAATTGAGTGTGAAATGAAGCATTTTTCAGTGCCTTGGTTTCTTAAAACGGTACAATAAATACTTCACCTGATCTGATCTATACACTATTTACACCATTTATAAGTGACCGAGAATGGAATACAACTCTCATGTAAGGACATGATGCTTCTCAACCGTTTACGAGCTCGGATATTTCTCGAGCGAAATGAGGGGACTTGTTTATTAAAATCGTGTATTCCTAAGTAACACTCGTCTTCCTCGGCCAGCACATCCTTATGCGGTCGACCATAAGGCCAGCGTATTGCACACCGCCTTAGAGACAAAGTTCATTTGGTAGACGGACTATTCGTATGTGGAACTCCCTTCCTACAGAGATGTTTCCTGTTACTTATGGTATAAAGGTATTCAAACCTAGTGTCCATAAACATAGCTCCCTTTTTTCTTCTTCCTACAATATATTTTCATAGTTCTAAAAATAATACCATCCTCTGAGTGTTGGTTGTATGAAAAAATAATAGGACTTGACATGATCTTTCGATGTTGATATTAGAAGTTATAAATGAATTTTTAAAATTGTCAGCGCCGGCAAAAGATGATTTATGCTCCTGTTATTTAGAAGTTGTCATTTTTTGGCTTTTAAGGGATTAAAAAGGTATAAAATACAGAAACGTCATCACAGGTATTCGAAAATAACTTAAAAATATAATACTTTACTTCTTGTTATTACTAGCATAAATTGTAACAACAACAAAGCAAATATAAAGTTTAAGGAGGCTTTTAACGTACTAAAGTAAAGAAAATTTTGTAAATTTTTAATTGCTAAAAATCGTAAAATTGACGATATCTCGTCAAATCTGGCAGCTATCCCAGTATATGTATATAATAGGTAAACCTAACAACATCCTTTAGTACTTAACTATAAAGGAATACAAAAGTTTATGAGATCTGAAATGGAAACAAAAAATTTTACAGTGATGAGACAGAATACATATTTAGGTAATGCAATAAAGTAAGGAAAAATGTTTAAATAGCTCTATATAAGACACTGAGGTGCTATGGTGTTTTTGACTTCCAAATAGTGCTAAAAAATGTACAATTGTACCAACTTTTTCATCCCTGCTCACAACACAAAGCATAGTTCCGTTACTTTACAGGCAAACGAGAGCTGTTGTACACATTGAATAAATGAGAAATACACATTTCAGTGCACTCGTAAAATCAAGAGCAACAGAAAAGAGTACACTACAGTATTGCATTCGGTGAAGGGTAAGCTAGTAGAATGTTTTGTGCACACCTCTGGTATGTACATAACTCTCATTTGTAACACTCATAGGCTTCTTGCCTTCTTCGTATATTTAAATGCAGTATTTTTTTTATTTTTAACACAATTTATAAAACTTAACACAAACGCTGCAAGCATTTTAAATACTTTTTAATGTTTTTAGAGCCTTTTTAATTGAAAATATTTTTATTTTTCAATCAACAGCTGGTTTTGAAGTTTAAATTAAAATTTGTAATTAATTTCGAATTATACCAAAACGAGAGAGATTTGGAGAACACCAAATAGCAATTTAATCGGTTTAAAAAATCTCTCGCTTTTCAAAACAAGTCGATTTATAGGACAGACATGATTATCTAGAATATTTAAGACCTAAACCTGTTTAAAGCTTTTTATTTTTACTTTCAAAATATAAATTAAAAAATTAAAATTATTTTATCGATTAAAAGAACAAAAATTTATTTGTTTTTGCTGATAATAATAATGATAAGTTGCAAAAGTAATGTTTCCTCATCAAATTATGATTAAAATCTTCTTCGTTTCCGAAAATTAATCTTTCATTTTGTAATCAAATTTCAAAAGCTTCGCATACGGAAACACATTTAGTGTTAAACAAATTCAAAATGCTTGAGTTAGCTAACTTCGAGACTAGAAAAAGCGCCTTACTTTCACCTGTTACAATTTATTATGATTACTTCATGATCGCACTGCGTTTTTGAACAACAAATGTCAAATGCTTTTTCGTAGTTAATGCTACAGTGATCATGCGATGTTTAAAACTTACATCATTTCAAGAAAGTATTTTTTGAGAGAAGTTATGAACGTGTTCATCAAATTATTTAAGATGCAAAACGAACAATAGGTAGAAGACAAGAAAAACGACAACACTTCTTAGAGAAAGCCATTGCAAATAAACAGTAGCGAGTGAAAAAATGCAACTCGATGCCATATTATGTTCAACACCGCGTCTTATATACAGAATGTTGTTTTTTTACAGAATGGTTGCGAATATCTTTGTTTTGGGGGTCGACGAATGTAATTCAACCCATCAGAGCCAAATAAGTTAAAATTTGATTCGTCGCTCCACAAAACTTTGAGCCACTGCTCTTTTGACCAACGTAGATATCGTCTAGCAAAGTAAAGCCTGTTTATCCAAAATAATAGAAAAAAATGTTTGCTTATAATCACGGATAATAGAGGTAAACAATCGGTTAAACGATGTAAAAATTTGGTTTTTCCATCCCGGGTAATTGATGGTGCCGGATAATCGAATCATGGATAATCAAGGTCCTACTGTAATAAATTTGAAATATAGAAACCCATAATTGCTCGTTTGCAGAATTAGTACCATCCACTGTCGTTTTCCCAACCTTTACTAATTTTACTATTTGACGGTCTTAGCGGGCACTTTCCACGATATTTGTTTGACGATATCGTGATGATATCCGACAAACCGTTGATTTGTTTATATTAAATTGGATGAGCAACTTCAATCATTGGTTTGCTTTCTTCCAGAACCCTTATAATGGCCTTTAACACATTGCGTTGTTTTTTTTTTTTTTTGCTAGGTTCATTTTTTTTTATAAATCTAAAAAAAAATAAGGAGAAAGGGAAGTAAACAACCCTTTCTGATCTTTTTTAATAAAATTTAGAAATCAACGAATAAAAAAACTAAAGTAGAGTGGAATTGCATAACCTTATAAATTTCGAGTCTAGATTGAATATCATCTGACAGCATTGCATTTTTCTCGCTACTGTAGCCGACATAATTCCGAGTGTCTAAAATCATATTCAATGTTCAACACTACTGCAATGGTCTATGCTATTAATAATATATAAATCTTTAAAGGTTATATAAATATTTAAATAAACACAATAAACAGCAGTAAATCGCAGTTAAATTTATTACTTGACATTTGTCTAACCACCTAATTTAGTGTCTTGTATTTTATCAAACAAAATATTAATATTTTAAGTAATTCCATTAAGAAGCGGCTATTGGTAATTGAAAGAGACAACACATAATGTTAATATTTTACTCACCTGCAAAATATTAACAAATACTTTTTGGGATGTTTGATAACCCTTTTGTCCAATATGAGATGCAATATAGTTTAAAAATAACTGCAAAATCGTCTCCAAAGTAATACTGTGTTCAACACATAGTGCATGTATGAAAACATCACTTATTGCCTCTATTAATTCCGTTTTTTCTGTTGCCAATAGAATCGTTTCTGTGAAATCAGAAAATGAAACAACTTCTTGACCTGCGGTTTGCATGTTACTAACGGGAGCACCCTGGTGATTATTTTGCACTGATTTACGTTTGTTTTGTTTCGCATGAGGTGATGGAGTAGTTTTGGATGAACTATTTGGATATTCGATCGTTTTTATACGCTTTTGTTTTTGAAATAAAACCGTTGTATCATCAAACAAAACATTTTTATATTTTATTAGTGCAACAGCCAAATCGTGACGACTGGTGCGAGTTACAACTTCTTGAGATAAAATATAATTTGACATCCTACAGGCGGTAACAGCAAGCAAGAGATTATCATCAGGTTTTCTATGGTACGAATATGAAATATAAAACATTCGCTAATTTATATACTCAATAAATTAAAATAATTATACTCACAAAGTGTCCAAAAATTTTAAGTAATTTATAATTTCGCCGCTTATAGTATCGGCAACAACAGGAGATTCTAACATAACTTGTGGAATGTATTCTGGCGAATATTTAATAAACATATTAAGAAATTCTAATGAAAGGGAAACTTGAGTAAACCCTTGTTTTATTACACGGCTTGGAGTGAAGAATGGTTTTACCAACTGATTTAAGAAGGAAGCCTTTAAGCGATCCATTCCTAAATTCATTAAAAACAATTTCACTGTATAAATTAAACCATGAAGATTATCTGCAATAGTAGAATTGTCATTCTCAGGTATTGGAAGGTTTTGCAAATCTTGACTTTTTTCTTCGTCCACATAGGGAAAATTATTTACGTAGTTTTCATAAATTTCCGATAATTGCAGGTTACACATTTTGTAAAATCCTGATGCCTGCATATATATTTCCTTCTTTTTAGATCTTATTGAAAAATCAGCCAATTTTCGACAATTAGCCATGAATTTTAATCGCAAATTCGCTTCTCTTTCTTCAGTTAATTTGTTAAATTGCAGAGATATACTCATTCTTAACATTACATGGGCTTCTTCCATTAGATCATAAAAATTGCTACTACTAGCGGAGCGATATGTCTCAGCTATTGACTCCAAATCATCCACTACTTGTTCTACTAATGGAATCTCAAGATTGTACAGAGTCCACTCATTATTAACAGATTGTTGATTAGAATAACTGCTGCGCAACATATTATGCTTAGCTTTCGCTTCAGCAATCAAACGGGCTGCAATATTACGCTTTCCTTCACCTGTACTACGCCTTTTTAAAGCCGTATTAGTGCAATCGCTTGAAACTGGGCCACTTAAAGAATTAACTGCACCGTTACTTATCAGAACAACATTATTTCGATTGACACAAACATACTGCACGTGTATAAACGAACAAAGACCGATCACTGTAATTGGGGCATTTACATCAGGACTTGACTCTTCAGGGAAAAGTTGCGCTATTGACGGATATTCAAATCGATTATTGAATAGCTTATGACCAATTCTCGAAGTGTGAGTCTCAACTGAATCAGTAGTTACCGCATAAATAACATAATCATTAATGTGAACTTGCAGAACAGGAGCAGTGAATGAATAGATAGCAATAGGCTTTTCATTTTCATTATACCACTTTCCTTTTTTTGAAAAGAAACAATGTAATAATCAAATAATCAAACACTGTAATAAATTGCCAAACATATATTCACAATATTTCTTACCTTGAGCACAAAACTGATATAAATAACCATCAACACTACTTGCAACTAATAAAGCAAAACCAATACAACTCTGATGTTTATTCGATTTTAAAGTTCGTCGGTTAACATGTTTTGATGTTGTTATTGCGCCTGGGACTTGCTGATTTCCCATATCATATTCAGGGTCATCAATATCATCGCTATCGTTCTCATTACGCTGATAAATAGCTTTCAAGTCCATGCAACGTAAAATTTCAACAACTCGACCACCACCAGCTTCAGAGGATTTCATACAGATTTGTAATAATCTACGGATATCGTATTGCACCATATTTTCTTCATTGTACGCTGATATTATTTTACCATTCGATGAAATGCGCTATGAAAAATTAAACAAAGCCCGATAAAGTCTTCAATAAAAATAAGTTAAAACATATTGGGTTTACCTACCTGAACATTCATTGCTTTTGCTTCATTGACTAATTTAATTTTTATTTCATTAGCTTTGGCTGGCATAATAATTATTTCTTGAGTGTCACACGTTATATTACATTTACCAGTTGCCGCATTTATGCCTGCATCAGAATCACTTTGATCCCATTGGGACTTTAATTCTACTTCAAAATCACGACCGCATGCTGAGTTTACCATGCGAGCGACATTAAAATCAATTGGAGTTCTACCTGGAAAGCCATTTACAGGACGTTCGCTTGCTGTGCTTTGCAAGGAATCTGTTTCAAAACTATTATGGCTATGAGAAGTAGGCCCAGGACTTGTCTTACTTGCCATACTTGATTCCGAATTTGATAATGCATCTTCTACTTCAGTGTCTACATTATTTTCTTCAGCACTGCAGCCGTGTATCATCGAGTTTGGAAAGCCTACGTCTCCAGCTGTACATACGTTGCTCGCTAATACATCCACAACCCGAAATGCTACACAGTATCGATTATTCATACATGCAATTACATTTTCAGCCAAATTTAGTTTCAGCGGCACAAAATTTAGATTAACGAAAAACTTGAAAGGTAGAAAATCTATGTATTTAAATCTAGGTTGAGTACTCTCATGCACGCATTGGGTGTATTCATATAAATATATGCGTTCTTTGCTGCTAACGATGATATTTCCAGACGTCTGAAATGAATAAATAGAATCAACTTTGAATGATATACGTATGTATGTAAGAATATTTCCCAAGACAATATTTATAAATTTTTGGTGGGTGACATAATGTCCATGGACACAATGGCACTTTGTTTGTACCAACAGTGTCATACATACATACATACATAATTGGCCATTATAACCCTTCAGTCAGGATTACGACCTAGCTTCTCACACCACTTATGTTGTGCGCGTTAATTTTATACATGAGTGGAGGGACCTACAGTTTAAAGTCGACTCCGAACGACAGATTTTTGAGAAACTTTTCATGGCAATTTTTACTCTCAGAGTCTTTGCCAGAAATCTGCTGAGAGGAAGTCTCCGAAGAAATATTTTTCGTTTTGATGTTTGACCTGGGACTTCGAACCCGGGCCTTTTGTCTAATAAGCCAACACACTACCCACTAGACCACAGCGACTTCTGTGTCATAATTTATTTAAAAAAATATATAAACTCATTAGTATATATTTTTTTGTTGAAAAATATTTAATTTTTCGCTCACGTGCTGAAAAACGCATATCGCTTAATGTTAACGTTTTCGATTTGAAAACGCCAAATAGGTATTCTTGCAAATGAAATCGCTAAAAATTTAGCGTTTTCAAATCGCTAGGGTATACTGAAGCGATCTGGTCTTTTTTATTCAAACTGTACCTTAAATTAACGATAAAATTATTTTTAGAACTTTTTTTACGATTTATTATTATTATTATATTAGATTTATAATTAAATTACAGAATCTAAGTAATAAAATTAATTAGCACTAGCAACGAGGCCAACGACTCTAGGTAACATTTATAAATAACTTAAATTATGAATGAAATACAGAGTTTGCATATTGGATTGTTAATTAAATAATGATTCCGATTTTCTTGATTAAATTGTAGATTTTTAAAACGTTGGTTTTCGTAGGAGATTTTAATAGTGAGATAGGATTATGAAAACTAAACACATCTGTTCTTGTCGAGTGATAAAGGGGGCAATTTAGGAGAATGTGTTTTACTGTTATACTAGTATTACATCTCGAACATAGCGGAGCTGAATCTCTCCGGAGGAGAAAATTGTGGGTAAAAAAGTATGACCAAGGCGTAGTCGAGAAAATATTTTGATTTGGTGCTCGTCTATATCCGTGGGATACATAGTTGGAATACGATCGTGGTTTATTTCTTTATAGTGCGGATGGTGTTACCCAGACCATGCAAAGATTTGTTGCTGTTGAAGATGTAGTTTTATTAAATTGTCTATACACGTTTCTCCGTTGTTGAATCCAATAGTAGAGGTGTAATACTCCTAAAATTTGGCAGCTTGATCAGCTGCGATGTTTCCTTCTATTTTACTGTGACCTGAAATCCAGAGTAACTGTAACCTACTGCTATGTTTGATTAGCAAATCACGAATTGTTTATAATGTTCCACTTTAAAGAAGCAGGATTACTAATCAATTTTAAAACGGAAAGACAGTCAGTGCAAACCACAGTTTTGTTTTTAGTTGTGAGAGATATAAATAATGGCTGAAGCTTTAGCAACAAATACAGAGGTGTAATTAGGAAGAATTTGTAGACACTTAATATTCTTGTTGAAATCTACTATGCTATGGCATATGAAGTTGTTCCGTTCGTGTCTTTCGATCCATCTGTAAACAATAAAGACCTGGCGACTATTGTTTTTCTAAATAGAGTTGAAAGAATATGGAATCAGGAGTAATTTCTTTTTTTAATTTTTATAGGGATATATCGCAAGATTGTTCGTTGTAAAGCCAGAGGGGATGTTCGAGAGAATAGGTTTTGTTAATTTGGGTATACCAATAGTTTCTGTTAAATTCAATGATTCGCATATAGCTGAGGAGAATCTGAATGTTCTTTTTGCAGATACAGTTTGTCAAAAAAATCTTTGTACATAGAGAAAAATAAGAAAACTTAGAAAAATTCATTGATTTCTAATATAAATAATCAAAATTTTAAATTTTTTCAAACAGAATTTTATAAACATATGTTTTGTTAATATAATAATTAAAAACATTTTATAACAATGACAATATTCAAATGTAAAATATTAAAAAACAAAAACAATCCAATTTACTGCTGTCAAAAAAATGTTTGCACACCTGATAAAATATTAAGATTTATGCGTTTTTTTTTTAAATTTATAGTGCTAATATTTTGTGAGTTCTCTTTGAGCATCAATTAAAGCTTGCTAAGCTTCGGAATGTCATATTCTAATGGTATTTTTTCCCACTCTTCTTTGATGAACTTTACCAAATCGTTTTTATTTGTGGGCGATATTTTCCCTACCTTTTTCTTTAGATGAACCCACTAATTTTCGATAGGGTTTGAGCAAGAAAAACAAAAACTTTGGTGCAGTGAGGTCGCCGTGGTCTAGTAGGTAGTGTGTTGGCTTACTAGATGAAAGACCCAAGTTCGAATCACAGGTCAGACATCAAAACGAAAATTTGAATTTAATTTTTCGGTGACTTCCTCCCAGCAGATTTCTGGCAAAAACTCTGAGAGTAAAAAATTGCTATGGAATGCTTCTCATAAAAAATGTGTCGCTCGGAGTCGACTTTAAAACTGTAGGTCCCGCCACTCATGTATAAAAATTAACGCACACAACAGAAGTGATGTGAGAAACTAGGACGTAGTACAATGGGTCAATTCGATCACCGAGTACTGTACTTGTCAGAATTGACAAGTACACATCCTCTAACCTAACCTATCCTTTGGTGCAGTTGTAAAGTAACCTGGAGTTACATAAATAAGATTTATTTTAAGGATCATTATCTTGATAGTACTTGTGATTAAATTTATTCGGATTAACCGGGTCAATAAAACGAAATTTCTTGAAGCTGGCGGTCAGTTTATTTTATAAAATATCAAGATGTACTTTCTTAGTCATTATTTCATCCAACCACCAACTCCCTTGCTGGATATACAGCCGAATACCATTACAGACAATTTTCCAAACTTTACTGTAGGAATAAGATTTTTATTTTCTGGTGCTTTCAGAGGCATACGCCATCACGGTTCTAATAATTTTTCTCTCAGCTTGTTGCGTCATCTTTTTTGGACTGTCTGTAGATCCCTTTAAATCTAGTTCTCCTTCTTTTTCAGCACGGCATATAATATTATATACAGTCCTGATGTTTAGGGAGAAACATAACGACGATTTCCTTGGCAGATTTGCCTTTGTAGTAGTTGAAATATCCCAATTGTATAAAAATTTTTGAAACTCGTTTCCCGGGCATTTTTTGTATTCAAATATAAAGTCACCTGTTACATAAAAACGATTCCTTCATTATCCATCTCATTTATAAAAAACCCAAAATGCGCAACATTTTTGAAAAAAAAAACGGCATATTTTTATAATTTTTTTTATTATCTTCATTCAATATGCAAAGATTTTCTTGACACTTCTTAGATTGATTAAAATTCTTTTGTTGTTGTTATTATTGTAATGTGTGTTACTATTAGGAAACTATTGATACCATATGGTCGTAGACCAGTACAGTTATAGAATGAGTGCAAAAATAAAAAAATATATAAAGATTCTGTTGTTGAAATTCTTGAATGAAGATCAAATTTTACATTTTTTTGGTCTGTGCAAAGATTTTTTTTGACAAACTGTATTTGTTTCTTAACATCATTATCCACAATCGAATTTTTAGGGACTGATAATTTTGTCAAAATTTTTGACTTAGATTCATAAATTCGGAATTCAATTGAAGGAAAACCTGCCCAGTGATAGATGCCTTTTATGATGTTGATATTAGACTTAGTTGTGTTGCCAACTAAGAAGAGACCATAGTCTACCTTGCTTAGCATCAAGGACTTAACGAGGTATGTAAGTGTGTTGATGTGAACATAGCTCCGTTTACTCGATAAAAATCCAATTAGGTTCTCTCTTTGAACTAGAGATTTTTTCAGAGAGAAGTAATGCTCCTTCCAAGTATACTTTTTTGAAAAGTGAATGCCCAAGATTCTATATTTTTAATCGTATTATTATTAATGTTAATGGTTCAGCCTTTTACGGCAAATATGTAGTTTTTTTGTTTTATCTGAAGAAATTTTAGCGCCGGATTTATGACACCAGACATTAATCTGATCTAGTACCTCCTGAAGTAACTTATTAGAATCATCATATATGCAATAGTCTAAGTGTTTGTAATTATTTGTTATTTGATGAATCTCACTAAATGCCGTTGTCCAATGGGTAAATGGATGAATATACTCCGTTCACTCTCACTCTCATCAAAAAGGAACAGATAAATGTAAATATTTTTAGGCCGACTTTCCATTTGTGAAGAAGAGATTGGACAGTATTCTTTAATATTTAATGAATTTTTTGTAGTTTAGAGAATAGGGATTATTGAAGCTGTTTTCCAATCTGTTGGGATTATGTCCGATTCAAAAATGTCATTAAATAGTTTTAATAGACGTAGTTTCGATTGCAGGCTGGTGTTTTGTATCATTTGGTATGAAATTCTGTCAAAGCCAGGTGTTGAACCTTTATCTTTAGATAGAGCTAGTTGTAGTTCCGATATTGTAATTGTTTTCTCTATAAATTTAGCATTCTTATTAATACCATAGCTATGACACTGTGGCATATTTTTTGATTAGATGAATAGATTAGAGAAGTTCAGTTGTCCGCAAAAGAATCAGCTATCTGGGAAGCATCGGTAATGGTATTGTTAAGACTTCTTGTGGCTAAAAGATTGTTATTTATTCCATTGTTAGAAAGTCGATTCACTTTGCTCCAAATATCGTTGATCGATGAATTTTTATTAATGGTGGCAGTAAAATTTGAGGAATACTGGTTATTTAATAATTTTTCATCAACTAATTTACTAAATTTCGGCCAATTAGCGTGATTCAACAAGAATTTCCGAATAAAATTACATCTAGTTGTTCTACTAAGTGTCATATTAATGATAATTGGGAAATGATCACTACTGAACGTCACACACAATATCCCCTGACGTTATGCCAAATAGAGAGGATGAACAAAAAGATACATCAATGTGGGTTAAGGTGCCATGTGTAGAGAGATGTGTAGGGCGACCATCATTTAGGACGAATAAGTCAGATAAAAGTAGAGCATTTTCTAGTATGTGAATATTGTGATTAGTGACAGTTAAACCCCAAAGTGTGTTCCATGAATTAAAGTCGCCTATGACACGTTTTGGGTTCGTGATTGAGTAAAATATATTTGAAAGATTCTGACTGGAAAAGGTTAAGGATAGCGGAAGGTATTGTGATATTATAGTAAAAGTAATATTGAGGTAGATTTATAAGCTATTACTTGTAATGTCGAATTAATATGGATTCGTTTATGTGTAATTTTATTTTTTATAAGTACGCATACACCTTGTTTTTAAGTTGAATTGTCGTTATTATAAAAATAAGAAGTATATCCTTTAGGAAATATCGGAGTTAAATTATATTTACAATGAGTTTCCTGTAGAGAAATGAAGGCGGGGTTATGCTCCCTTATAATCAGTTGCAGTTCATTAAAATTATTAATGAAGCCGTTTATATTCCATTGTAGTATTGTAAAATTATCCATTGCATAATTTCTATAGGAAGTTTATTTTTTATTTATTTAAGAACTACAATACAATTACAAATTATATTATATTCATGTACGAGCTGTTTGACTACGACCATATGCCCGGTGTAGTGTCACAGACCAGAGCCTCTGGTGGGAATCGAACCCACGAACCTCACGCTAATAGTCTAGCACACTACCCACTAGACTGCCAGGGCGCTCCTATAGGAAGTTGTAGTCTGTAATTACTGTAAATTGAAGGCAGGAACAGCATTAACGTGTTAATTTTGTATTGTAATTGATTTAACTATCATAATTCATATCTGTGGAGGAATTCGGAATGTAGTATTCATTTTTTGAGATAAGATCTTGAGTCAATGTACTTAGAGGAGAATTTTGGACGGATGAGTACAGATCGGAGCAACTGCTATTTGTTGATCTGTTATTAGAATTATTTGAGTTATTTTTAGGCTTTTTTTGTTTCTTTTGTTTGTTATTTGACTTAAATGGATTGATGAAGTAGGAATGTTGAAGTTTCGTTATTAATAGTTAATTTGTTCTGGAGTTTTTGTTGGTTTAGCCGAGTATTGCTTGAAGAAGGAGTACTTATATTTTTGTTATTTTTTTTTTTTTGTGCTGAGTTACTTATCAGCTTCTAGCTCAGTAGATATTGAAGAGATGGATGATCCACGTCGGAGATATTTTTTTATTAGCATTCTTATTCGGTGATGTTGGAGGTCGTTTTAGAGACTGATTTGTTGATTGGTTCGAAGAAATGACTTTTGCAATTGTGGAGTATGATTGTGTTATATTTTGTATAGTTCTTGTTGTTGTTTCCATTTCATATTTACGAATGAATAGTTTTAATTTTTATTATTATTTCTTTTTGTTGTATTTACCTGGGACAATTTCTATCAGAGGAAGGATATTTTTCAGAGCAGTTGGCGCATTAGGTTCTAGTACATTGTAAATCTGGATGAGGAGGTAAATTGCAGGTATTACATGTTACAGGGTTTTTGCACTTGTTTTTTGTATGACCGAGGATTAGACAATTTTTACAGGTTCTTACTTCAACTTTGTACCATGCTACATCAATTATTTTTGGCAAATTGTATAGGTTAAAAGACAAGACCATGTATCCTGAATATACTTGTTTCGTGGCATTAGTATTATGATCATCATCAAATTGGTCATTGTCTACCATAGAGTTGTCAATTTTCTTGACATTTGTAGACAGAAACAACGCCTTGAGAGCGAAGTTCTTTTACTATCTCTACCTCTGGTACATCAATGAGACAAGGAGCGTAAATTAGACCTTTAACGTAATTAGGAGTATCATGTAGTTTAACAGATATTGGGCAGGTATCCAAAAGGGACTTTACTATCAGGAATTTGTCTGCAACGGTTTGAATACGAACCAATAATAATAAATTACCATCTCTTAGTTGGCTGATAGAGTCAATTAATAAACGGACTTAGTTTTCTTAATTTATTTTCTTCAGATGAGACCAGTAAGCATTTGGGATTGGTGGATAATTTACTTTGAATATTTTGTAAGGCAGGAAAATTATTTTTCTATGGTTGATCAATAAAATCACTTAGAATAGCGAATCTATTTGATTCCTTTTATCCGGAGGCCCAGGAGCCATAATGAATTAATTAAAGTTTTCACTTATAGTCTTTTTATTCAAATATTTCAAATTCCAACAAATAAAGAATAATACGATAATTACTCTCAACGAAAAGGAAGTAAGAATCGTTATATTAAAAGATAGTTATTGTTTTTGATGAAGAAGCTAGGGCGTAATCCTGACTGAAGGGTTGTAATGGCCAATTATGTATGTATGTATGTATTGTTTTTGATTTTTTTTTTTTAATTTATTGAAGAAGATGGAAAAACAACCTGTTGGTTTGAGTGTTAGACGATGACTGTTTTATGATTTAAATTAAAAATATTGAATACAAAAATTTGCTTTGAGTTTGTTTATTGTTTGTATCATTTGTTTACATACTTATCAACTGGCGATTTATGTAAACAGCTGATCGGATTCATCTTCGAAAATAATTTAATGCCAGTGTTAATTTTACTACTAATTATTTGGTGATTTCTTTTTAAACTTTTGATAATAATATTTCCAATTTATTAAATTCACATATCTATATTAAATCGTAAAAATAAACTCTAAATAAAAGTTAACAAATAATTTAAAACCTGTGTAAAGTACTTTAAAACTTTTATGAGAGCAAATGAATCATACAGCATATAATTTTAAACCGGCTACTAGTGTTAAAAATTATCAATTATTCATGAGTGCTTATAAGTAACATCTCTAACTGAAAATAAGCATTTGCCAAAATTTTTCTGACAACTCACAAATAAAATACGTAAATTATGAATAAATTACGCATGGTCTGGATTGTCCAATGGATTGGAAACCCCTTAGTGTTCTTTCATTAACATTTATTTCGGTTTTTGATTTTTTAAAGCTAATATTGCATATGTTTTGTTGTGATAAAACATCGTTTCGTTTTCAGAACAGGCTGTCATGTGTTTTTCTAACCGTAAGCGATTTGAAAACGCTGCGTTTTCCACAACATGGGCGAATCTTTAACAATCCGCCAGGAGTAAAGACAGAGTAATGTCTTAGACCAAATTTTAAAATGATTACATGAAAAAGTGCAACCCACGCTTTATCAACGCTAATTATCCACCTTAAGACCTCTGATTTAATTGAAATACTACATGACATGTTTGTTCAGTTTATGTGAAATATAAAGTGATTCAAATAAATGCCAGAGATTTTAAAGAAAAGACTTGAAAAAAAATTTAAATTCATTCAATTCTTTTCTTTTAAATCTCTGCAACTTATTTGAATCACTTTACATTTCACATAAGCTGGACAAACATTTATTACACGACTTCTTATTCGAATAATTTTTACTCGCCTTTGCCATCCACTGTTTTTCAATATAATTCATAAAAGTGTTAAGGTAGTTCTGTGTTCTTTTTGACATGTCCAAAATTTCGCTTTTGAGGCATAAGAACATTTCTTGTATTTCGTCAGGATTGACCACTGGAAATCTTAATATCTTTCTGTATTAGTCTGAACAATCTTTATTGATTTCCACTAAAGTCCCAAAGGTCTTTATTTTTAGATTTTCTCGCCTTACTGCTTGACAGTAGTGAAACCAAATACCTAAAATTGATTTTTGAATCTTATGGACATTGTGTCACTCCAAATGTGACATAATATTCATAGAATTTACGACACATTATGGACTTTATGTCATGCAACCAAATTTTTTTTTATTCTTTCAATTTGTTAGCCTGAATAAAAATTCGTAATATTTCTCTACATAAAATTTTTTTGTTTTTCGGAAAACATGTTAACAAAGGAACACTGTACTATTTGCAAGCATAAATCTGAAGAGATAGTGAAACATAGCGTTGTCAAACGAATCTAAGACTCATTTGATTGGAAGTGATAGAAAAACTTGGGTTAGAGACATAAAACTGAAAGATTGTTTTTCGAAAAACATGTTAACAAAAGAACAGTGTACTATTTGCAAGTAGACATCTGAAGGGATAGTGAAACATAGCGTTGTCAAACGAATCTAAGACTCATTTGATTGAAAGTGATAGAAAAACTTGGGTTAGAGACATAAAACTGAAAGATTACGTTTCCGTTATAAAAAAAAATCATGTTGGAGGCAATAGTATAGTTTGGAGATGATTTTGATGGCAAGGTGTGGAATCAATAAACTGTATTTCAATAAACAGAAGGAAATGCCTTGTAATGCCAATTTTACCAGGACTTTGGTTCGAAAAATCTGGGTGGATGTTCTGTCGTCAAGCGTGCGACCAGGGGTACACCACAGGGGGGTGTCCTATCCCCTCTTTTGTGGCTCTTGGTTGCAAATGTTGGTCTCAGGCTCCTCGAAAGTAGGGGCTTTAAGGTTGTGGCATATGCCGACGATGTGGCTATTCTTGTGGGTGGTAAATTTTTGCCAACGCTGGGGGAACTGATGGAGTCTGCTCTTGGAATTTTATCCTCTTGGGCGACAAAGTGTGGTCTGGGGATAAATCCAAATAAGACGGACCTCGTTTTGTTCTCGCGTAGGTACAAGATTGAAACCTTCAGGTTGCCAAGATTAGCTGGTAGGGAGCTTCCGTTGTCTTCTGAGGTCAAGTACTTGGGTGTTATCCTGGACAGTAAGCTGAACTGGAAACGAAACACCGAGGAAAGAATGAAGAAGGGACTAAATGCTTTCTACCAGTGTAGGAACTCCATAGGTAAGAACTGGGGTCTTCCGCCGAGAGCCATTCGCTGGATATATCTGGCGATTGTTAGGTTATTACTTATGGCTGTGTTGTCTGGTGGTGTGCCTTAGATAAGAGTTTTCAACGGAAAATCTTGGATAAGGTTCAGCGGATTGCCTCTTTGAGTATCACTGGAGTGAGGAAAAGTTGCCCTCAGGCTGCTCTTGAAACTATGCTCTGTCTGACCCCGCTTGACTTATATGTCAAGCGGTGTGCAGCGCGTAGTGCCATACGCCTGAGGGAATCGGGCTGTTGGAAACAGCGCTCGATAGGTCACTCCAGAGTTCTGAATACCATCTTTCCTGACGGAAGGTACGGACTTTCGGAAAAAGCCACTGATTATATTGTGCCTGAGGCTATGTTCCTACCTGGTTTGAGAATACTCATACCGGATAGGGCACAATGGAGTGGTGGGGTACTCCAGGGGCAGAGTGGTATACCCATCTTCACAGATGGGTCTAAGTTAGGTGGATGTACAGGTGCTGGGGTTTTCTGTAAGGAACTCGGTTTTGAACTCCACTTCAGGTTGAATGATGACTGCAGCGTTTTTCAGGCGGAGATTTTCGCAATACTGAAGGCTATTGAGGCCATAGCTGGTGGCCCATCTTCGGATTCGGAATCTTACACGATCTTCGTTGACAGTCAGGCTGCCCTTAGGGCCATTGCGTCGGTCTGGTGCAAATCACGGCTCGTTCGTGAGTGCAAACGGGCGTTGCGGAGTTTTGGACCGGACCGTATCCGTCTATGCTGGGTTCCAGGTCACAGCGGAATACTGGGCAATGAGACGGCGGATGCCTTCGCTAGGTTAGGTTCGCTTTCGAGTGGCGATTTGACGGTTGGTCCTGACCCCCCAGTCTGTCACCTCTATGGCCTCATCGATGGATGGGTCAGGAGGAAAGAGCAGAGACGTTGGGGGAACGGATTGGGTTGTTCTGTTTCTAGGCGTCTGTGGCCTGTTGTGGACAGCAAGAGGACAGAGTGGCTGCTGGGCTTGGTTAAGGCCAGCTTAAGGTTGGTTGTCGGTTTTATCACGGGGCACTGCGAGATTAGGTCGCTGACGGGGATCTGGAACAGATCCCAGCCGGACTATTGCAGGGTATGTTGCGATGAGGAGGAGTTGGAGACTGTCGAACATCTCCTCTGCAACTGCCCAGCCCTTGGTAGGTTGAGGCTGAGGACCCTTGGCAGGGCCTTCTTTGAGAACTTGAGTTCTGTGTCGAGAGCCGACATCAAGGCTCTCCACAGATTCATTAGCGGCTTGGGCTGGTTGAGAGGTGCTAGGGCTTCATAAGTGTAGTCGCACTCTCAACCTCTGTTGTTTTGTGTCTGTTGTTTTTCGTTCCTCTGTTTCCTATTCTCCCTCCCCTTCCCTATTTTCCTATATCCTCCTTTTCCTTCCTCCCCTAAGGACAATGTACAATGGGTCAATTTGGACCTCCGGGTACTGTGCTTGTCTTGACCGACTGGTGCACGTCCTCTAACCTAACCTAACCTAACCTTGGTTCGAAACACAGTGTGGGACTAGTCAAAAACTGGTTTCTTGATGATTACGTGAACGTAATCAAAAGTATTAGATCACCAAAAAAAAGGAAATAAAGAGGAGTTAAAGGAGAAAATTCGAAGTATGTGTTGTTCTATTCCATAAAACTTTTCAAGATTGTCAAGGTAATGGAAATGTGTACTTAGAAATAAATAAAAATTATTAATAACTTAACTTACAAAAAATGTTAACTCACGAAGTTAAAAACAATTATTAATTAATTAATTTCTATTTAATTGTAAAGCAAGTTTAATCTTTTTTAAATCATTTTGGTTAAGCATCCGTACGGAATTTCGTCATTTTAATGTTTTTAACTGCGTAAGTTACGTGATTCCAAAGTAGAACTTGGAACTCTATCAGGACCAAGACTAAAATAAGTTTTGAGCTCCTACAAGTACACTCAAATAACACTTTCGTTAAAAATAGGAGAATATATTATTTGGCACGAAAAAATGTATAAGGATACTTATTTATGGCACTGTAAATACCATCAAAATATGTACTGGCGAAGAAGTACAATAATATTATCATTGCATAATTCTTAAATTTTATTTTGGAGTTAAATTATGTCCAGGAGGACCTTTGAAAAAATGATTCTTTATTTTATTTAAATAATTTTTATATAATGAATAATTTAGTGCGTTATATTGAATTATGATATTCAATTTCAAGTGAAGTTCAAGGCTTGTCCGAAAATATTATTCAAGAAGTTACCCTGATAATTCGAATTCTTTTCTGGAATTAAATTAGACACATCAAATGTATACTTCCACGAAATCGAAGAAGGGTTATAGTCTTCAATTAGAATATCATTCTCATCTGCAAGTGAGGCATCCAAATCAATAGGTACAATATAATAAACAGTAAAAATGGAATTCGGAGGAACATAAGAGCAAATGAAGTAAACTTTAAACTTTCTCTGTTTCACGAAATCAAAATCATCAGGTGAATACAAGGAAGACTCTGCAATTAGAACACCAGCTCCTCGTTATTTATTATCTATACTATTACGTTAATTATTATCTATAAATGTGAAAATAGTCTCAAAAAATTTCTGCATTAAAAACGACGCCAGTAAGCCAGGTTTCCGTAAAGGCATAAACATCATATGTAACCACTTGGTCGTATAATTTAGCATTTAAGCCACGTACATTTTGGTATACAATATTTAAACAATCATTACAGGTTATTAGCTTTTTGATGTTGATATATTTCCTGGTGGCAAACGTACAATATTCATACCACAATTATTTCTAGATTTTTCTCAAACGGCATATTCACGAACGTAAGTGTTTTCAGGCCAAAAGTTTAGATTAACAATAAGTTGTAGTCATCATCAGTGATCGAAATTTTAAATGAAGAAATTAATCTGGGCTCAGAATACTTAAATTTTTGTATCCAAATGTGCGCTTTAGGGACCAAATTTAGATTTCATATAATGATCAGTATCATCTGACGAAGCAACGCTACCTAATCGAGAAATAAACACAGTTTTCTAAGGTGAAACAGCTTAAATAAATTTTTGAAATACTTGGACATCTATTGTTTCAGTGCCAATATCATTTGCTGGAATGTATAACGGATGAAAAGAAACTGAGCGTAACAGAATTAGTAACAATAGGCACAGATGAGTAACTCAAAGAAGGAACTTGTAACAATTTATTTTATTTTTCTTTCATATTAGGGAAGCCGTTATAATCAGCATAAGCAAATTTGTCAAAATCAGAAGTAATTCTCCAAGCATTACGTATTTTAACTCAGAAACAATTTATAAAAATTTATGTTAATATTTTGGCATGCTGAACAAGTGCAAAGTATAGGCTTTGCCGGCTTTAAAAGCGCATCCCCTTACATGCTTCAAAAACCCTGTAAAAAAATAAGATCACCCTGTATACTGCATGATACGATATAACGGATTCGGTATGCTAACACAAAAACGCGTATTTTTATTCAATAGTTTATTCTCGAATGAAACAAAAATTCAGTTAATTCAAATTATAATGCATAAGAAAGTATATAGTTAAACAAAATAGTAAATATTCGCATTGTTATTCTATCTTTCGGGTTGGGGGTTGATCAAACAGAATTATCACATAATTAAACGAAGTTTGGAAAGACTTTTATGGTTAACCTTTTGCAGGTTTTTGCTCAATACATTTGCAAACAACTTAGTGTTGCAGCTTATAAGCTTCTTCTCTCACAAATCTCCGACATGGTGGTATTCTATGGGAATATGTTTGCTGAGGGATTTTTCACCAGTTATAAAGCTCCAATATTATCGCCCCGATAACATTCTCGTACATTCAATTCTCCTCAGTAATTTGCTGATGATAATGTCATATATTCAATATTTGCCCCTACCAAAAGAAAGATATATACCGTACAGGACTTTCGGCCAACACTCTTTTCAATGCGGTAAATAAGCCATGTGTGGGGTCACTGTTATCCTGCGTTTTGAATTAGAGTGTATGATATGGGGTGTGCTACATTAACCAATGTACATGAGAGATCCAACTAACGATTGATATTCAGTCTGGTGAAATTTTACCGACTTTTTCTATTACACCTCTTATATCGTTGAAAATTACAGTATATCCAGTACACACCGCCTTACCAACCGAGATAAAATTGCATTGCAAGAACGAAACATAGAGTAGAACTTCATTCAATGCCTCATCAAATTTTTTAAGTAAAGTTGTCCTCTTCCCGCGGTGTGATTTCTGATACTACCTCAAGTACAATTTTCTCCTTATGTTTTGCAAGCGTTTTAAACATGTTAGGTTAGAGGACGTGGACTTGTCAACTGTGATAAGTATAGTAGCCGGAGGTCGAATTGACCAATTGTACAACGTCCTAGCTTCTCACACAGGCTCCTGCTGTGTGCGTTAATTTTTATACATGAGTGGCGGGACAGTTTAAAGTCGACTCCGAGCGACAGATTTTTTGAGAAACTTTTTCATGACAATTTTTACTCTCAGAGTTTTTGCTAGAAATCTGAAGTCTGCATCGTTTTGATGTCTGACCCTGGATTCGAACTCGGGCCTTTCGACTAATAAGCCAACACACTACCTATTAGACCACGCCGACTTTGAACATGTTGCGTCGCATAGCATTTTCGTTAGCCGCGCTAAGTTGGATTATTTCGTTGCTCTGCTTTCGAATCTTTTTCCTTCCACAGCTCTGCATAGTGACCACTTAAAATTAGTTTTTTTTATAGAACTGTTGATTCTGTTGCTGGTATTGTTGCTCCGGTCAAACTGTTTCTTTCTTGATTATGTTTTCTTGATTTATTCTCCCGCGCCATAAAAACTTGTACGCTATTGTCCATACTTGTTGTCTCATTGTTGTTCACCTTTTTAAGTTTAACCTCCTCAATTAATTTTACCTTTAGTGTGCATAATTTAAGAAGATCATCTGCCAGCTCAAGAGCCACCACCAGTTTGTCGTAGTATTAGGGGAGGATTGCAAATAGTATCATCATTACATGTTATTCTTCTTTAAAGGTGACACCAGTTTCTGCCAAATTGTCAACTATTGAGCCAAAACGCACTCATCCTCCGGCATCCGCTTCTATAGTAGTTGCCAAAGTTACCACCCTAAGCGCTCTCCAAGTAAAACTTGATGTCTCATAATTTTTTATGTGAGCTATTTGCATTGGTGTTGAAAATAATATTATTATTGCAATTGTCTTTTCGAAGTTACATTCGATTCAGGCTTAAACAAGCCCTCTGACATAAGCGACCTATATACTTGTGGATGAGCAGAAAGTCAATTCGTATCATCCAGCTTTGGTAAGTTAAACATTGTTGTGGATATTTTCATTTACTAATTTGTTTGTTCTACAAAATATTAACCACTTTAATAGGAGCGTAGAGCTTCAATTAGTGCAAATTATTATATTATTATTTATTTAGAACTACATATTTTAAAGACAAATTGGGATATCAATGGCTTAATATAGAAAGGTCGTATCTTAATTTTTCAGTACTTTACAGGAGACGGAAAAAACTTAATAAAATCTAAAACAAAAATGTTATAAAAAAAGTTTTTATTAAAAATAAATCAGGAATTCAATCATAAAATAACGGAAGTATATATATAGTTGAAATCCTCAAAACAAAGAGTCAAAAATATTTATTCAATTTTATATGAGTTAGGGCTTTTTCCTTTAATTACTGTATGCCAACTATTCAGCAACATAGAAAACTGGATTTTTCAGAGGATGCGTGTGTGGGTTTTGTCTATAAGAATATTTAAAAACCACGATTTTGAGAAAAAATGAGATACCACCTTACTATATTAAGCCATCGATATTCTAATTTTTTTCACGGGATGTATTTCCAATTTAATTAAATTCAATGAAAAGAATTTAATTTAAAAAATTGCATAAAACTGCAATGAAATCGATTCTACTGCTTTATAGCTGAGATTATGTGGAGTTATTTATAAATAATTTTCTTATTTTAAATAGGTTCCTATCAAATCTCAAAGTAAAACATTGATGATCTTATTATTTTGCACATCACTATATGTGTAGATATGTATATGAATAAAAAGACAATAAATTTCTTACCTGACAGCACTGTATTAAATCGGGAGGACTACGTAAAGGCAATTCAATTACGTCAATACTTTTAATTAGTTGTGCTTTTGGTGTTGTCATCGAAGCAATGCGTATAGTAATTGGTAAATCAGCTAATTTTAATTCTGGAAATTTTAAGAAATTTGCATATATACGAACAAACATTTTCGTATCATCCTCTGAATAAACGATAATATTATTACTGCTGCTAGTGCAACTAATACTAGAGGAATTCGTGTTCACTGGACTGCCAACGGGCTCCTTCTCCAAAGTAACCAAATATTTACCTAAAAATTTAATTTTTCAATTATAATTTTCAAAAATTAAAAAATAAAATAACAAACCGGCTTCACAATATATTAAATTGACCACTTCACCAACGGTGGGGAGGGTATATTTATTTGGAATTTTCTCATCATTATTAATGGCTGATGTACTTGTAGTTGCAGCATTATCTGATGAAGTAGCACCATCATTTAATCCACCGCAATCGACTTTCTTATTGTCTTCTGAAAATCGTTGTCTGTCGACAATATCATGAATTTCGATAAATTGTTCAGCGCTGCTAATTGCAATCCGACTGGAATCAATTAACGTTGCCGCTAATATTTCACCATTCAATGCAAAAGTATTTTGCTTAGCAAAGTTGTAAGCCTGCAGTATTTTAACCATTTTTATTTATAATTTCTGCAAAAAAAAAAACAACAAAAACTGAACTAAATAATTTTAAATTATTTTATGTTTTATCTGCTTAAGACGCCATTAAACAACGCCCTTTAAAATAAAGTTAACGTCATTCTATATTGTATTTTTTTTTTCTCATTCACCCGCGCACTTAATTATAGCGTTCATTTAGTTCTATCTATGTTGACCATTATAATAAGACTAAAAATTTTAAATTAACCTTGTATGTATGTACATATGTATATGCATTTGCTGCTAAAAAAAAGGCAGTTAATATAATTGCTTCGCTTTCCATATTTAACAGTGGATGGATATTTGTTTATTGTTTAATTTTTTTTAACGCCATTTTATAATTAGAATGAATTATTTAATGAACTTTAGTATATTATCGTAGATACACATATACATACATGCGTATACAGATATATATTCGTACATAAAGAACTAATTTTTTTGTTTTTATAATGTCAGTCAGTACACATTCTTTAATTGATTCAATGTCTCGTCATCGTACAATCTATTAACAATCCGAAATATAAGAGTTAATATTTACTGGAAAACCCAATATTATAAGACTGATTATGTTTCCATTAATGATAGAAAAAAGGAGATGAGATAATGATAAGATCGAAACAATTTTTGCATTTTCTTTAAAAATAATAAACAGTCACCCTCCAAAAACGCGCAGCTGAAATTGCGCCAGCCCTCCAATAACACGGTACTCTCGAACGCGGTTTCCACATAACGCAGAGCTGAATTGCGACAGCCCTTCTATAACGTGGTACTCTTACAACACGGTTTCCGTTCGACTACATCCCATGAGTTTCTTCCTCACTAGATATAATCATTGATATAATCTAGATATAATCTAGTAACTAGATTTTTTTTTTTTTTTTTGCGGGAAAGAGGGAAAATGCTTTACGCATTCATGAAGGTCGTCACCAGACATTATATGTCGGACTCACCCATTGGGTAACCGACTAAAAACTCGCCTTGTCTCCTCACCGGAGAATCATTCCACCTCGGAACCACGGTTGTATTACGTCGAGGTGAACCCCTTTTCTGGCATGTGATCCAGTTACATCATTGTCAGCCTGCGTCCAGACTCCGCACTATTTTTGTTCTGCTGCATATAAGTCAGATTTTTTTCTTCGTAGGACGTACTCTGCGAATTTTTTCACGGCATTCCAGCTTACTCTAGTATTTATCATTTTCGTCACGACATTTGTTAGGCTAATGACACCAATTTCAGCTTCGAGTCGTTGACGACTTTCGGCCCAGCGACGGTAGCTGAAGAATGTGTGTTCGGCATCGTCTAAAGTTTCTTTCTCCTCGTAAATACAAAATGGCGAGAGGCATTTACCCATGCGATGCAGATACTCTCTAAAGTATCCGTGGCCGGTCAGCATCTAGGTTATATAGTAATCTACTTCTCCATGTTGCCTGTCTTTCCACACTTTCAATTCGGGGATCAGTTTGTATGTCCATCTTCCATGCTGTTCATTTTCCCAGCGATATTACCATCTTAGAAAAACTTCCTGCTTTATCGCTTCTATGTTTTGTGGCTGAGTCATACTGTGCTTGGCATTAAAAATCATCCTGCGCTCGATTGCTAGTAACTAGATATTGTAAGAAGATTTACAATATCCGTCATTTTCGACGCAAAAGCACTGCCGAGATATAAAACATGTTTATATAAAAATGCGAACTATAAATTTACCCGGTTTGTACGCTGTACGTACTCAACACGTTGTAGGATGGTTGACTGCATTCTAAAGACGAAATCGTACTCCCAATGCGGTCTCAGGCAACAAAATAATATATTTAATGTTCTTTCCTTTTATCCAATTCTTGTGTACCTACTGATTAGTTTCGCCGAATGTTATCGTACTTTAAAGATGCGTTTGATTAAAATTGTTTTTCCGTATTTGGTTAATTTCTGCTTATGACAAAGTCGTTTAATGTTTCATATAGATACAGTAAGACCCCGCTAAACGCGGCTCCACTTAACGCTGTTTCAGTATTACGCGGTAGTATTGGGATTCACTTAAATCACACACTGTATTGATAATTGTTGTACATGGTCCAGAATAAAGATTCCAACTGTATTTTCCAAAGTCGCAATGTACGTATGCATGTACGTGTACGCGCTGGAACTTATTGGAACGTATCCCCCGCGTTAAACAGGGTCTTTCTGTATACAGTTATTATTAATACGCAGTCGATTTTTATTTTTAATTATTTAAAACCGTAATTAAAACAACAATAAATATTGTGAAATTGGAAAAAAAACCTTTAAAATGTTTTATTTAAAATGCTAATGGTGTACCAAATATTTCAACACTAAATATTTACGTGAACAGATTGCCAGGAGGGATTTTAAATATTATTAAACTTGTGAAATTAAACGTAGGAAGGTAAAAAAACCCCTATTTTTATCACAAATGAACTTCTTAAACAATGTCATTAAAAGTCAAATATCTAAAGCTCTTAAGAAGAAAGCTAATTGGATCCTGCACTTGTCAATATTTTTTATCAACAGGACAAAGTGCATATTGAAAATATTTTGTTCACAGAATTATGATATTCCTGGCGGATGTCCACAAAGATCATGTCTATCTCCAAATTTATACAATCTATTAACGAATGACTTTCATGCTTTACATGGATGTAATTCATCTATTTTTGCCGATGACACAGCAATACTTAATTCAGAAATATTACCGGAAAATATCGTACACAGGTTGGAGGAATCAACTAAAATAGTTACTGACTATTTTAAAAATGGAGAATAATAACCAACCCCTCAAAAACTCACGTCTATTTTCTATATAAGAAGAAGAAAAAATTCTTCCCTGTTATGAAAGTGTTAAATATCTTGGTGTAATGCTTGATAATGAATTATTATTTAATGAGCATGTTCAATACGTAGTTCACAAAATTAATACAATTATTAAAATAATGTATCCGTTAATAAACAGAAAGTCTGAACTAAATATCCACAACGGACGTCTTATATTAAAAACATTTTTCCATTTAATAATGTTATATGTGGCGCCTGCTTGGTACAGTTGTGTTCAAAATAATAGAAGCAAAGTTATGAAAAATAAAAAAGAAAATATATTTCGAACTAATTTTCTATTTTTTACAATTCAATTATTTAATTAAAACTATAAAAACAAAACATATTTCGTGTAAATAAAGGAGAGAGTCATCACTTTCATAGTGAATAGACGTGTTTAGCTCTTTACGAAAGTTAAATTCAAAATTATTTAAAAATCACAAAAAATAGAAAAAAAAAATTAATAAACATTAAAAACAATATATTGTGTTAACTAGTTGTTGTTACATTTCAAACACTTAATCCCCAGTTATGCATCCGTAACGGAACGTAACCGTAACAGTAAGAAACAGCTGATCGTTTTCGTTATGTGTAAAGCAATACGAATGGTTATAAAAATGTAACGTAACCGCAACGAAACGTAATAATCTGTAAAAAATAGAATTTTCTTGCATTTTTACGTGACATCTGTTTAGCATTGTTAACAACATGTCAATATTAAAAACCACCAAAACTGAAAATTGAAATTATAAATAGAATTTACATTTTGTACGTATGTTATGTTTGTCTGTATGTGAAATTTTCTTTAAATAAAACCCAAATTATAATTTATTTACTTTATAACTTTTATAATTTAAAATAGACACTACTAGATGACCCGTGCGAATATTTCGCACCGTTAGTTGCAATTTTTGAAGCATAAAATGAAAATAATTAATAGAAATTTTATTAAAAGTACAAAAATATCTTTAAACGTACGCACTCGAGAAAAAGCCACATATTACTGCCCATGTGAAAAGATCGATTCTGGTAAATACAATCCTACCTTTTGAAGGGCTTGACCTTGTGCTTTGTTTATCGTCATATCAAAAGCTACTTTCACAGGAAATTGTTTTCGTGTCATTCGGAAAGGTACAGTTGAATCAGAAGGTATAAGGTTGATTCGGAGTATGAGTACAGTTTTATCGGTATGAATAAATAAATAATATAATATAATATAATAAATAAATATAAATTAACTGTTCGAAACCTAAGCAACTTTTACATTGTCGTATTTTTTTGCTAGAATTAAAGAACAATAGCAACAAAAAATTAATACAAAAAGTTAAATCCCTTTATGATTGATACAGAAAAATTAAATTTTGGTGGACTTTGTTCATTTAGTAGCAATTATTTTGATGTGAAGCTATGACGCGTACACGTTATGGAAAAGCTTTTAAGCTAAAAATAATCGAACTATTTAATAATGGTACATCCCAAATTAATATAGCGAAACAATTAAATATTAATAAGTCAATAGTCTCGAGACTGATTTCAAAATATAAAGCTATTGGAAAGGTGGAGGAACCCAATACGGGTGGACGACCTCGAAAAACTACTGAACGTACAGATCAACGTATCGCTCGTTTGGTTAAGAAAACCCCTTTTATTTCATCAAAAAATATTGTATATCAGCTAAAACTAAATATTAGTTCATCCACAGTTAGAAAACGATTATTGGAAAAAAAATTTAAGAAGTTTCATGCCTTCCAAAAAGCCCATGTTGACAAAAAAACATGTAAAGAAAAGGTTTGTCTTATTACGCAACGCGTAAACTGATTTTCTTAACTTTTTTTTTAAATTTTAGGTTGGATTTTGCTACAGCTCATGTAGATTGGAGTGTAGCAAAATGGCGAACTGTTGCGATGAATCAAAATTTAACTTATTAAATTCAGATGGAGTGTGCCACGTTCAAAGACCGAAGGGTAAGCGTTTACATCCGCGATATTCAAAAGCCACAATAAAGCATGGAGGTGGGAGTGTGATGGTGTGGACGTGTTTTTCGGTAAGTGGAGTTGGTCCCTTTGTAGAAATACAAACCAAAATGGACCGTTTTATTTACAGGGACATTTTAACCATATGCTTAAATATGCAGAATGGGAAATGCCACTTCGATGGGTGTTTCAACACGATAACGACCCGAAACACTCATCGAAGTTGGTTAAGGATTGGTTATCTGCTAATGGGATTAAAGTCTTGGATTGGCCGTCTCAGTCACCAGACCTGAATCCCATTGAGAACCTTTTCGGCATTTTAAAACGTAGGGTTGGAACACGTCGCTTCAAAAACAAAAATGAACTAATGAGCTGCCTAAAATCAGAGTGGGAGGCTACACCAACAACAATTCTAACAAACCTAGTAGAATCTATGCCAAAAAGATGCGCAGCGGTCATAAAGAACAAAGGCTATCATACGAAATACTGAAAGTTGCTTAGGTTTCGAACAGCTGTTTTTTGAGTTAATTTAGTTTTTATTTTTTTATTTTTTCTAAGGAAATAGAATTTAAGTTTTGTTGTTATTTTTAGAATATAGGCACATAGTGTAATAGTAAATAAAATAAATATTTTTCATAAATCAATTTAAAAAGAATATATAAGACCATGATTACTTACTAAGAAAAAGTTGCTTAGGTTTCGAACAATACTGTATATGTATATATTAAAAAACACCGAATTACTTACTACACTTCATAAAACAATATGGCTTTTACAACTTTATATATTAGTATGTGTAATAGCATTACAATTAAGCGACCCTGTTTATCACACTTGATCTAACAACTACTGCAAAGTATTGCCAAAACAGCTATTTACAACTTAATTTGTATATTATATATAAATGACTTAGTAATAAACGGCATTATAGTGAATAGCGGTATTGCCAGAATGGATTTTAATACATACTATATTATGTAGAACTGCATTACCATTAAGTGACCCTGTATTACCACACTTGAACAAAAACATATAATCATAATGACAACAGTATTATCATGCAGTTCTATATAAAATATAATTTTTAGCAATGAAAATATTAATATTTCAATTTCTAATTATTTTTCGTCATTAGTGTTAGATATAACCTTTAAAATGAGATATCATTCATTAAATTTGATGTGGTGGTATGGGAGATATTTGCAACCGCCAAAAAAAGTGCTTTAGAAATAATATATATGATGATTTTACTATAACAATATCTAAGTAATGTTTACTTTTATTTTAAAATAAACACTATTTTACTATAACATTATGTAAGTAATGTTTATTTGTATTTTAAATTAGAAAAATATAAATAGTTACCGATTTTTAACTAATTAAAGCGTTCGAAAAGCATTTCAGTTTGCATTTCACTTTTACTGGAGAAGATAAAAACGTTTTAACATTCGTACAAATTCGGTTTCCGAAATATATGACCTGTTTCTGTAGGATAAACGATCTCACTTGCGTCTATTTATATGGAAAATACAATCAAAAGCACTCAATTTTGTGTTTTCCTGAACCAACAAACACAAACTAAATTGAGTGATTTTGTTTGTGTGTAAGTAAAATTGATTGGGTTACAGAAACAGTACAATAAATTTTTAATAAATATGTATCTTGAAATAAATATAAAATTGAAAAAAATTAATCCAAAAACACTGTAGTGATAACACTGGTTAACAGCCGAATTAAAGAAAAACAAAAGACGCCATATATTGAAAGTGATAAAAGAAGTGAAAACAAAGATTTTAAAATTTGGAATTAATATTAATTTTGCTTAAAAAACTATAATAAAAAAACTCAAACCCAGAAACATATTTTCTATATCCATATCTCAATTTTCGTCTTTTAGCTTTTGCAATTTTCTGTATTTGTTTTTGTTTATTTCTTTTCTTCTTTTATTTTGAAACATATGACACGTTTTTACGATCTATAATTGCACTTACATTTTTACGTTCCGTGCAAGTTATATTACGTTACTGTTACACTGCAGCAACATGGATGCTGATGCTGACGAAACTGAAGTAAGTAGTGAATCTAGTGATAACAATATTTTACATTGACAAAAAGATATTAAATTTTAACGAATCGCCAAAAATCCACAAGAACAAAAGACCAACGTTTAACAACGATGATTTACCCTCAACCTAACCTAACCTATCCTCAACCAGCAACAAGTTCTCTATTTTACAAAATGATGATGCAGATGACGACAAACAAACAAACAACAACACCTAAACCTCCACCGATATACATTCCTGATGTAATCAGTATTGGTAAAATGATAAGCAATATTTCTAAGGTAGATTTTAAATAATAATCAAATTAGGCTCATGATTAAGACTGTGGAATCGTAAAGAAAAATAGTTAAGTATTTTCAGATTCGCAATAAAGGATTTCACACCTATCAGCTCAAACTGGTGCAGTCTTATAGAGTGGTTATCTGCATCATTCGACTCTACCTGAGAATACCAAGGCAGAGTTAATTTTGTTGGGTCACCAAGTACGTAACGTCATAAATATAAAAAGTAGTATAAAGAGTAACAAAGATGCCTTTATCTTTGTTTTTTGTTGATATAGATCCGCATCCAAACAATAAGGATTTTTTAATATCAAGTCTATTAACAATGCAATTGTCACTATAGAGGCGCCAAGAAAACAAATTGAAATAATATTTCAATGTAACCGATGTCAACTATTTGGCCATACAAAATCGTACTGTAACAAGCCATTCAGCTGCGTTAAACGTGGTTTAAATCATCCAACTGCAGAATGTAGCAAAAATTCTAGCACTCCCGCTCGCTGTATTAATTATCTTAAAATTCATACGGCCAATTATCGAGGCTCTCAAATTTACAAACAATGAGTTTCAAAAAGATTTTCTGATAGTAACTCGCACAATACAAAAAATCGGACCACACATTTTTCAACAAATCCAAATGATTTTGCTCAATTTAGCAATCACAGTTCTGCAAACGCAAATACTAACCAATCGCCTACAGCCCACAACCAAATTTGTCCTATTCTGAAATTTTAAGGAATGGTAATACTAATAATGTAAGCAATAGCTCGATGATAACGTTGTTAATTTCTAAATTAACAAAATTAATTTAAGAATAACATTATGGAATGCTAATGGACTTTCCAATCACAAAGCAGAAGTTGAAACTTTTATAAACTTAAACCTCATTGACATATTTTTAATATCAGAAACGCATTTTAACAAAAAAAATCTTTTTTTAAATCAATGGTTTTGATCTCATATGTTGTAATCATCCAGATAACAGGTTTCATGGTGGTTCAGCTATATCAAATAAATCAAGTATACAGTACGATATTCTAGATGACTTCAGGAAACCTATCTTCTTGCTGCTGATATACGACTTAAAAACAACAACAAATAAATTAATATTTATTCCGTATATTTTCCACCACGACATAATATTAAATATCAAGAATTCTTTCTAAAACTTGGCCATTCGTTTCTGATTAGTGGAGATTTTAATGCCAAACATCCAAGGTGGGGGTCAAGGTTAAGTAGGCCTAAAGGCAAGGAGCTGTATAAAAGTATAATAAACAATAAGTTTTCGGTTCTGTCTACTGGAAGGCCAACCTATTGGCCGAATGATGTTATATATATATATTATATATTCTGGCATTCCAAGTAATTTATTGAAGATTTTAGATACCGATGATCTAAGCTCTGATCACTTACCACTTATAGTCAACTATGACATATTTTTACCAACAGGAAAAGAATCTTATGGCACAACTTTAAAAACCGATATTGACTTCTTTAAACATTGGATAAATAGAAATATAAATCTTAACATAAGAATCAAAGATTGTGCAGAATTGGATAGTGCTGTAGAAAATTTTCAGTTTTGCATGAGGCAGCTTATCTATCAACGCCATTAACTATTAGCAAAAATAGAGTTGTTGTTTCTGTGAGATTAGACGTCTTATACAGAATAAAGAAAGACCAGAAACCGGTTTATAAAAGAAATTTAAATAGAGCCACAACTGAGCTCAAAGAACGACTAAAAGAGATAAAAAATCGAAATTTTAGCTCATTTTTAAAAAAATCTTACTGTTCACAACAACCGAAACGATGAAATCAACTTATGGAAGGCGACAAAATACTTAAAAAGGCCAACAAAAAGAAATGTTCCAAATACCTAGAATTACCCCAGCACCTTTTTATTTATCTTACATAATGGATAGTTACTTCCACGTCAAGATAAACAATACTTTCCTTGAAATTTGTGACATTAAAGCAGGAATACCTGGGTCCTGTGCTTTATACAATATATACCTCAGATATGCCAATAAGCGAGGATATAACAACTGCTACGTATGCGGATGACACTGATCTAATTGCTTGCAATAATAACTCCACAGAAGCTTCCATGATGTTACTAACGCATGTTTACGTTATTTCAAATGGGTTTAAAAAGTGTAACATTTGCATTAATTCAGAAAAATTAACTCATGTCACATTTGCTCTGAGAAAAGACGATTGTCCAGATATATATATTTACGGACAACAAATTCCGAATTCGAATTGGGCAAAATTTCTTAGGATGCACTTAGACAGAATGTTAACGTGGAAAGCAAAACGTATAAAAGCAAAGAAAGAACATCTTAATATTAAAACAAAACGCAAATACTGGTTACTGGGTAGTAATTCTGAATTAAGTTTGGACAAGATATTACTTTATAAAACGATTCTAAAACTTGTATGGACGTATGGAATAAAGTTATGGTTACCAAAGTTTTAAAGTTATCGTTACCAATCGAAAACTCTTCGAATGATAGTGAATGCGCCATTTACTATTCACCAATGATAATATCCATAAAGACCTGTCTATACCAAAAGTCAAAACTGAAATTAACAGATATAGTTCAAACTATCTCAATAGACTTAGTTGTCATTCGTACGTCTTTGCAATAACCGTACTAGATGATAGTAACGAAGTTAATAGACTTAAAAGATGTCACGTACTAAACTTGCCTTTTAGAACTTAATCTATAATAAGTTGTAAATATACAACTTTGTAAATTAAAGTAAATATATAACCGTATTATTATTAATAATATTTTATGAAAAACTAAGGTAATTATTTTTTTTTAACATGTTAAGATATGTTTTAAACCCAATGGGGTTTAAACCAATGTTATTTTGTAATATTTTTAGTAAATTTGCTTATTATTGTAAAATGGATTGCAAATAAGTCTTGAGAAAAAGAAAAAAAGTGTTTAAAAATTTTTCTTTCAAAATTAATTGTTCAAAATAATGGCTAATTTTTAACAAAATACACATAAAATTCATATTATCTTAAAATAGTATAGCTATTTTAGTATTTGGTTGAATAACCTTTGTTTTTATGACTTCAGCACATCTACGAGGCATTGGGTTAGTAAGATCTTGGCATATCTTTAAAGCAAATTGATGCCACACATCTCACACTGTGATCCATAGTTCTTCTGCATTTGACGGTTGTTTCCCCATAAATGTTCTATGGAATTAAGGTCAGGAGAGCTAGCCACGCCAAAACCTTAACTTCATTAACCCAAAACCACTCATTTGCCTATTTACTGGCGTGTTCTGGGTCATTATCTCGTTGCAATATCCATCTTATAAGCATATTCCACTCTGCATATAGAACTACACACTACAACTTCTTTCAAAATGCCGACTTAGATGTATGTACCTATCCATTATGCCTCTAATTGGATGTTTTTCACCTACAACATTATATGAAAAGCTTCCCCATATAATTAGGTCTGTGCCAACACGTTTAATTGTCTTTTGTGTATACTGAGCTCTATATTCAATATTGGGCGGTCGTCTAACATACTGTCTAGACCCAGTGCCACCAAATAAAACAATTTTTCTTTCGTCAATCCACAATATGTTTCTACATGTTTCTTTCGGTCAGCTGATGTACTCTTAGGCAAACTTTCTACTTGCTACCGCCTGTTTATTTGTAACCTATGGCACCTTTCGTAGACTTCTTGCGAATAAATTGGTGTCCATTAGAGAACAGATAGAGACTATTCACATTTGCTGACCATTCGCAAATTCATTGCTTTTGCATTGCTTTTACTCGACAATAATACAAATGTGCATTGTTGTTTGTTTAATCACTCCTTATTACTGTTTGCTATTTTACATTCTCTTTTTGTTATGATTTTATTCATCATGCAACGAAATAATTCAATGCCATATGAAATAACTAAAAACATTCGCACCATTCGTCCAGTATTCGTTGCTTTGAGTGAATTAATCGATGTACAGAGTTACATTTCTACAACAATAAAACATATGTTCTTACCCTTCAATAAAACAAACGGTAATATCTTTTTCCACAGGCTATTTTGTGAAAACGAGACATCTGTCAGTTTGTTTATTATTTTCTTTGGCAATGTATGGATACACACATGCACACACGTGTGCACGCTAGTATGTATATGCGATCAGCATTTAAACCATTCATACCAATCGTTAACCATTCGTACCAATCGTTAAGTATTCGTTGCTTTTGGGAGTATTCGTTTCCATTTGTAGAAAGCATGCAATGCAAGCACCATTTTTCGCTACACTCCGTTTTGTGAATCATTACATGTAATGATTTACGGAATTGATTTGTACTGTCAACATGAGATTCGTTTTTTCTGATTATATTAAAAATTAAGCAATCAAACCGTTCTCTGGTGTCCATAGGGCAACTTATGGCAAGATTCTGGTAATTTTGATTTTTATTTTTTTTGAAGACGCCGAAGGATTTATTTAGCTCTATCGCACAATTCGGCGGTCATCGACAGTTAATGTTTTGCTCTTTGGTCCACGCGTTCCGGGTTTTTTTATGTATTATAACTTAAGGTTTCCTTAATTTCTTTATAAGTTTTTCTTTTTTCGAAGATTTTTAACTATTGCTCTCTTTTCTTAGAAACACTGTTTTCCTCATTCGACTATCACCGTAGAAAAAGTTTTAACTTCATTTTTCCATATTTGCTTTTCACTTTTTGTTTTTTAATTATATGATGTTATATTTTTATTTTTAAAAAACACTCACGCCCCTATTTTTTTGATCAACTGAAGTCAAGGGCAAACACAGAAATTAATCAATTTCATCGTAAATATTAAAGTTATTTATTTATTTATTACAATATAATTACAAATTACATTCTAATTACATACGAGCTGAGTAACTTAGACCATATGCTCGGTGTAGTGTCACAGACCAGAGCCTCTGGTGGGAATCGAACTCACGACCCTCACGCTAATAGTCTAGCTGTCACTGCCCACTAGTCTACCAGGGCGCTCAATATTAAAGTTATTATGAGACTCTCTTTTGTATTTTATTTCTTACATATAGTTGTAACTATCGTTAAAATATATCAAGTTTTGCAAACTGGCACAATAAAAATTTTAACTTTGAAAATATTACATGGGCGCTCAATATTAAAGTTATTATGAGACTCTCTTTTGTATTTTATTTCTTACATATAGTTGTAACTATCGTTAAAATATATCAAGTTTTGCAAACTGGCACAATAAAAATTTTAACTTTGAAAATATTACATGGTAGTACACGTACTATTTTGAACACAGCTGTATGTCGCCTCGGATTGTCCTGTCAAGAAACTACAATTTTGCCAGACAAACTTAATATATTGTCTCTTAACTTTAAACATCGTTGTAGATATGTTTTATGCGGATTTTTTAACGCGAATTCAATTTTATGCGATTTTAAACGAAAATATTTTTCTTTTAGATTTTTTATAGATTTCAAAAAATTATGATATTTTTTAAACTTTTGCACTATTTTTAAATTAAACTAAGTTTGCATCACTGATATAATCATTATTCTTAATCCTACCTGAAGGGTTGTAATAAGCAAAGCTGATGCATCAGAAAGCGGTTTGAAAAGCTTTTTATATGGGAATCTCTTGTAGTTTGAGCCTGACACCTAATACTATCAGATCTCAATGCCGAATAGTATATGAAAATTAATTGTTCTAGTTTGATTCCAATTGGAAAGGCGATTTTTTAGCATCAGATTACTCTAACTATGCCAATAAAAGCCTTTAAAAGTCAATCCTTACTTATGATTTAAAGAATCTTTTATTTAAAGGAGCTGTTCCTTTTTAATAACTAGCGCTTTAATAAACTTTTTCAAAAGAAACAATTAAACTTTCTAAAAATTCTCCAATCTAGTCCACTACATATGTATGCACTACCTAATAAGTATGTAATGATAAAAGTAACGTGGATCAAACTCCAGACATCATCAGGCCAAATATCAAAATAAAATAAAAAAGTATTTTGTCGGCGATTTCTTCTCAGCAGGTTTCTGGCAAAAACTCTGAGAGTAAATAAAATTACCATGAAAAATTTCTCAAAAATCTGTCGTTCGGAGTCGACTTTAAACTAAGTTGGCGACATTGCTCAATTGTTTAATATTTCAATAATGACCAAATCGCTTTTTTACACAAAATGCTTTAAAGCCCGTCGAAAGTCGCGGAAGACCCAAATTAACTTCAAAAACAACAAATATCCGTATTATAGCACTTGCGAAGAACCCGTATGTGCCTTCAAGAGCGATTTCAGCAGAAATTGAAAATTTAATTTCATTGTGAACGGTTTACTGTAGGCTGCAATAAGCACATTTACCATGACGAATAGCCCGAAGAGTTCCTTTGCTTAGACAAACAAAAATTAAAGGCTAGATTGGTGTTTGCAGGAAGTTATTCCAATTAGTCCGAAGCAGACAGTAAAAAAATGCCGAAACATTTTGTGAAGCGATGAAATAAAAATTAATTTATTTAGAAAAGACTGTGTCCGGAATTTTCGCTTTACATAGAAGACATTCAAGACGGAGACGGCGGCGATTCGATAAATTGAATTACTGACACTATGATCGGATTTCACTACAAAGATATATTGGAAAATTCGATGTTAACCTATGCTGAGGAAAGTATACCTCTTAGATAGGCATTCCAGTAAGATAACGATCCGTAGCATACTTCTAAGTTAGTAAAGAATTGGTTTCAAGATATTAATGTTGCCTTCTTGAGTGGCTATTAATTTCCGGACTTAAATCTAATTGAAAATGTTTGGAAACAAAGAATTAGAAAGGAATTATTTAAAAATAAAGATCAGTTATGGAATTTGGTTCAAATAACTTGGCATGAAATACTAGCAGAAACCCGCAGGAAGCTTATTGCCACCATGGCAAAAAGAGAAACTCATATATAGTCGTCCCCTCTTATAATTTGATACGACTTAGCAACATGTATGTTTGTTACTTTATTTTCAAAACTTTGTTATTCATTCTAAAATTAATAGTTAAAAAGACAATACAACATGTTAGCTTTAAGTTGAAAATGCAGTAAAATCTTTTTTTACACGATTTTAAAATAACACGGTTCGTCAAGAAGAAAATTTTAATTTTTTTAACACTTTTTTGCTTTAACGAAGTCCAAAAAAAATTTAATGCGAATTCAAAAAAATAATTTAATTTTTTCGGAAGCTGGTACATTCGAACATTCAATTGCTGTTTTTGCCACCTAATACCACTTCTCTGATTCAGCTACTATATCAGGGTATTATAAAAACATTTAAAATGTATTACATCAAGCAGACGTTGAGATATATTTTAGATACAGTGGAAGAAAAACATTTGAATGTTATGGACGCATGGAAAAAGTTTACTATTTTGGATTGCATTACACATGTTACTTTTGCCATCCAACAGTTGCGGCAATCAACCTTAAATGCTCGATAGAAAAACATTTTACCAGCTGGCTTTCAAAGTGGAACTTCAGTGACGCAAAGATCAGAACTTTGTTCTGAGATTATAAGTCTTTCAGATAATATAGGTGGTGATAGGTTTGACAACATGCCACTGGCTGACATTGATGAATTATTGCAAGAAGGTCCTATTGATGATGATGACTTAATTGAAATTATGACAATCAATGAAAACAAAGAACTCGATATCGATATGGAGCGTTAAAATTCCAACGTAAACTGAAATCTTGTTTTGCTGGATATCAAGAAACAACTGGAGAAACCAAAAAAACAACAGCTTATAACTGATTTCTTAATAAAAAACATATAGACGTAACTATGAGTAGTTGAACTTTTATTTCCTAATTTTTTTTATATTTATGGATTGAATTTAAACTGTACAATTTATTTTCTTGTAATAAATATGAATTGTTTTGTTTTATTAATGGAGTTTGCCATCACTTTTTTGCACGGATTTTTTAAGAAATATTTGAATTTTTTTGCATTTTATACGATTTTTTATGGTTGTGGTACATATTTCCAAATTTACATATAAACCGTGTATTTTTTTTATCAAAATCGTGATTAACACGAATTTCATAGGAACGTATCTACCGTGCAAAAAAAGATTTTACTGTAATAATCTAATTATAAGGCCACCACTGCATATATTTTAATATTAACTGCCATTATTACAACTTGCCGTTAACTAAAGGGAGGATTTTAACCGGCAGATAAATTTTTTTTATTATTCAAGGTTGTCATGGAATCTGATTACAGTCAGAATTGAAATCGATAAAAAGTTAATATTGGTGCCACAGAAACAGATATTATCGGTTTTATGTTCGAATCAGAACTGTTGTCAAAATTTCGTGTCACAGAAACTGTTTTTATCGATTTTTTGTCCGAAATATTCTGATTAGCTGACAGGCGCCAGATTTGTATTTTATTTGTTTTGTGTGGGTAAATGAAATTGACACAGAATGTAAGTTCAATTAAATTTTATAAAAATAAAAGACAAAGATGTTCATATTTTTTCTATCATACAAATAGGGGAAAGCACAGGTACAGTGCGCAAAATAACTTATTTCTTAAATTAACGCAAGGAATATTTGAAGAAGGCAGGTGAGTTTCAATGATGTTCAACAACATTCGAAAAGTTTCTTTATTCAGACGAAATTGTCCAATAAATCTTTTTAAGTTTGTAAATGTTAATACCTTTATCATTGCGGTTTTTATTGTAATGTCAACTTACGCTGTTTCCGGCAGCTCTAGTGGATTGGTGTAGTCCCTTAATATTTTTCGTTTCACTTTTTCATTTTTTGTTTCCTCCATCATTAAAAATAAAACTACCGCTTCAACCATTTTAGTTTAGATACAAATTATTTATTTTTTTATATTATATATTATATTTTTGCAAAAATCTATAAAAAAAATTATTTTAGAATATAAACAAAGCAAAACATCTGATTCGAATATAGGTTTTGTTAATTTTCGAAATAAAGGAAAAACAAGTCGATTTCATGACACCAATTCAAATCAGAATCGATTTTCAATTCTGATAAATGACAATTCTGACTTGGATTCTGCAACAACCCTGATTATGAATATCCAATAAGATAGAAGTGATCGTTAAGCTAAAAGGACCTTTAACATTTAAAATTCCCTTTATGTTTGAACTTACCATACCATATACTATTTTCGATATGGCAACTTCAATTTTTTGTTTGCCTCCACTAAGTTTACCAACAAAATCACTTCCTCCGCTAAATATTTTGCGGCAGGATATTGACGTATAAATTTTTTTTAACAAAAAAGTACAAAAATCACAATGTATAACAAAAATAAACTAAATTTGCGACACACAAAATTTGTAAACAAAATAGCAATAATAAACATAACAAATAAGAAAGCACGTCGTTGCCACTACGTTTTTAAATAACTTTTTTAAAGTGGCAAAAGTTATCGATATTCCACCGGCATTGCCATAATTTTGAAAAAGTTAATTTTGTTTTAACTGGAAGTTGTAATACCGAAAATAAGATTAATGGCGTTTTCTTTTCTACCAAAAAATGTGCACTTTATTAAGGCAAAATGCAATTTTGCGTTTGTTTCTTAAAAATGTTTCGCCCTCTAAAAGTGTGGTATGTTTTATTCTAAATAATTCACACTTGCCAATAGTGGAGGGCATTGCATTTGATGCCTCGTATAAATTGAGAGTGCTGGTAAAGCCCTGTGAAGCAGATGACTTTTGTTTATTTATACAGCTACCAGATGACATTTAAAAAAAATCGCCTGGTATTGTTATGCAAGTTGAAGTTAATTTTTTCATTGTTTTGTTAAGTAACCTTAAGAAATCATTACATTATTAACCATATACGGACCATGTACGTAATATGAAAAATTGCATTCAATGTTAGAACAGTATTAAAATGTTTTTATTTTTTGTTATAAAAAAAGTTCTCAAAAATAAAGTTGAAAAATTAGCGATCTGGCAACACCTTTTTCATATTTACATTTATTATTGAAAACAAATCAAAAAATACAAAATATTTTTAGATCTAAATCCTTTTTTATGCAAAAAATATGAATATGGATATTGCTGCATCTATTTTATTTTCGAAAATTGAAATAAATCAGTTATTAGACTCATCTTCATCATCTGATGAAGAATAATTACTGAATTTATTTTTTACACAGTCAGCAGTCGCCGTGGCAAACACACAGCGTACCCTTTTTTAAATATTTGTGTTCTGTTCTTCTCAAATAAAAAATGACATTACGACAGGGTTGGTCAAACATTTTTTAATGCACCTTGTAAGAGGGTGACATTTTCTTTGTAGAAAAGAAAACACCATAAGTCAACTTTGCGGTTCACTTTAGCTAAAGGTACCTTTAACTTTAACGGGAAGTTGTACCAATGGTCCTTAAGGCCATATAGTTTTTCAAACTGTAACAACCTTTGCTAGTCTTGGTCAATACAGGACAATAGCAGAAGAACTTAGTCTTCCTTTAATTTTTGAAACTATGGTTAAAATTGTGCTGTAATGAGTTAACAAAATTTAGTACTCACTATCTCAATGAAAAACAATGTCTGAAAATATATAAAATCTGCATTTGTTGTTGCAGCTCATTGCAAGGCAATAACATAAAAAGTGTGCTGTTGTTTTGACTTCTTCACCACACGCCCTGCATTCATCATTTTCCACCCACGCCATTACAGTTTAAGTGTACATGCAAGGTAGAGTGTCCCGTTAGTATTTTATGAGTACGCATTTATGTACTGAAGTCCCTCTTATTCAGATTTAGAATACTCACAATTTTCTTCATGAAGATCACCTCTGAGTACTTTAATAATACTTCATACTGTATCTTTGTCCCACTTCTACAGCTTGGCCTTTAATACAATGAAAGGCATTAAGTCATATAAACTCATTTCTGAAGGACTCCGTATCTCTGACTGGCAATAGTGGGCGTTCCACCTCCCATATGAAAATATATATCTATATACTTAAAAACAGCCTGACCGATTTTCTTGAAATTTTACAGTACCTTCCTTATTGTCCGGAAGGAACTATAAGCTACTTTTTATTTTAAAATTTCAAGTAGGCGAGGTGCCACGCCCACATACCCAATAAATATTTAATGTGAGATATCTCATAAACTGCAAAAGCTAGATGCCTCAAATTTTGTAGGGACAACTTTGACATCTGTATGAACAAAATGGGCAGACTTGCTGTAATGGACGTGTCATCTCCTATAAAAATATTACATAAATAGACCTAAGAAAATATAACAGTCCTAAAATTTTGTACCTAAGTTATATACTTATATTCCTCTATGCGTATTTTTAGAAACATATAATAAAATAGGTATTGGAATGAACAGACAATACAAATGACTTTAGTTGCAATAGTTTATCAAATATATGATGTTTAGTATTTACTAGATATGTGCACAAGACATTCTACTAGCTTACCCTTCACCGAATGCAATACTGTAGTGTACTCTTTTCTGTTGATCTTGATTTTACAAGTGCACTGCAATGTGTATTTCTCAGTTATTCAATGTGTACAACAGCACTCGTTTGCCTGTGAAGTAACGTAACTATGCTTTGTGTTGTAAGAGTATATTTTACTACTGAAGCTAAATTTTCAGTATTGCCATATAAATATCAGTAGTGTAAAAAAAGGTTTTTCCCAAGAAATAAAAAGTTTAAATGGCAATGTTGGCGAGCAAACAAAGAGCAAAACATTCGGATCTTTCTTGTTCATTGTTGTGAATAGGTTACGATTTTACGTGCGCGAGTGATTTATAAGAAAAGATTAATAATTCCAAAAATAGTCTGTTTCGTATGAATGTTTTTGGTTTTATTAATTTTATACCTTTTTTTAATTACACTACTATATTTTTAGATAATGAAAATAAAATTGCGTTAAAAAACAAAAACATCCTTTTAAAAAAGATGAAGATGCTCGGTTGCCGAGAGCACAAAAAAATGCACGCTGTGACTCTATGAAGAGTACAATATTTTTGTTGTGCTCTTCACACAACTCTCTTTTATACTGTTGTACAATGGTTTACGAGTGCAGTTGTTTTTTTGTACACTATCTTTGCTTCACACTTATTTATATTTGCAGCTACAATCAATATTCGGTCTTGAGAAAAATGCAATTGTGTGCTATTTTATATGTCTTGTGCGCATCTCTCTGAGGAAATATTAATAAAATACATGGTAAGCAGCGTTGTCAACTCAGTGCTTTTAGCACTGTTTTTAGTGCTTTTTAAAACTTTCGACGCGGAAAATTTTCGAGTTAGTGCCTAGTGCTTTTTTTAGTGCTTTTCTTTTGATGTCAGAGACACCAAATCAAAAAATAAAAAAAATTATAGACTAACCTAAAAATTAGTGTAGTCTATAATCTAATCTATAGACTTTCAAATAGTCTAGTCTATAGTTATATGTATATACTAATTCGATATATTAAGACTGTAGTTTTACATATAAACGAAAGTATTCATCTGTGACAGTTAACCTACATTAAAAATAATTTTTTTAGACGTATAAAATGTAAATGATTTTACCTTAATTTTGATTTGTAAATTTGTATATAAAATGGTGATAAAATAAATATTATAATGATTTAGTGCTTTTTTGTCAAAATTACGCGCTTTTTTAACGAGTTCGGTGCTTTTTGAAAATTTATAGTTGACAACGCTGATGGTAAGCCTTTGAGAACGAAACACTCAACAAAAAACACAAAGGATACAGGATACTTATTTTAACACACTTTATCCAAATTTCTCACGAACAAAGGGTATGATCATTAAAGAAATACATATTGTTAAATATTAAGCCATAATTTTTTATTATTTGAATACATTCACTTATTTTTGGTTTCACACACAATTTGAAAATATTTTTATATTTTAGTTAAACGTTTTTTTGTTTCGATTGAAAAAACTGCTCACCGCTTTACTATTTTAAAGCATGCCATCCACTTCAAAATAGTATTTTCGACTCCTTCGCCGGTTTGAAACTAAACTTTATAATTTTTTAATTCTTAATTTTTTTTAGAAATCAACCGTTTTAGTTAGGAACCAAGTAAAAAGGAACAAAAAAACGTGCAAACTTATGTTTGTTTAACAGAAATGAATTGTGTCAAATTATTGTCACCACTAGCCCCTTTTTTCTCACTCCTATCTTTTAAGTGTGACCTGTATAGATGTAAATAATTAATCACTATTTAACATGCTCTTTTAGTCGAAAACAATTTTATAATATGCTTACATTTATAAAGTGTTCACACAATCGAATGTTCAATTTCAAGTGACATATTTACGTGCATATGTATGGTGAATACATATACAAGATCTATAAAAATATTTTATAAGTAGGCATTCATATTACTATACTTAAATTTTGGCAAAAGTTAAATGTGCAAACTCTAGTTATTATGTACAGTGAGTCGAAATAATTTTCTATTTTTGTGTACATTTTAATAAGACTTGATATATTCTTATTTGAATTTTTTCCAATTAGAATTTAGACAACTAGTAATAAAAAGCCGAATATTAATGGGTGTTACTGTACGTTAACAGAAGCCGGAAAAGAAAGATAGCAAAACGAAAACTACAGAATTATGAGGTTTATAATTATTTTTGGTAATGGGCAATGATGCAATATGGGTGCGTCCCTCTAAATATAGCTTAGTATAGTTCAAACATACGTACGTACTGCCTATATGTATTAAATCTTTGAAAAATTTAAGTTTTAACTATTAACTTACAGCTATTAGAAACCCTTTAAAATTTTGTATTCTTATTTTCGATTACAATAAGAAAAACTTTTGTTTCTTCAACAAGAAATTGCACTGCATAACACTGGAAAAATCAATATTGTTGTCACCATCGGAATGATTTCGCTCTTATTTCATTAATTTAAAACAATGACGAAAAAGTTTTTTTGTTTAATTTTTTTAATTATTCAAAATTCTATTCTTAAATTAAACTTTACCTTTTAAACTATTGCTAATTATCTAAAGTATTTAATACTTTTTTTTTTATTAATCCACACAATTTTTTGCAAAAAAATTATTTTCTCTTATATAGTTCATGATTTTCTATTAAATATTAGCATTAAAAAATGTATTAAACATAATTTAATTAATTCCCCTTAAAAACATTTTCCTTGAATTCAAATTTACGGCTGCACTTATGTTTTATTAAATACTTTCTGAAAATAATATGTATCTTCTCTTTTGTTTTGTTTAGTTGTTCTTTATTGTTGACAACTTCTGTTATTCTTTGCGTATACATTCGTACCTCACAACATCTCTAACTTCCCTAATTATTGTGAATGATAAAAAAGTGTTGTTAACTTTGGTAAAAATGGGTGCTTGGGAAAAATGTTTGTAAATAATAAATATAATGGGATCTCTACACCACAGTAGAAGCAGTAATAAAAGCAATGTAAGACAGAGACAGAAATATGATTTGGTATTATTTGCTTTCTCTTTCAATTTTGGATAGTGCTCCTGTCAAATTCGTTTCGTTACTGCTTATACTGTGCTCTAGACATTGCAATTGGTTGAACAATTTGATCAAGTTGTAAAGAGTACATTAAAACCAAAAAATGAGTGAAGGTAAAAAATTAATGTGTTATTTCATCGAGGCAAATAAAAAAATGCCCGCATTTGAAACAAAAAATATTTGATTATAAACGCAAACGCTTTCGAACTAATTTTGAATGCTGAAAGTTACAGTAGGTCGAAATCGAAACATGTGAAGAAATCCATCAACTTGTGCATTCAATCGTGTTGTATAACAAACTTCAATGTAAAGATGTGTCCGAAATAATAAGAACAACCAAAGCGAAACAAAAGATCGTTTTAAAAAATTTTTGGAGAAAGATTTGAAACTATGGTATGCTGTTATTTTTATAGTATATAGACATCTTTAGGTTTTGAAAAATATTAAAAGTTATGTTCTAACTTATCTTATTTTTTTGTATTGGCAATAATGTTGAGTTAAGTTAAAAATCCGCTCTTCGAAAAAATAAGAACAAATTAGATTGGACCCACTTACATTTCTCACATGAGAGAAAAAGAGTCCAAAGTTTTGTTGCAAATATAATCGTTGAGTAGTCGTTGATCATTTTTTGTGCAGAATATTGCATTTTTGAAAAATTCTTATAAAATCGGCAGAACCCAGCATTGCTCTATTGACCAGCGTAAAATAATAAAAAAAAATGCTCAGCAAAAGGAAAACATTTGCTTTCATAGGATAACAGCTTGGAATTTCCAACGGAATGATAACAAATGCTAAGAACTGGCCACCGAAGGTCGAAAGTCGCGGTAGGCGTAGGAAAACTAGCAAAAGACAGGACAATGCTATCACACTAATCGTTAAAAAGCACCCTTCTATAATGTCTTTACAAATAAAAAACGAGTTAGACATCCCAATTGCAACATCGACGATAAGAAGAAGTCTGATTGAAGGTAATTTGAAAGCACGAAGCTCTAGAAAAGTAGCATTGTTGAAAAAAATACATCGAAAGGATAGACTTCTGTTTGCCAAAAAGTACATCGATGAACCTGACACTGTTCGGCGTAATATTTTATGAACCGATGAAACAAAAGTAGTCCAATTCAGCCACGGCAAAGATAAACAGTGCGTTAGACACCTTCCTAATTAACAATTCAACGAAAAGTACACTATCAAAATTTAAAAACATGGCAGTGTCAGTCTCATGCCATGAGGGTGTTTTAGGTGAAATGGCGTTGGACCTCTAGTTCAAATTGTTGGTAAGATGGATGCCATCTATCACGTTTAAAATATTTTAGAAGCCGATCTTCAGCAAGACGACTTCCCGAAACATACCCCCAGGAAAACAAAACGTTGATTCCAGGACAATAATATCCATGTTATGGATTGGACGGCGCAATTGTCGAACCTAAATCCAATTGAACATCTTTGGATTGATGTAAAGAAAGGTGTTAGAGATGCAAGGCCCAAAAATATGCAGGAACTTTGGCTTGCAGCGAAGAACACATGGAAAATATTCCATTCCACAAATGGTACACTTTGATAGCTTCTATAAGGCCCAGATGTGTCGAAGTAATCGCTAATCGTGGATGGGCTACTTCATATTAATTACTTACCAACAAATAATACTAATCTGTAAATTTAATAAACATTAAAACTGAAATTATTACCAATTTTTCAATTGCTGATTTTCGACTTAGCTCAACACTACTGCCAGTACAAGAAAAATAATATGAGTTAGATTTTAGTATTTTTAAAAAGCTAAAGATGTCTACTATAAAAATAACAGAAAGCCTTATTTTCAAGTCTATCTCAAAAATTTTTTAATACGATCTTTTGTTTCGCTTTGGCTGTTCTTATTATTTCGAACACGTCTGTATATGGGCTGCACAAATTGATGATTGATTGAATCGTTTTTGAAGAATTTCAAAAAACAAAAGCAATCGTACGAATGCTAAATTCCAAACGTCCAAATTTGTGGTTGTCGTGCGTTCTCGTTACATATGGAGTTTACGCTGGAACTTGATCTGTTGTATGACAATTTAAATTTCCGTCCACTAACTTCTTCATTAATAATGGTACATAATTAATTATTTAATTTTTACCTTCTAATGTGAATAATATTTGAAAATAAGTGAATAAAAATTTCTCTCTGTGTAGCTCTATAAAATAATTGTGATTGTATTTTGTACACAGACTCTGGGCAAGAGTTTTTTGAGGGTGTTGAAAATTATTGTGAATGGTTGAAACAAAAACAATAGTTACGCGCCTTCATTTGTTTTGTTTTGGTAAAGTGATGAAAAACATACAATGGCTAACAGCGGCTCCTCAACTAGGAACTTTATTCCAATGACAAATAAATATGATCGAGTCATACTTTTAGTGGATATGGACTGTTTCTATTGCCAAGTAGAAGGTGGATGGTAAAAGCTTGCTTTAATACTTTCTAGAATTTAATATTTCTTTTTTATAGAAAAGTTGGATCCATCTTTAAAAGGGAAAACCTCTAGCAGTTGTTCAATACAATGCTTGGAAAGGTGGCGGGTAAATATAGGTCAAATATATCACAATAACCTAATAGTTTCACTCGTGCCTTGTACGTAATCAGCATCATTGCAGTTAATTATGCCGCACGGGCAAAAGGAGTGACGCGCCATATGAGAGGTGACGAGGCAAAGGAACAATGTCCAGATATAGAGTTAGTTAAAGTTCCCAATGTTCGCGAGAAAGCCGACTTAACAAAATATCGAGAAGCTGGTAAGGAGGTTGCAACTGTTTTGAAGCGTTTTACTCCGCTTTTGGAAAGGGCATCGGTTGATGAAGCATATCTCGATATAACAGATGCGGTCAACAAACGTCTACAAAAAATGAATGAAGTGAGTCTGAAATTAAAAGTAGATTAGAATAATATAGAAAATAGATTTTAATTAAATAAAAAGATTTTTCGAGGTTGAGGTCAATAATTTTCATTTAATATTGTGAAGATGTGTAGACGTATCGGACAAATATAATTGTTACTCATTCCTTGATAATGATATCCGTAGGATATCGAAATATTGGAAATAAATAAATAATATATGGAAAATTATTGACCTCAAGCTCGAAAAATCTTTTTATTTAATTATAATCGAAAAAGTCGAATAAAATTATTGGATAAAAGAAAATAGATTTTTTTAATATATATACTAAATTTCTATATTTATTTTCAAGGGTACTTTTATTTTACAACCCAAAGAACTAGGGAATACCTATGCTGTTGGTTATGCAACTATTGGGGAATTTGTAACAAAAATAACGACCACTTTTATTAGTAATCCTGGTACAGATAATGATGAATTGCATCACATTTTTCATGAAAACGATATTCCAGCAGTGCGTCAAAGTAATATTCGCCTACTAATAGGAGCTTCAATTGCTAGCGAGATCCGTAATGCAGTAAAATTGGAAACTACGTATGAGTGTTCAGCTGGTATTGCCCATAATAAAATATTGGCTAAATTGGCATGTGGCATAAATAAACCAAATAAGCAAACAATTTTGCCTCTTCTTGAAATATCAACTTTATTTGAAACATTGCCGTTGGGTAAAATAAAGGGTCTTGGCGCAAAATTTGGGGAAGAAGTATGTGAGCGTTTGAATATTCGCTACATAGGCGAATTATTGAAATTTACTGAAGCGGAGTTACAAAGAAAATTCGATGATAAAAATGGGTAAGTATATTTACATAATTTATTATTTTAAGTTGTAGTCTATATGAGCGAGCTTTATATATTAACCTAATTCGCAAAAATTAAATCTGATAAAACCGACAAAACAATAACACGCAAAGGTAAATAATTAAAGGAAAACAACAAGCACCGCCGAATATAAAAAACCTTTCTGGAACGCAATAATTAATTAACGATGTTATATCATATCGCTCCTTTATTGCAACATAGTCATATCTCAAAAAAACTTGAACTTGGCATAATGCGATTTAAGTTTTCAAGACATAAGTCCTATGATCTAATTGCCGCAAACACATTTTGCTATAACTTCGGTTCAGCTTGGGATATAAAACTGATTTTTTTTCAACATATACAGAAGGTCTAAAAGAGCAGTTTTGCTTAAGTAACTACAAATTTTTAATTTTTTGAGATATGACTATGTTGCAATAAAGGGGCGATATGTGGTAAGCAATTTTATATACTTTAATGTAGTCAATGCATCACACGTATCACGATTTGAAGAAGTTTTAAGAAATAATAAGTAACCAACTTAACATTATTATCAATTGCCTATTCTCCAAATCGTGGTAGTATAGTGTCAAATGAATATTAGTTACTTCAAAATATTTCTCGAAATATGCATGCTTTGGTTTTAAAATGTTTTTATTGTGTTGGCCACATAAAATTTTTGACTATTAGAAATTTTTAGAATTGAGTGTGCCTAATAGATGGAACGAAGTGAATAGATTGAAGTTGTGTTTTCGTGTGGTCATTTAAGTAAACATTGTCGTCAGTGCAAGCAGTGTCCCATGGAAAAGTGCCAAAGAAATCACAATAAATTATTGCATGAAATTAAGCCTAACGTACCAAGTCAAAGCACTGAATATGTGCCCCTACAGGTAGTATTTTAACAGTCGAGCCAGTATTTAGTTGTGTTTCCAGTTCTTGTGAAAAAAGTGATTTGCTGTTCAGAGTACTCCCAGTGGGCCTCTATGGACCAAATTGTGCTATTGAAACTTACGCGCTCCTAGATGAAGGTTCTTCAATCACGATGGGGGCTAGCTCTTTAGTGAGACAGCTTGAATTACAAGGTCGACAAAGTAAATTGAATTTGAGTTGGTTTGGTGGTAAATCGGTACAAGAACCAGTTATGGTGGTAATGTGAGCGGTGTTTTTAAGAGGGGAAAATACGCTTTGAAAAATGTGTATGGTGTCTCGAATTTGAAGTTGCCTGGTCAGACTTTTAATGCGAATTTAGTAAAGAGTCGTGGTGTGCCTTTAAGTTCATATGAAAGGTTAGCTCATTCAAAGGTTCTAATTGGTTTAGATCATTGCCATTTGGGATTGCCCGATGAAATAGTCCCTTTGGAAAATGCTGCTCTATATGCTGCCAATACGCCTCTTGGATGTGTTGTTTTTGGAAACGTGAAAGAAGGCCGCCCTGAAAAACAAACTTGTTTGTTGACAGTTGGATAATTTGAATAATTTGGTGGCAAGTTATATATTGAGATATTGAGAAATTTGACGAAGAGGGTTGAATTCAGACTACTATGGTGTAATGATGACATAGTCCATGACCCTGAATCGATTTTTTGGACTGGAAAGAAAAATGAAAAATAATCCTGATTTTGGTTTGGCCTCAAAACAAATAATGAGTGAATATTTGAAAAAGAACTGTATACGCAAATTCGTTTGGTGCAGCCGCAGAGGTGCTCATTGAATTCGAAGTTATTGAAAGAGTTTTGTTAAGTAGATGTATGTGAAGGCATAAAAAAAATGTTTCATTAAGTTGTGTTCGCAAAGGTTCTTTTGCGAGATGATGATACTGGTCTACCGGAAGTGTATGGAATGTTTGTGATGGCGTTTGAAGCTTTTATTTTAAAAATGGTTTGCCCTTGAGGTTAGACCTGCATGTTTTCGTTGATGCCAGTAAAGATGCCTTCAGTCCGGTGGCTTATTGGAGATATTCAACATCTGATGGACGAATAGGAGTGTCGTTTATATCTGTCAAGTCGAAATGTGCCCCATTAAAATGTATGACCATTCACAAATTAGAACTACAAGCTGCCGTTTTGGGGACCTGATTGAGGGACACGATAATGAAAGAACATAAGCTTAAAGTTTTTCGTCGAATCTTTTGGAATGACTCTACAACCGTCATCAGTTGGATTGGTTCTGGTGATTGAATATATAAACCATTTGTTGGTCATCGAATTGCCGAAATACTTGATTCGAAACGCCCGACTGATTGGAGACTATCTCCTACAGGTCTCAATGTTGCCGATGATATTACAAGAACTAAAAATGGAGTTGATTTTTCCATTGAAACACGTTGTGGCCCTTGGAAAGCAATTTTTGTATGAAAACGAAGCCTAATAAGAATTCTAAGAAATCTGATGATCTGGTTAGCACAAATTTAGTTATAGATTTCAATCGTTTTTCTTCATTTCTCAGGCTTAAACGAACAATGGCTTGGGTGCTGAGATTTACAAATTGATGCCGAAAAGAAGAGTGCTGAGGAGTTAATGGTTGCTGAAATTAGTCTGTGTCATCTATCCCAAGAAGAGTGTTTCGCCCTTGAAATAAACGTTTAAAAATATGGTGGTTCTATAAAAAAGTAAAACAAGTTATTTTCGCTTTCGCCTTATTTTGATGAAAATAATTTACTTCGAGTTGGTTGCTGCGAGTTGGTTGCCTTTAATTGCCAGGCACCCTATTATTTTGTCACCCTGTCACAGCTTTTCACAACTTTTTGTGGCCCATGTGTATAACAAGATGAGACATCAAAATTTTGAGGCCACCATAGGTGAATTAAGGAAAAGGTTTTGGATTCCACTACTAAGAATGTTATTGAGTAAGACCATATCAAATTGGAACATTTGTAAGATTCGTCGTGCCGTTCCAGTGGCTCCCTTTATGGAAGCCATTTACTTATACTGGTGTGGACTATTTTGGCCTAATAAATGAAAGTATTGGTAGACGTCATGAAAAACGTAGGGTGCACATGCCTCACAGTTAGATCAGTACATTTGGAAGTGGCCTATGATCTTTCGACTATTTTTTTTTTTTTTTTATAAAACCAGCACTCAGGGGATGGCGGCTACTTATGCAGTGCATTGTGCAGGTTTAGGAAAGGTGGAATGCCCATTGATTCACTTGTCATCCCTGAAGACGAAGAACCATTGACGCCAAATCATTTCATGTTGGGTTCCGCAAATACGGCTCAAACACCCGAAGTTATTGAAATTACAAAGCCAGTGGTACTGAAAAAGCAGTGGCGAATTGCTCGACAGCAAAGAAATCATTTATGGAAAGATGGATTGTGGAATATTTGTCTACACTTACAAGATAGTCCAAATGGTGTAAATATGCCAAGCCTGTGATTCCGGGTGATCTCGTAATAATTTGTGATCCAGCTCTTTCCCGTCGAGATTGAAAGAGAGGTCGTGTCATAAATGTGTTTCGTGGCAGTGATTTCAAGTAGTGGAATACTTAAGCGCCCAGTTTCCAAACTAGCAGTTCTTGATTTGGATGGTGAATCGCTGCCGGTCCACGGGGGTGAGAATGTCGCCTAATGGCTCATAAATTCATTAATTTAATTTATTATTTTCATTTATTTGTTAATTTAAATATTGTTTGTGAGCTTCCTTAATGTTCATTGAAATTGTCTAATTTGCCAATTGTATGATCATTGTTGTCGTTTAGTTGATTTGCCCGTTAGGATTTTTATATTGTTTTCCATTCCTTTTTGTCCTTATTTGCTTACGAACTAAACGCATCCTTCGTCCCTATAGTCTACTGCAGTTTATTTATTTGGAAATGAACTACTGTAAAAGTACATAAACAAACAGAAATTGTAGTAGAAATTTAGTTTGTTGGGTATAAAGTCTGCGGTAAGTCGCTTAATTTATTTATAAGTTATTTTGTAATAATTTAATATTTTTTTTATTAGAAATAAACGGTTGGTCAAATAAATCTATCATAATTTAAACAATTTGTGGTTCATTTATATGGGACTTGTTATATTCGCTGTCCTCAACATAAAGGCTCAGGGCGCAGCCAGCGACAGTACGCATATAAAAAGGCAAGACAAAGCAGACTACGAGTAGTAGCAATCCTATGTGAAGTTGCGTGCGAAGAAAACAGTCGTGGTTTGAAGATCTCCGCTATGCAAATCTAGCGAACAAGTGTTGTTGCTTACAAAAAGGCTGTGAGCACAGAAGAATAACGAACAAGTAGTTATTTTCGTATAAATTAGAAACAGTGGCACACAAAATTGTGCGAACAATAGAGAGTTCGATTGAAACTAAACATGTATTTGTTTTTACTTTGTTTGCAATCAACGAACTCATATTCTAAACGTTTTTAAAAAGGTAAAAACGTAACAATATTTTAAAGTTATTTACATACACATTTTCGGTCGCCTGAAATCGCTAGTCCTGTTTCTGTAAGAGGAATTATTTCACCGTCATTAGAATCAACGTCAAGGACTTAAGGGATTTCATCAGTGTTTTGTGTAATTGAATGTTTTTCATATACAACTGCTTTCATTTGTGTTAGTGTTAGTTTATACGTAGTCTCCTTTTATGCAAGTCGAATGATTGCAGGTGAACTCCTGTTTGTAAGGGAAACGCAAAAAAATCAACAAAGATGTGAAATACTTCGCCTTGAGGATTTCCAGAGTATTTAATGCCACTATTGTTATACAGTCAATAATGAAGTCTCTAGGTATGAAATCTGTACTCATCCGCAAGAGTCCATATACTGTTTTGACCTATTTGAGGAAGTGCAGAAGAGATGGTATTATTAAAAGCCTGATAGATATCCTGGAAGGATGACAATAATAATCAACAATAATCAACTTAATCTTAATAATCAATAATAAACCTTGTTAGGTCATAAAATCCATGAACCATAGCACCCTTTAATGAAGCCACAAAATGTGGCGATCTCGTACAAAGTCTCAGATGCAGTTGCATTATTATTAATTTAATATTTTTTTAATTCTAATAGCAACTTACCCCGATGGTCTGTTTGTTCACTCTCCATTTTTATTACATAACTAGATCTATCAACACACCATTCAGCAATCTTAATAGCCAAACTTTTAATATATTAATTATGGAATGAGTTTTAGTGTTAATTACTATTTATTCTTTATTACAGGCAATCTCCAGTGGTTTATTCCTTCTTTTATTCAAATGATATTTTGATATAAAAATTATAGGCTAGAACAAAATATCACTGGATAAAGTACGATAAATTTGCCTTAAATACCACACCGCAACCAGAATTTTTTAATTTATTTAATTCGAATAGAACTGAATGAATTTTTATAAGGTTTTTTGTCCCTGTTAAAAATTAACGCCTCCTTTGATAAAAGACTATATTTATTGATTAAAATAAGCTATTATATGTAGCTTAAAAATTAAAAACTCTAAATGCAGTTTACGTTTAAAATTTTAGTAAGCAGCTGCCATGGCAGTTGACATTTAAGTATTTAAATAACTTTTGCATTTTGCAACTCTGTATTTAAAGTAAAATAAATCATTTAATATCAACATCTTTATTCGTTTAACTTATTCTAATTCCAGCACGTGGCTTTATAATATAGGCCGTGGTATTGATCTCGAAGCTGTTACACCTCGTTTTTATTCAAAAAGTATTGGCTGTTGCAAAAAGTTTCCCGGTCGAAATAACATATCTGGATTGAAAACCCTTAAGCACTGGCTAAAAGAACTTGCAAATGAAATAAATGAAAGATTGGAAAAAGATTTGATTGAAAATAATAGACGAGCTAAGCAAATGGTTGTCAATTATGTTCAAGAATTTGATAAGGAAGAAATATCAAGTTCACGATCTGTGCCTTTGCAAAATTATGACGTTGAAGCTCTAGCTGATCTAAGTTTAGAGATTATAAAAGCTAATACCAAACAATTCTTTCGTGCAGGCAGCGAAAGTGTTCTTAATAATCCAATAAAGTTTTTGGGAATAAGCGTTGGTAAATTTGAAACTATTTCGAATTCACAAAATAATATACAGGAAATGTTTGCACAGCAAGCCTTTAAAATGCAAAAATCTAAAAACAATGCGGAAAAACAACAACCACATACCATAGTTTCAATTACAGATGAAATAAATAATACAGAATTTCAGCGAGACTCTAGAGAAATATCTCTTCCAAATACTTTAAAACATTTATCGAAAGAAAAAAACATTCCAAGTGTAAAAAGTTTCTTTTTCAATGTTCTAAACAAAGAAACACAAAATAACAAAACATCTGGATGTTTAGATGACAATAGAAATAATAATGCTAACAATCATACGGAAAACACTTCTAAAATTGATATAGACTTCAAAGATTGTTTAACTTATAAAGATGATGATCATGCACAGCTTTGTAACAGCGATAATTCCAACCAACAGCAAGTCTTTATTGAGAACGATTTAGAAAATGATCTTCAAAATTCTTGCAATACAAGTGAATTCATTACAAAAACCTATGGAACAATTCGAAAAAAAGAAGTTTCACAAATTATTAAGAATGATGCTCTGTCGGAAACTACTATATGCAATAATACAATGCAATACATTGATGTTCCTAATAGTCCGAATAATAAATTATATTTAGAACCTAATGTCGGAGATTGTAATGAACTATCTGATTTAATATGTGATCAAAAAAACAATCAAATTGAAGTTGTTGAATCTAACTCGCATAGCGGAGAAATTGTAAATCATAAACAGAAGACACTCGCAAACGATATTTCAACTAAAAATGCATCTAACATCTTATACATTTTTGCAGTCAAATAATCAAGTTGGAAATCCAAAGCGTAAATTTTCGGAAATTGAAAGTAACGATGTACAAACAGATTACCGACACCATTATGCAGAGTTTGGAACGCCGGAACTTCGTCCAGAGTATCTCCAATTTACAAATTGTCCTAAATGCGGAGTTAAAGTTTTTAATGAACCAAATTCAATACAGACACATGAGGATCTCCATTTAGCACAAGAACTTAGTCAGCAACAACGTAACGAATTTAGGAATGAAATTCGAACAAAAATTAATTCAGCGAAATCACCCCAAAGTAGTCAAAATAATAAGAAATCAAAAAAAGAGTCAAATACATCTGTAAAAAAAGCATTCAATGCTAATATAACAAAATTTCTAAAACCCAGAGTTCAAGCTTCTACAGAGTCAGGATTTACTACGAACATCAGTCAAGATATTGAAAGTAATAATACATCCATGAAAATATGTGATTTGTGTAAAATTCCTATAAAAATTGAAGAAATATTGGAACACAACGACTTTCACGTAGCCAAAGATTTACAAAGGCAACTTAATCAATTAGAAGTGCATACAGTAAGTGTGATGAAAAAACAAACACCAGAGTGTGCACGAAAAAGTTTAAATTCTTCAGTCAATACAACATCTCGCCAAAGTAACTCAAAAATTAAACCGATAACAGAGTTTTTCACTCAGTATAATTCATAAGCTTAAATGAAAAATAGATATTTATTTGCTAACAAGTATAAACTTCAAATCAAAATTTTTTATGTTTTTTTTTTCTTTATTGATGTTATGTATGTATGTATAAATTTGAAATTGATATGAAATGACATTAAATAAATATTTTAAGTCACGTCTTCCCAAACAAATATATTCAATATTTTATTAACTATAAATGGCTATACACATATTGTTGGAAATTTTCCCTAAATGCAACTCTGCATATTTCTTAATCTTTTACTTTTTATTTATCTCATTTACAGTTATATTATAAGATAACCGTTACTGCATTTTTCTGTACATTTTTACATTTTCTCATTCTTAATAAAACTTTTGAATCAACAGGTTATGGGCACAGGAGCTTAATCTATTTTAAAGTGTGTCAGGAGACTGGTACTTCGACGTTGTTTATTGTATATCCAGTAAATGTTCACAACGGTTTTATATATTTTTCCATTAACTTTATTTTAGAGAGTAAAACAATATCAAAAAAAAAATTAATTAAAAGAAACACAAACGTTTACAATCAATTTTTAAGTTTTCTCGTTAACCACCAAACTCCTAATGATTATCGGTTGAATTCAAAAAGACATGGTTGCCTTTAAACACAAGGCTGTATCAGAAGTTAGTCCATGTTCTTTTTAACTTGACAATTGTAAAGAAAAGAATTTTTGTTTGTGTTTGAGTTATGATGAGTTCGTCAATATTCTAGATATGCAAATTGGATGTCAGTAATTATGACACGTGATGTGTCCAGATGAAATGTATTTTGGTACACTCAGATTTGTGGCCCATCACAAACGGAACTTTAGTGAAACCAGTTCTTGCAACTGAGGCTGAACTGTGGAGACAAAAAGACGAAAAAGCACTAACCATGATTGCGCTTTCCGTGAATGCAATAATGGTTATAGAAATGTAACGTAACCGCAACAGAACGTAAGAATCTGTAAAAATAGAATTTTCTTGCATTTTCACGTGACGTCTGTTTAGCAGTGTTAACAACATGTCAAAAACCACCAAAAATGAAAATTGAACTTATAAATAGAATTTACATTTTGTACGTATGTTATGTTTGTCTGTATGTGAAATTTTCTTTAAATCAAGGTATATTCAAAAGCCCAGCTGACTACTTTTTTGAGTGCGCGGGATTGTCAAATGTTTTGTATACGTACAGTGAGCAAAAAAAAAAAATTGTACACTACTATCTGGAATACATTTTTGGACAAACAATTAGTATAAAATGAAATTTATTGTCCTTAAGATTAAATAAAAGCTTAAAAACTATATTTTGATTATAAACATTTCTCTATTGGTTACGTATACAGAAAATAACCATCGAAACTGTGAAATTCAACATTTTTAAGCACAAAGGGTTGTGATTCTTTGACTACGGCGACCGAATTCTCTAGAAAGTCATCTTGGACAAAATCCTGTAGAATAATTTATTTATTAGTTTTTTTCAATAAGTGTACACATTTTTTTTGCTCACTGTATATACATTCTTTGTTTATAAATTTTTTTATTTCTTTTTATATTTGTATTCTACACAATTTACAATTTATTCAAATATTCTTGATGTTCTGGCACAACTTTTATTGCAGAATCCCTTCTTATGCTTCCCGATATCCCTCTGAAGCATAACGACCTTAGTTGTAGCGGAAATCAGCCCGTATTTAAATAAATTTGTTTTTCTACAACTTGTTTTTTAAAATTTTTTTTATAAACAAAAAGAAACAATAGAGAAATAATGACATAAAATAACTACTTTATGTCATTATATGGATTCGCCCTTGGCATTTCTGGCTAACGGCGAATTTCATTTGACACAACCGGTCACACAAAAGCAACAGAAAATACATGTTGTTTTTGTTAAAAAACACTGCGAATTGAGTTATTGTACAAATGCTATTACCTATTTGAATATACCTTGCTTTAAATAAAACCCAAATTATAATTTATTTCATTATTAACATTTATAATTTAAAATAAAAATAAACACTATTTTACTATAACTATATCTAAGTAATGTTTATTTTAAATTAGAAAAATATAAATAGTTACCGATTTTTAACTAATTAAAGCGTTCGAAAAGCATTTCAGTTTGCATTTTGCTTTTACTCGCGAAGATAAAAACGTTTTAACATTCGTACAAATTCGGTTTCCGAAATATATGACCTGTTTCTGTTGGATAAACGATTTCACTTGCGTCTATTTATATGGAAAATATAAACAAAAGAACACAATTTTGTGTTTTCCTTAATCAACAATCACAAACTAAATTGAGATTTTTTGTTTGAAATGGCTGAAGAGTTGTTGTTGATCATTTTGCAGTCAAGCTTGCCAAAAGAGTTCGAAAACTTCGTAATAGCAATTGAAACACTAGTTTTACTTGATCATAGTAAAGCTTTCGATACCGTTGAACACTCCATATTATTGGAAAAACTGTAAAAACTTTTATGCGTCTCAGAACCAGCTTGTAGATTATTACGCTCATATCTGACAGGTCGATCTCAGATTGTATCTTATAATGGAACATACTCTGAAAGCCTTGATGTTAACAGAGGTGTTCCACAGGGATCAGTGCTTGGGCCACTATTATTTTGCTTATATATTAATGATTTACCAGATACTTTGGAACGTTGTAGAATACATATGTATGCGGATGATGTCCAAATATACAACAGCGGTTCTTTAAATGGAATTAACGCATGTGTCAATAACATAAACTCTGATTTGCAAAAAATATATATCTGGGCCAAAACCAATGGACTTTGCATCAATCCCACAACATCGAAGTGCATTTTAATAGATAGAAGTAACAGAAAGATTGACGACGATATTCAAATTAAAATAAACAGTAATTTAAAAAAGTTTGCAAGCTGTTCAAAAAACTTGGGAGTAATTTTTAATAATAAACTGACATGGTCCAATCACATTGCTTCTGCAGTAGGTAAATTAGTAGGTATGTTGAGAAATCTTTGGGCTGTAAAATGTTCAACACCTTTTAAAATACGAATGCTGCTTGCGAAAACTTATTTGATACCAGTCCTTTTATATGGATACGAAATTTATGCCAACTTTATTTATTTTCGACAGGTTTTGGCATGTTAGTATAATATAAACGCTTTCATTAAGGCAAAGGATATTGTTTGTTTATTAAACGTGGTCAATGGCGCAGCAAAAGAAAGGAAAACTAATGGAAAATAAATTTTATCTGATAAACTTAAAGTCGATAATTTATTCTAATGCGCTTTTAATGTATATATTTTTTTTATTTCTATCATAATATAAATTTTTATTTTTAATAATGCTCATATAATATATTTGAAAATATAATCTATAATTATAATTGTAATAATTCGTTATTAACTATAAGCGAATACTGGTAGTATTTTTATTTGATTCTTTTTCTTTTGAAGCGCCAATATTGTCTGCTTCTTTCATGGTAGTGGGTAAAATAATGTTGGTAGTTTCGGGAAACAATAACGACAAAACTGCACTGGTAATGGCTGTTGCAGCAAATAGAATTGCTGGTGCATTTTCATAGTATTTTGCCTTTAGGGAAAATACAAAAAAAAATATTAATTAAGATTTTAATTTATGTGCACACATATATGTAATTGGTGTTGTAACAAATTTGACGACTTACCAAAAGCGGAGTCTGTGGCGCAACCATTGAACCAAATCTTCCCATCATGGAGCAGAATGATAACAAGCTGTTTCGTAAGTTTGTGGGAAAAATCTCAGAGGTAAAGAAATACAATACTTGAAAACTTGCCGTAATTGTTAATTTCCCAATTAAGAACAGAGATAATTGCAAATAGTAAGAATCTAAAACACAAAATAACAAACAAATGGACATTATGAGTAAAAAAGCAATTCGTAAATATGGAAGTTAAATTACCTGATGGCATAAATATGGTAGACAAGCAGCATAGACCGCTGATAAACATGCAACCAAAAAGTGAGTATCTTCGACCGAAGCGATCCATGATTACAAGTGGTAGGAGAAATCCAGGAATTTCTACTAGAGCAATAAATATGAAATTATTGTATTTATTACCATCTAGCAGAACAGCATTTAAACTGAGTCCGTAATATACCAGAACATTCACAATCCAGCAAAATGAACAGTTTGCTATACGCCAAAATAATGTGGAAAATGCCTTTTTGATTGGAAATTTCCCTTCCGAATCATTTTCTAATTTCTCACGATTCGCCAAAATTAATTTATCTAGAGAGTGTTCAGATAGTTTGCGCTTATTAACTTTAGCCGCTTTTTTTAAAATATTCTTTGCTTCTTCTTCTCGTTTTTGGCTTAGAAGCCATCTTACACTTTCCGGCAATATCCAAAAGTACAGAAATAAGCACAATGCAGGTGCATACATTATACGCAGCAATATCCTCCAGTTCGGAAAATATTTAGCAAATATTGCCAATAACATTTCACCAATGGCATAAAATATTGTAATTAAACTACAGGCAATAACACGTCTCTTTGGGCCAACAAGTTCTATGCCAACAATAAAGCAAATGGAATAAAGAGGACTAGAAGCCATGCTATCCAAAAATTCGAATATAACAAAAAATGTGTAGGATGTAGCAAACGAACGGATTATACCTAAAATAGCTGCAATAAATCCGCCTAAAGCCAAAGCAAAGACACGACCATATCTGTAAATAAAATGCCAAATTTGCTTTATATGCGTTTTTAATTTAATATTATTTAGTATTCTAGTAGTAATGTATGTATTTAGTATTATGTATCATTGGCCATTTGCTGTCTTATAACCTTATTTTTTTGTTCTGGCCTGTAATACAGAATTTTCTTTTCTAATAATTCTTGGATTTGTTATTTGGTCGCCTAGGTCGATTTCTGCTAGAAACTCTAGTCTGTTTCAAGTGAAGCTATGTTTATGATATATGAATATCACAGATATCAAGATTTAATTCATCTTATGTTCATGCATATTAAAAAAGTTCATATCATATCAATAGTTATCTCTATATTGTATTTATATTACATTCGGACTTCTATACAATGAAGCTCTCCCTATTATGAATTGATTTCATACACACAACTTTTTCCGTTCCAATTTCATTGTTTTTGATCTCCTTATAATGAATTTCCATAAATGTTTCAAACAATAGCATTCGATTCTACATACATTATTAGACAATACGACACTTAGGCAGGATTACGGCCTAGTTTCTCAAACCACTAATTTTGTGTGTGTTAATTTTACGATATACAGAAGTGGCGGGATCTACAGTTTAAAAATCAATCCCGAACTATAGATTTTTAAAGAACTTTTCATGGCAATTTTATTGATTCTCACAGTTCTGCTAGAAATAATAAGTATTTTTCATATTTTCGTTTTGATGTCTGACCTAGGGTCTAAATAGCACACTAGCTACAAGACTACGGCGACCATATTTTGCCAACGATAAATACTTTTTTCAGAAGCAATTGTCATTAGCCATGAAACCGAAGAACAAACTATGTCTTATGATTTTGTGTGCATACATACATATTTTAATCCTAATACCAAATAAATGTGTGATGTACATTTATTTTACATTTATAGAGTCAGATAACGATGACGAACAAACGGCCGGTGAAGAATTGGCTGACGTCAATAAGACGATACCTACATTGGAGCACGTTTCTTCATCAATAGATGTACTTCGGACATTTGTGGAGATGAGGATTAACGTGTCGACTAATGTATTTAAATCTCTTAATGTATTAGAAGGTTTTGTTGAGGAAGAGAAATGAAAGAGTGTAATCCAAAATGCTTAATTATTTTAAATAAAAAGTGGGGGAAAAATATAATTTCTGTATAATGAATCCCAGGTCAGACATCAAAATGAAAAATATTTCTTCGGCGACTTCCTCTCAGCAGATTTCTGGCAAAGACTCTGAGAGTAAAAATTGCCATGAAAAGCTTCTCAAAAATCTGTCGTTCGGAGTCGACTTTAAACTGTAGATCCCGCCACTCATGTATAAAATTAACGCACACAACATAAGTGGTGTGAGAAGCTAGGTCGTAATTCTGACTGAAGGGTTGTAATGGCCAATTATGTATGTACAATGAAGTTTCTATATAATGAAGTGATTTTCTGGTCCCGTAAAGATTCATTATAGGGAAGTTCGACTGTATTATTATTTTTATTTTATTTATTTTTTTTAATTATTTTTTTTTTAATGTAATAATAAAAAAGGCATCGGCTGACTTCATAAACACAGTTTGCAATGCAACACTGCAAATTCATTTACAAGGCAAAGCAATGTTTTATATTTATGAATGCGTAAACTTTGATGACTTAAAATTTTTGTAGAATTTAATTTTTTTTTAATGAATATTCAGAAAAAATGCTGACTTCTTTTGAAAATTGATAATAAAAATTCAATCAGCACTTTGCTTAAAAATATTTTAAACTAAAGAAAGCGTCGTCGTATAGCATTATTAACTAGTCAAGATTCAAAGAGAAAAATCCCTAAAACTTTAAATTTTTTTAAAATTAATGTAAGTATGCAGGGCGATGTGTTTTATTCTCATTTTCGAATGAAGAAAAGCACATTTTAGGTACTTATTACCAAATGGTAATAAAACTAATTAATATTTTAAATCATAAGAAGTTTCAAAAAGCATTACAAATAACAATTTGGAAACTGAGCATCAGTTGTTCTGTCATTTGAACTTACAATATAAAAAAATAATTAAATTACCACAAATCTGCCATTTCTCCCACATTTTTTGCCGCCAGTAAATGAAAAGCATTGTATGAACAGAATGAATTGTAAAGTTATATTGCAAACTGTGTTTATGAAGTCAGCCATCATCTTCCGGTTATAAAGTCGTTTGAAATTCCCACTTTTTGTGAAGAAAAGGGGATAGACAAGTAAGCCAGAACGCAACAACAAAGAATGTAAGTAAAATACACAAACAACGATGAAACTACGAAAATTCTCTAGAGGACGAAAGCAAAGAAGGCAACTTCAAGAACATTCATCAGACTGTTTACGTGATCATATAAAAAGGTAATACGAAGCAGGCAGTATGAATTCAGTCAGTCTTTTATGAAGACGTGTTGCGTGTGAAGATCTCCGCTATACATATCTAACGAACAAGTGTTACAAGCATTTTTCTGAAGTTATGAATCTAAATGAGTAGGTTTATGAATCAAACATATTTCGAATGGTATGAGTTTGATGTCAACGCTGTGCACATACTCATTGCAACCTGTTCTTATAAATCAACGTTGTAATGAGTACGAGTGAATCAGAGTAGTTAAATTTCAATGCTGTTGATGCACTTATGTTCAAACTTTCATGAGTGCTTATAAGTAGCGAAATAAGAGCTCATTGCTGATCTCTGATCCTTTTTACTTCGGAAATTAGAATTAGAATTTTCCTCTGTAATTAGTAATAGTAAAAAAAAGAAGTTACAAAAATCACGCTCTACGTAATCGTGCATGAGTACTGTTTTAGCAAATGAGATTGTATGTAGTCGCAGAGTTGGATTAGCATATTATAGTTAAACCTTTAAAACGAAAAATATTTAACAGCTGAAAGTCTCACTACGCAGATGATCCACTAAATGGATAAGTCAATATTTATGAACAGTCCATTATTTGATTTGAATAAATTATTTTTTATTGAATAAATATGCATAATATTTTAATTTATTATAATAAAATTTACGATGAAAAAAAATTTGATCATGCCATTAAAACCATCAATAGGAACAGAAAAGTTTAGCTCTCTCATTTTGCTTTCCGGATGACGTACTCTAACTAGTTATAACACTGTTCTACTAGAAACATATTTGACGTCTAGGAGTCTTTCTAAAATTTTCAGTATCACGATGTGTGATGGCAATGTAGAGCATGTGGAGTTGATATCATGCCTCAAATATTATTTATTTATCTACACTGTGAGCTTTACGTTCTCATTAGTCTCGCCTCCAAGATTTTACATCATTGAGGACTAATAAATGTAGAAGTTTTTGTAAAATTTTAGAATTAAGCTTTCTAGTAATCGATGTCTATTCCTTTAGATGGAGTGCTGTTTTATACAAACTCTAGAATGGGTTTGGAGTGCAAATCTATAACTAACTTCCTATTATTAGAACTTTCAGCAAATCGGAAATATTATTGAATTTGGAGTTACTTTTTGGCAAAATTTTTAAATACGAATATGAACCTTAAATGTACTTTGAAATTTAGAATATTTGTTTTTGAAACTGTGCCTTTAGGTTAGTTTAGGTCGGAGAGGTAGCTCTGACATTAAAAAGCTCACCTGAGCGGTCCGTATTGACGCCACAGGTGAAAGCGATCTCTGCACTGACCAAGTTCTACCAAAACCAGGGAAAAGGAAGATTTTGGCCAGCGCAAGGGCTGCCCATCAAAACCACGACTACTCTACGCTGGAAAACCAGCCAAAATGTTTGATAAACGAATCTTGTATATCCTTGATATCAACAGATTACATCTCTGTCAAGCTGACAATAAATGGAGAGCCAAATAATCTATATCTACACACATAATTGGTTATTACAAACCTTCAGTCAGGATTATTGACCTAGTTTCTCACACTACTTATGTTGCGTGTGTTAATTTTATACATAAGTGGCGGGACCTACAGTTTATAGTCGACTTCGAACGACAGATTTTTGAGAAATTTTTCATAGCAATTTTATTTTACTCTCAGAGTTTTTGCCAGAAATCTTCTTAGAAGGAGGAGGGAACTGGATCGCAATCGGTTGAACTTCTTGGTTCTTCTTGACCATTCTATGTCCTTTGATTCTGTTAATCATCATATCCTGATTATGAAACTTCGTTATTTTTTAAATTTTTTTCATAGCTCCACTAAACTTATTGCCTCCTATTTAATGAATCGTTCGCAATCCGTTTCTACAAATAACAAGTCTTACTCACCATTTATTTTTTCGAATAGAGGAGTACCACAGGGATCCATTCTTGGACCTCTTCTGTTTTCCTTATATATAAATGATCTTTCCAGTCAGTTGTTCTATTGTAGAGTACATATGTACGCTGATGACGTGCAGCTACATATATCTGAGTAGCCCGGAAGATTCGGTGTCGGTGAATGTTGCCAGAATTAATGCTGATCTTGAGCGTATACACATCTAGGCCTTGGCAAATGGACTTTTCTTGAATCCCCTTAAATCTAAGTGTCTTTTGATGCATAAAAGATTACGCAGCCCCGTGATTACAGATGATATTTTTCTGAACAACAGCAAGATTTCACTGACCACCAAAGCTAAGAATCTTGGCATTATTTTTAATAGCACACTGACTTGGAACGACCACATTAATTTCGCTGTGGCGCAAGCGTATGTGAAACTCAGATCCCTTTGGGCTATTCATGCTTTTACACCTCGGAGAATAAGATTACTTCTTGCAAGATCGTATATTATGCATGGCCTTCTTTATGGTTGCGAAATTTTCGCTAACTCAGATTCATTCTCCAAGCGAAGACTTAATGCTGTCTTTAACAGCGTTATTAGATATGTCTATGGCTTAAGAAGATTTAGCTCTACATCTTTCGTTTCTGGAAACTTATATGGGGTATCTTTTGAGAATTTGATTAAAATAAGAGTGCTCTTATCATTGCATAAAGTCATTTATACACAGGAACCTAAGTATCTATTTGATAACATTATCTTCGCCAGGTCAAGCAGGGGTAGAAAATTTATACCTTCTGCACATCACACACTTGTCCCTGAGCGGCAGTTCTCAATTTACTCGCTTCGTCTATGGAATTCGCTCCCTCACAGTATACAACTAACTAGTAAAGTAACGCATTTTAGAAAGCAATTGCTTTTCTTTTTCTCTAATTAACTTTACTTTTGCTACACAAATAACATATAATTTTTTATTCATTTTTATTATCAAATTAATTAATTAATTATTTTTATACTCTGTTTTATACTTTTGTTTTTGTTTTATTTTTTTTATCTTTTTACTCTTTCTATTTTGTGTGTATAAATTGTTTTCATTTTCTTTTCTTCTACTTGTGTCCCTCTTTTAGTTTTAAGTATTGATATCAAGTATTAATTTTAAGTAAATTTTAGGTATTTTTTTTTATGTTTGCAACTTTTTTCTTTAATTAATTCTGTACTGTAACTATAAGATTCATTCTTGCTGTGCAGAAATTCAAATAAATAAATTTAAAATTCAAAAAAAAAGAAGAAATTGCCGAAAAAATACTTTTTGTATTTTATTTTGATGTCTGTCCTGGGACTCGAACCTTGGCTTTTACGTATAATAAGCCAGCACACTACCTACTATACCACGGCGACTAACCTATATCTACACCTTACAAAAGACGGGCACTGATAAAGGAAGTGGATAAAAATCTCCAATTCCTCAGCGGATCTGAACCCATCCTTTCCGCGTGTCTACCCATAACACAATGACCTGCAAGCATGTTCACGTTATGGCGATAGACGTAACTTTCCATTGGCGTAATTATGATTTTAGTGCCTCAATAATCACATTTTACATTCTGTGTAATTAAAATATTTTAAATAGAGTGTCTACTAACCTGTCTGAGATAAAACCTCCAATGGGAATTCCAACAAATTGACCAATGTTATTGAGAGTTCCAACCAATGAGAGCTTCCATTCATCGGAACAAAATATGTTGAACTGTGAAAATAAAACATACCACATATTATACAAATATATTTTGTCTATTAATGTTAATACATATGCGATTATTATTACTACAATATTTTTTTTTTCCGATATTAGTAAATTAAAAATGTTTTGAAGACAATCGATGTTCTTTTTGAAAAATAAGAAATACAGGAAAATTGTTACATTTACACCCTACCGAAGCACTCAAAACACAAGAATAATAATTTCATATTGGAGAAAAACAATTCTAATAATCTTTTTATTCGCTATCGTCCCTTTAAGGATGCATAGGACTGAACACTTTCACGCTTGCGCTTTTTTCATGCTTATCGTCCACTGACGACTATTGCATTTATAGGACGTTATTAATTATAATTCTTATTAGAGATAAATGCCATTAAGAGAACGTAACTCTCAGGTAATTTTTTATGCAATCAAAGTGTTAAAGATCTGAATATTTGGTATTACATATCGTCTAATAACATGATAAACTGCGTACCATTAGTGGTACACGTCCCCCGATGAGTATCTTATCTTCATTTAGCAAGTTTTTTCAGTTAAGAAGGTGATACTTCTACTTTAGTTATCATAATTTTTATTATTTTCGTATAGAGGTGTCATTGCGACCATACTCTCAATCTATATATGGCATCCCCTTTTACGAGTTTAAAGTGTGGCAGGTTTTGAAAAAATTTGAATAAATTTTAACATTTTATTTTGATCAAACACTATGCGACAAAATAAAAGAAATTTGTTGATTACGCAAACATTTCTGAACCGATGTTAAAAATTTAAAGCTTATTAAAAAGGAGAGGGACGTGCCTTTAAGACGATATACACATACATATCGTACTAAGTGTACTTAGATCGTTTTTAATGTTCTTGCATTTTTAAGTTGCGCCCATCCGTTCCGAAGTTATAGGTAAAAATTCACTTATAATGCACATATAGTCGTATGGCGCGTGAAAACTTTGAGAGCTCATATCTCGGAACACACTTTTTCGACTTAGAATGTTATATAACAGAGGCGTCGATATATACTATATTATTCGACTTAGTATTATATGAGGTTTGATGAGGTAAACTTGACACATGCGAATTTTTTCTTATTTTTTCAATTTTGTCCCATTTATATTTTATATTTTTATATAACATTGATTCTTTTTTTATTAAACGTTTATAATTTCTTGACAATTTAACAATCCTTTTTCTCATCAAAGGCAAATTAAATAATTGTTAACGCTTCGACCACTACGTCACCAATATAGTCGAAAAATTGGTGACTTGGAGACACTTGTCGACATGTTTCCTTCAGGGATATTTTATTAGTTCATCGATTCAATTTTGCTCCTTTGTCCTGAAGAGCTCTTTTCTTTTGGAACTTATTGTGTGATTTCGAATCTTACTATCGAGATTCAATTGGGTTTATGTCTGGACTCTGGGCAGGTGTATCCATAACATGTGGAGAATTATAAATTTACTATGGTCGCACATTATAAGCCTTACGCTTAGGGTTGTTGTCTTGATAAAAATAAAAGTTTTCACCAAGACAATGATTCTGCTTACAAACTAACAAACTTTCTTTTAAAATATTAAAATACGTATGCTGATCATGGTACCATCAATAAAGTGTAACACACCAGGCTCAGATGCAGAAAATGATTCCCAAACCATTACCCACCCACCACAGTATTTAACTGTGTGTTTCATTTTTTTTGGCAAGCAACTTCTCATCAGATTTTCTCCATACGTAAGGAACTTGAATCACAGGATTTTTCATTTTGAAAGGATGTGCTATTCACTGATCAAAGCAAATTCAACTTGTTTATTCAGATGGAAGACGTTATGTATGGGGAGCCAAAGAAAAAAGTATTCTTATCAAATTGAAGTGTTATAGCGTTGTTTAAGGCAGTTGCAATTAAAATGCGTACGTATAATAAAAATATAAACAAGAAATTATTAGAAAAATATAAAAAAACTAGCTGACCCGGCGTACTTTGTTCCGCCGGGTACGCAGATTTATCTAGTTCTAAATTTAATCGGTACATTATTTAGGTGAGACAAAGAATAACAATAAGAGGATCGAATTATGGGTAGCGCTGAAAACAGAAACTAACAGACATACATGTTATATATGTATGTACTTATGTAGTTATAAACCATCGATTGGCCGACTTATAGGTATCTCTTAAAGAGGGAGGGTTGCCACGCCCATTTTTGGTGAGTTTGTCGATATCGACTCTACGAATTTATTCATGCATTCGTCTTCCCTAAATATTAAATTTTTAAGGTTTGCCATGCCTACTTTTTGTTATATTTATTATTTATTTTTTTTAAGTCATTTAAAGCTTATCGATGTCTTAATATAGAAAGGTCGTATCTTAATTTTTCAGTACTTTACAGGAGAAGAAAAAAACTTAATAAAATCTAAAACAATTATGTTATAAAAAAATGCTTAAATGCAGTTTTTATTAAACATAAATCAGGAATTCAAACATAAAATAACGGAAGTACACTGGAGCCCCGACTTGCGTCGCTTTTTTAAAACTGAAAAAATTCAATTTGCGTCGCTACAATTTCAAGTTGCGTCGGTTCGAGCTGCGCCGTTTTGATCCCGATTTGCGTCGATTCTATTTGCATCGTTGTGATTTCGATTTGCGTCGTTAAAAACGGTTACATTTTTACTGCAGCATTGTGCATTTTAGGCATTTGTAGTGTGTAGTGATGATATTAATGAATTTTAGCTCTCTCACGATGAGGAGCTTGAATAAGAAAATTTATTAGCCATTGATATTCAGCATGTTTCCTGTCATAACAGGAGATAATACATTAGAAGAAAAAAAGTTAACAGTCGTCAATATTTCCAAAACTTTGCAATTAATTTCCCATGCAATGGATATATATTCTGAAAACGATCATGACGAAAATTGTAAAATGGGCGTAGCAGCATCCGTTGATCAAGCCATTGGTTGTTACAAAAAAATATATCATCAAAAAAATCTATAAAAATTCAACAAACTATGGACAGTTTTTTGTTAAAAGAAAGACAGAAAAACCATCCAATCAAATGAATTTAAGAGTATAAGTGTTTCTGATTTAGATTTATCACCTGAAGAGAGTTCAATGTAAGCTAAATAAATTAGAAGTATATAATAAAATAAAATTTTTACGTTTTCTCTTAATTTATTGTTTTGTTTTCTCTTTATCATAATTAAATATAAACATTTGTTGAAGTAAATGAAATAAATAAAAATGTATTCATACTTGTTTTTAGTAAAAATACAAAATTTTTTGCTTTGTTTTCCCCAATAAATTAAATTTTAGTGCATTAATATAGAAAAAAGTAATTCGATTTGCATCGTTTCGATTCGCGTCGCATTTCTCCGGTCCCCATTAATGACGCAAGTCGAGGCTCTAGTGTATATACTATAGTTGAAGTCTTCGTCCGTACAAAGAATCAAACATATTTATTCAATTTTATATGAATTAGGGATTTTTCTTTTAATTACTGTAAGTCAACTATAAATCTATAAACATAGGAATCTGAATTTTTCAGAGAATGTGTGTGTGGGTTTTGTCTACCAGAATATTTAAAAACCCCGATTTTGAGAGAAAAAAAGAGATTCGACCTTTCTATATTAAGCCATCGTTATAAGCTTTCGAAAAAAAAGAATGTTTAAAATCGGTTCAATAGTTTAAAAATTATAGGTATCACTTGAAGGGGGAGGTTGTCACGCCCATTTTTGGTGAGATTGTCGATATTGACTGTACGAAATTACCCACCAAATTTTATTCGTCTGCGATCAATATGCACATAAATATTCTTCTTACCATTTAGGGATTTGAAACAAAGATGTTGCCCGATTCTCATATCGAATATGATATGCACAGAAAATTTCATGAAAATCGTTCGATCCATTTCAGAGGAGTTTAACTACTAATACCATGACACGAGAATTTTATAAATTAGATTAGCGGGATTGTATGTAGACGTTTTTCTGTGACTAAACAATGTCGATTTAATACATTATTTCCCAGATTGTTTCATATGTAAATAATCTATTTGATTAGTCTAAATGATTATTCTTATGATAAATGAGACTATAATTTTTATTTACTTTTACAGTATTTAATAATGAATAAGATTCCAACTAATTATATTTTTAATCTAGTTAATAATCACTATAGATCGCTATCACTAAAAGTTAAATTAACAAAAAATTTCTTAGACAAATGGTAGACATAATTCAATACTCACGTCATTTGAAATTGTGATTTCGTTATCGCGAAATATTAAGTTGTCGTTGCTACATGTTTCAATTCGATTATTATAAAAGTTATCAGCATTACAGGTCTCACTATAAATGGCTCGTTCATTATTATCGTTATTGTTATAGGGGGTTGTTACTGTAGTTGTTGAATTTTCTTGCAATTTGCTTACAAAACGATTACACTGATCCAAACTATTAGTCTTCTTGGGTATTGTGAATATAGTCCAAGGTTCATCGTAACGACTGTCTGCTGCATCGCATTCGTTAATTTTACATCTATTATAAGAAGTTGTTTTGATTCAGATCAGTGGATGTGAAGATAAAGTGAAGGCTTTTAGCAAAGTTGTTTGTTACCTATAGGTTACTGTACTGGCCGTAAAAACATACGTCACCGAAAATATGGCATTGAACATCATTGGTATGCAAATAAGTAAGAAAATAAGTATTTGAAATTTTCCAAACTTGACCGATGCGTACAAGAATAGAATCCAAAGTTGTTTCATTCTTGTCATTGTCATAATTGTCAGGTAATTCACTATTTGGCATGTTTAAATTAACATTAGCAGAAATAGTATTTATTATTGGATTTTCCATTATTATAATTATTATTAAATAAACACGATACAATTACACTTTACTCTCTATATTTTGTCATTTAAATTAAGAATTATAGAATGGCTTTAACTGAATCTATAATTTCAAATGTGCTACACGTATGTAGTATAAAGCAGTTTTCCGTTCACGTTCAGTATTTTATTTGTCTTGTTATAAACTAATTTAATAATTTCAGTTTAATCGAGGTTCATTACCCGCCGGCCTCTTTATAACAACTGATCGATTTAAAATTAAACAAAATACTCCGCTAATATCAATGAACTTAGTCTGATCGACTAACTGATAATGTCCAAGTATGAATGGCGTTAATGTGAAAAATGTTCGTTGTTGGTATGGTTAATTAAGTATGATTATTAGTACAGATTTCACTTCAACATCATGGTATTTATGACAATGCACGTTACGTTGACTAAATTGGTGTTTTTAACTTATTTTTATTATAATTTCGCACGAAACTTAAACTATCTGATAAATGTAAATTTGTGGAACAAAATCTGGTTTTTAAAAGTGAAAAAAGTCGTGGTCCTATACAGAGCAGACGCAGATTGAAGATAGCAATAACGGCCTCTATTCTGCTTAACGGCAATGAGGTTGAAGGTAGATTGCAGAATGAAAATTTTATAATAGGTACAACGAAAACAACGGCGTATAGGACTGTATGTAAGTCAGCAATACTAGTAATCGGTGGTGTAACACCTACAGAAAAGCGAGCAAGAACGCGGAGAGAACACTGGAACAAGTGATAGATGAACAGCAAAACTTCTCCCTGATATTATCCGTTGGATTGAGAGGAAATTTATTGAGGTTAATTACTATTTAACACAGCTATTATCCGGACGCGCTTATTTTTGTAAATATCAATGATGCATCCTTCATTGTAAGAAATGGAGTTTAGAAAAAAGGAATCTTGAGGCCAAAGTTGACGTCTATACTGTCGAAAACTTCTGTGATATCCTTCTGAACAGTGAAGAAAATTGGAATGACATAGCCAGTTACCCTGAAATCTTCTGAAATCTAAAAAATTTAACTTGGGTGAGAAAATTAGAATGGAATTTGTTGTGTAATCCGGACGTGGATATGGATATTAAGGCGCTAGAGGGACTCTGCTTCGACGTAATACTACAGTAATTCTCGAGTGGGCATAAAGAGTCCAAAAGAGGAGGGAAAGATTTATTGGGTGAGGACCCCACATACGGGGGATAGTGACGACTTCCACTATGGTGTGGTTAGGTACATTTATTCCTCCTTAGCGGACACAAAAACTTAAATGTAATCATTTCCATATAAACACTGCAGAAACGCAAAAATTAAAACATTGTAATGTAAGATGAACTAAGTTCGGTGTTCCATTGAAAAAACTATTTTAATTACGTTTTATTTTGCAACGACTGTAGTTTGTTCTTAAAGAGAATTTTTTTTAGAACTTTACCTCATATTTTTCTAACGAGAAGGGAATTCCCAAATGAAACAAACAACTTGTATTTAAAAGTAAATGAATGATAGAATAATCGCATTACTATCAACTTTAATTTCTGTAATGATTTATACATATGTAATATGTAAATAGATATACAATAATTTATTCCGCTTTGTGAATAAATTGTGTTTTTTATTACTTTTAGGGCCATTATTACAACTTCCAGTTAAAGTTGGCGTTAGTTAAAGATAACTTTGCCGTTTACTTTAGCTAAAGGTACCTTGGTTATTATAACTTACAGATAAAACAAAATTAACTTTTTCAAAAATATGGCAGTGCCGGAGCAAAGTCGATAAAACTGCTCAATTAAACAAGTTTTTCTTTAACGCAGTAGGAAATAGCAGACTTCGTTTTGGTTGTTTTATATGCTAATTTTGTTTAAATTTGAAACTGCTATATCGAAACTAGTATATGATATGGCAAGTTCAAACATAAAGTGACCTTTAAATGTTAAAGGTAGGCTGATCTTCCCTTTAGCTTAAAGCTCACTTCTATCTTATTGTGTACTCGTAATAATGAAAAACAATTTATCACTCTGTTAAAATCCTCCCTTTAGTTAACGGTAAGTTATAATAATGGCCCTTAATTCTGTTTATTGTCTATCCATTGATTTTTTTGAAATTAATATTAACCCCTTCAGACATTTTGGCCAATATACTGGACGTTTAAATTTTCCTTTTCGAAGTAATGTAGCACTGGCGGTAGTATTGAAAGATTTTTACCGTTATTGAAAAAGTGTTTGCTATAATATATAAAAAACTTAAATTTAATTTAAATCTCTAATTTGTCATCGCCTTTTGTTAATTAAAGCCGTTTTTGAAAAGAAGATTTTTTAAAAAGAGAAAATGATGTACGATTTCATTATTATAAGCAAAATTGTTTAAGGTTTAAATTTAAGGTTTATCCCAGTATGACTGACAGAACTAATTGCTACATTATTTGGTTTCCTGTACAACAAGACAAGTCTTACAATTATAGTGTACGAATATTTAAATGTTTATGACTTGCTCACAATAAGATAATAATTTGCCAAATACAATTAAACAATACAAATACAACTTATGAAGAAAAAAACATAAATAGGAAACTTGAAAGATATTAAATTTGAATTTAAATCAATTAAAGAGAAAAAATACATTGAAAAATAAACCAAGAAAGTAAATTATCTAATATTTCAAATTTACAAATAAATAAAGGGAATTACTTATTATGAAAATAAATTAAAACGTATTCTGAAATATATAGCGTTGTAATGATGTAGTGTGTGAAGTCGCCGTTGTTTAGATGGTAGTGTATTGGCTTATTAGACGTAAAGCCACAGTACAAATCCCAGGTCAGACATCAAAACGGAAATATAAAAAAATATTTCTTCAGGTTTCGAATTGCTATGATTTTAGCGTGCTTTCATTTCGAAGGAAAATAGATGCATATTGTCTTATCCAACGTGAAAAGAGCATTCAATATCACTTTTTGATACACAGCAGAAACTGAATCCGCTATGCACAAAGTATATTTATCGTTATTGTTAGGGAAATCAGAAAGTCAGTTATTTGATGGACCTACATACATATGCAGTCGAACTTCCCCATAATGAATCTTGACGGGACCAGAAAATCACTTCATTATATAGAAACTTCATTATACAGAAATTATATTTTTCCCCCACTTTTTATATAAAATAATTCGGCATAAGGCAGGTTCGAAGCCTTTTGCGTTTAGTGCTTGTCTTCTACATTTTTTAGAATCACTGCCTTGTTTTTTAAAATATTGATAATGTGCCTAGCCACATCTTTTTTTTAATCCTTCCTCAACTTTAATAATTAATAATTTTTTTCAAGAGAAATGCTTCTTGGCTGCGTCATTTCCGATCATTGAATACCGGCAACTGATGTCAAAATTATTATTGATGTAGATTTCTTCTTTTTTTTTTTTTGTTCTTATTTTCCTCTTTTGGGAATCCGCAGATTTGTTAGTATGCGTAACAGACAATTGTTTGAAAAATTCATTATACTGAGACAAAAACGCATGTTAGTCAAATATTACATACGTACATAATTGGTCATTATAACCCTTCAGTCAGGATTACGACCTAGCTTCTCACACAACTTATGTTGTGTGTGTTAATTTTGTACATAAGTGGCGGGACCTACAGTTTAAAGTCGACTCCGAACGACAGATTTTTGAGAAGCTTTTCATGCCAATTTTTACTCTCAGAGTCCGAAGACATATTTTTCGTTTTGATGTCTGACCTGGGATTCGAACTCGGGCCTTTTGTCTAATAAGTCAACACACTACCCACTAGACCATGGCGACTTCAAATATTACACCTGCAAACTTGCTTCATTGTATAGAAAACTTCATTGTATGGAAATTCATTATAAGGAGATTAAAAACAATGAAATTGGAACGGAAAAAGTTGTGTGTTTGAAATCAATTCATAGTAGGGAGAGCTTCATTGTATATATGTAAATGTATATGTTCGACTGTATATATGTAAAAAATTTATTCAGTTCATCTGGAGTAGCAGATGAGTAACTGCCAATACCAATGCCCTGAGTAACATAATAATAGCATTTTACTAGTTTTATTAAATTATTGAATTTGTTCCTAGCAGCACTAAAAGCAATATTTAATTTCACCTTCCTAATGCCCTTCCATCTCGAGTAAGAAATACCTTTTTCCTTTATAGCTATTTTGATGTGGTCATCTACAGAAGTCATGTGATAGATGCTTTCCCAGTTTACTTGCATATAATTATCATACAATTAATTATAATTTATGTTATGAAATGAATGTTATGTTATACATACGTGTATGAAAGTAATGAAAAGTTGGAGGACAAAAATATTAGATCATGTCATGAGAAACATCCAGCAGATATTTGTAGTAGAGAAGAAGAATTTTCGACACATCTTGACAGACAAAAATGTTATGTATTGCTAGTGGCTGTGAAATGGCTAGACGCGTGTCAAATAGTACCCACTGAACCTTTAAAACGCATCTGCATTAAACTAAACTTAAATATTCTAGTTAAATTGCATACATACGTACATAATTGATTATTACAACGACCTATTTTCTCACACCACTTATATTGTGTGCGTTAATTTTATATGAATAAATTACATGAACGGCGAGACCTACAGTTTAAAGCCGATTCCGAACGACAGATTTAAATTTTCTCTCAGAGTTTTTGCCAGAAATCTTGTGAGAGAATGTCGCCAAAGAAATATTTTCTTTTTTCATATTCATGGGGTTTGAATCCGTGTCTTACAACTAGTAACCCAACACACTACCTACTAGACTACGACGACTTCTAGTTAAACTACCTGTAATAAATTCAGATCCTCTAAATTTATTGATGTAGAAATATCAGACACCTTTTGCACTTAAATAAGAACGGCGACAGCAGTTGCAATAAAATTCATACCATGGCTAGTCGAAATATTTGGCTTTCTATACCATAACTTACTTCAAAATCATCGGCTTCTGACTCATTAGAAATTATTGTGCTTATTTCAACAAAAATTATTTGCCAAATTAATTTTACTGTGTAAGTGTATAACTTTGCAAAGAAAAGACTTGTCTAGTGTAAAAGCAGACTTAAATTGATTGATAATTAAAGTTGAGTGAAGAACTATTATAATTAATTATTATAATTAAAATTGTATTGGGTTGTTCGTAAATAATTTAATTCTTGACCCAATTTCACACTTAAGCCGTATAATTTTATGTTTATATGATAGCTCATATGGTAAGGATTGTGTGTAAAAAATTCCAATTAATTCTTAGAGGTAGTTTTTAGTTAGTACTCTTTTAGATATGGAGAGCGATAAGGAAAAGCAGCATTTTCAACATATCTTACTGTTTTACTAAAGAAAAGTTAAAAATGCTGTTCAAGCCAGAAAGAAATTGACCGATGTATACGGAGAAAGTATATTGACAGTACGCCAGTGTCAGAACTGGTTCGCTAAATTTCAATCCGGCAACTTTAATTTCGAAGAAGTACCATGTTCGGGAAAGCCGTTTGAATCTGATAAAGACGCAATAAAAGTTGATGCGAACCGGCGAATAACAATACGTGAGGTCGGATTGAGATTAAATTTATCAAATTCAATATAATTTAATAAAATATTTGTTTATTATATGAAAACTGTCTTTCATTTTCACTAAAAAAAAAAAATTCCGAGCAACCCAGTATTTTATCCAATGAATTGTAATTTTCTAATTTTCAAATTAACTTAAACCATGTTTTTTGCTAAAATTAGAGATTTTGGATGCAGCTAGACACTCGAAGATATCATTTATGGGATTGAACCTCTCATTTTAGACTGCGGACACATTTCGAATTAATAAAAACAAATGGGCAGTCCAACGTATATATATTTCATTCGAGAATCGGAATGATTCAATGACAACCATTAGACTAACACCAAAATACAGCTGTCCCTCGTAAAACGCGGTGGTTACGTTCCAGGAAAATTTCGCGTTATAGAAGACTTAGCTTTCATATAAATTTTAGGGTTACGTTCCAATAAATAAAATAAAATCGGTACTAAATTAAAGATGGGTGTACGTTTGGAACTCAAGATCAATATTTATACCTAATTAAAAAAAAAAAAATTAAAAACATAGAAACAAAAAACATTCGGAAAACATGAATATTTACTAGTTTGTGTCACTTACTTCGAACATCATATTACGTCAAAATAGTGATCGCATAACTTCATCGTTTTCGTCATTTGATAAAACGTTCTGTCAGTGTTGTGCGATTGTGAAATCAGCTATCAGCCTTTGTTTTTCGATTTCGTAATAAGGCGCAAGTAATAAGTCGCGTTATACAAGTCGAAATTTCGCGTTGTAATGAAATTGTTTCTTTTTTTTTAAATCGCGTTATATTGAAAACGCGTTTTAGAAGTACCGCGTTATACGAGGGGTACCTGTATTGTGATTGGCCGTAAAAATTTGATGGAATGACGATAATGTAGATGCCGTCCAAATAGGCCACTATTTTCTCAAAAAAATTTTAATGCAGTAATTCCACAATAATTGTATAACTTGGATCCTTTTTGTGAATTAAATAATGGAGTACTAAAATGATCTAGGTCTTCAAAATAATTTGAAATATCCTTCTACCTAGTAATCTCATCACATTTAGAAACAATAAATCAATCTGGAAAATCCATGATCAAATTCGTGCATTTTTAGCATTTGTATACCAAATTCACATTTTTCCGAATTCCCCTCAAATTCAGCGGTGGTCCGCTATTAGTAGTTGTCCAACACTAAACTGAATTACTATGCTTGTTAAAATTTCGACAGGAGACATTGAAAAGAGCCATATATATCTTTCGGATACAAGATAGGAAAGTTAAAAATTCTTGGACCTAATTTAGCAAAAGAAATCTATAATCTATACGGAATTTAATATACCCTACATCCACTTACACTTAACACGTTATTATAAAAAATATTTAAAAACCTACGTAAAAAGAAAAATTAAAAGCAATCAGTTTTACCCTAATCCTAAAGGGAACTCTGTATTGCCTTGAACTGCATTCGTTCAAAGTAAACAACTCGAATGTTTGCAAAATTCTTTATGTGAACAGGTGGTATATCTTAATATCTGTATTTATAAATTAATTAAGAATGGCTTTATAGTACGTTGATACGGTAAATATTTTACTATGTAAATATAGAGTATTAAGTCCTATAAAATTTGTGTTAACTGTGCGAAATTATCAATATTTGTATTTGATTAAATTACTTAATAACTACCATTAAATTAATCGTACGAAGACTTTGATTTGTTTCTTTTTTTTAATCAAATAATATTATATGTATGTATGTATGTATATGGTATAAAAGTGTGTATCAAATTTGTACAGACATAACACTTGTCGTGTGTAACAACATTTTTAACATCGGATGATAATGTAGGAAACGTGGTGTTCCCTTATTTGTTTTCAATCTTATCATGAAATTAATTTCACAGCAGCTAATCGAAAATGTTTTTTCATTGGTTTAAATCGACTTAAAAGTACCCGACGAATACTAATAATTAATAATAAAAATTTTTTTGTTTCCTATTATATTTGCTTATCACTTGTGTACTATGTGTACTTTAACTTCTTCAATTAAACAAAAATTGTATGTAAGAAATGTACGTAATAAAAAGAATATAGCGAACAAATTATTCGTCATCTTTCGCTAAACTGTAAAAATTTAAGTGGCGTCGTAGATTCAAAGTTCATTTAAGAATGAGTATTTTTTAAATGCCACTCACCACTCACTGGTACAGACTAGTTCAAGCATTAATGTCGATTAAATTCAAATTTGAAAAAATGGATATCGGTTGAGCAACAAATATTAATTAGTAAAGAATCATAAAAAACATATGTATGTAGTATGAACAATATTGAACTATGATACTGTGCAAATAAATACAAAATTAACAAGTTCCCAAAGCAATTAAAAAAAAAAAATACTAGGCGCTATAGAAAAGGCACCCTGACACAAATGTACTTCGTACGTACACTTCCAAAATTTCTTGTCATAAGAATATAGACATGAATTTTATTTTGAATCTGAAACTAGAAACTACGGAAAAATACGATAAGATTTTAATGTGCTATGATTAAATCACGACAAATCTGAAAAGATTTCGTTATGACTGGGCAATTCACACATGCCTTTGTATAGTTATATTCATTGTACTGTTTGTTGAGAGCGCTCTTCATGAAGTGACTGGTTTTGTTGAGGCGAATTTGGCTAGGTGTGAGTACACACTGTTGGCTTTCGTTGATATAGAGGGGACCTTCAATAACGTTACCACTTCTTCTATTGAGAATTCACTAAGGGATATACATGTCCCAGTTTTTCTGGTGCGGTTTATCAGCCACATGTTGGGTAACAGACTAATCAGACTAATCTGGGTGGATGTTCTCTCATCAAGCGTGCGACCAGCGTACACCACAGGGGGGTGTCCTATCCCCTCTTTTGTGGCTCTTGCTTGCTAATGTTGGTCTGAGGCTTCTGGAAAGTAGGGGCTTTAGGGTTGTGGCATATGCCGACGATGTGGCTATTATTGTGGATGGAATTTTATCCTCTTGGGCGACAAAATGTGGTCTGGGTATAAATCCAAATTAGACGGGCCTCGTTTTGTTCTCGCGTAGGTACAAAATTGAGACCTTCAGGTTGCCAAGATTAGCTGATAGGGAGCTGCCTTTGTCTTCTGAGGCCAAGTACTTGGGTGTTGTAATGGACAACAAGCTGAACTGGAAACGAAACCCCAAGGAAAGAATGAAGAAGGGACTAAATGCTTTCTATCAGTGTAGGAACTCCATATGTAAGAACTGGGGTCTTCCGTCTAGGGCCATACGCTGGATATATCTGGCGATTGTTAAATCGGTTATTACTTATTGCTGTGTTGTCTGGTGGTGTACCTTACATAAAACTCTTATCTTATCTTTCAACGGAAAATCTTAGATAAGGTTCAGCGGATTGCCACTTTGAGTATCACTGGAGTGAGGAAGAGTTGCCCTCAGGCTGCTCTTGGTACTATGCGCGTAGTGCCATACGCCTGAGGGAATCGGGTTGCTGGAAACAGCGCTCGATAGGTCACTCCAGAGTTCTGAATACTGTCTTTCCTGACGGAAGGTATGGACTTTCGGAAAAAGCCACTGATTATATTGTGCCTGAGGATATGTTCCTCCCTGGTTTGAGAATACTCATACCGGATAGGGCACAATAGAATGGGGTACTCCAGGGGCAGAGTGGTATATCCATCTTCACAGATGGGTCTAAGTTAGGTGGATGTACAGGTGCTAGGGCTTTCTGTAGGGAACTCGGTCTTGAACTCCACTTCAGGTTGAAAATTGAGGCCATAGCTGGTAGCGCTTCTTCGGATTCGGAGTCTTACATGATCGTCGTTGACAGTCAGGCTGCCCTTAGGGCCATTGTGTCGGTGTGGTGCAAATCACGGCTCGTTTGCGAGTGTAAAGAGTTGTTGAGGAGTTGTGGACCAGACCGTATCCGTCTATGCTGGGTTCCCTGTCACAGCGGAATATTGGGCAATGAGACGGCGGATGCCCTCGCTAGGTTAGGTTCGCTTTCAGGTGGCGATTTGACAGTTGGTCCAGGCCCTTCAGTCTGCCACCTCTATGACCTCATCGATGGATGGGTCAGGAGGGAAGAGCAGAGCCAATTTACTGCAAAGGATCAGTTTCGATTCGACCCGGATAACGACCCAAAACATAAAGCAGGTGTCGATCAGTCATGGTTTATTTGGAACTGTCCCCACTTGTTCTCTCGCTTGATCTGAATGTAATTGATAATTTATGAGCAATTTGAAATTACAACGTCCGCCAATACCACATCTCAAACAAAAATGATCTTATAGCAGCTCTGAAAGAGGAATAGGCAAAAATATCTCCCAAACCACTAGAAACTAAATGGAATCAATGCTAAAAAGACTGAAAGCTGCAATTGAACAAAAAGGAGGTAATACTAAATTTTTTGAAATTAAATCTATTAGTTAATTAAATAATTGAAGTCGCCGTGGTCTAATGGGTAGTGTGTTGGCTTATTAGACAAAAGACCCGGGTTCGAATCCCAGGTCGGACATCAAAACGAAAAAATATTTCTTCGGCGACTTCCTCTTAGCAGATTTCTGGCAAAGACTCTGAGAGTAAAAATTGCCATGAAAAGCTTCTCAAAAATCTGTCGTTCGGAGTCGACTTTAAACTGTAGGTCCCGCCACTCATGTATAAAATTAACGCACACAACATAAGTGGTGTGAGAAGCTAGGTTAATCCTGACTGAAGGGTTGTAATGGCCAATTATGTATGTATGTATGTAATTAACCAATTAATTGTTTGTTCCTATATTTTTGGTGTTTAGTGTGTAAGTTTTATAGAGTGTAGATTTGAGCTGGATAAAACTTTTTTTTTAATTTTTAAACTCTTATTTCAAATTATTTAATATCTTGTTTCGATTCGAAATTACACAAACTTAATTTTTTTTTTAAAGGTGTTGGTTGAAATAAGCTGTGAGCCACTGTACATTAGAGCGACTCAAGTTGTATGGAAGCGAAATTCGTGCAAAGTGAACCCCCTTTAAAATGAACATTGGTATTTTTTATGACGATATTTAAAATATTTCGACTCAAGCTTCGACCTCTCGTGAGCTGGACCATTTTGCAAAAGGGTCTATTATTGAATATTTTGTTAATTTGAGGATCTGTTTCCTTACCAACATATACAAAATGATCTTTTAAAGGACATGATATTCCCACCGAGTATCGGAGTCCCAAAGATGCCTGGATGACAGCATCAATCTTTAAAGAATGGTTTCACACATCTTTCGTCCGTCAGGTTTGTACGAGATGTTCAATGACTTTCTACATTCTATATGAATTTTATTTAATTTAGGTCAAAGCAAACTAAAGAGAAAAAGGCTTGCCAACAGAAGCAGTTTTGTTACTTGACAATGCACCTTGTCATCCACCGGAACAAGAACTTATTCAACCCATGGACCAAAATGTTATTCAAATAACCAAAATGAATTATAGGAAACATCTTCTTTAACGGGCCGTTAAAAAAGAAAATTATAATGAGTTTTTTAATCAATTTACACTCAAAGACGCGATTTACAGTAGCGAGCACAAAAATGCAACACTGTGCCATATGATCTTTAATAAGATCTGTTTCAAAATAACGGTAACTAATTTATCTATTTCCTTTTGCTGTTAATTCTTTCAATTATAAGTTTTCAAAGTAACCACAGTTTATTCCAAATTCTGCTTTAAAAAGTTAAATGTTTTTGAATTAGTGAAAAAAGTGCAAATTTTTAGCGAGCAAACAAAATGCAACATAATAAAAAAATAGTTAAAGTAAGTTATTTATTTAATTATAATTGAAAATTTCTTAAATAATTATACAACATGTGTTTTGTAATAGAAGCAGCTCTCAGCTGACAGCAAAACTGCAATCATTAAAGCCTTAGAAGAAGGAAAATCCATGCGTGAAGATGGACACCTCTTTGGTGTAAATCAATCAACCATATGTCGGATTAAATCTCGATTTTCCTTGAGAAATAGTGTGGAAAGGAAACCAGGTAGAGGTAATCCTCGAAAAACTACCTCTCGCCAAGACCGCCAGATGATTGCACTGGTTAAAAAAGATCCACGAAAGACCGCAGTGGACGTTGCTAATTTCGCAAATGAGCAAATGGGAGTCTCTATAGGCGTTCACACTGTTCGCCGTAGGTTGAAAGAGGCTAATTTGCATGCGAGACGACCCGCAAAGAAACCTGTCGTCAGTGCAATCAATAAAAAGAAGCGCCTGGAATTTGCAAAACGTTACAAGGATTGGTCAAATGAACAATGGGCTAAAGTCTTGTGAAGCGATGACTCCGATGGGATAAATTTTGTTCGAAGACCGCCTGGACAGAGATATTCTCCAAGATATCAACTTCCAACCGTAAAACATGGCGGTGGATCAATAATGGTGTGGGGTAAGGAACGATATGTTTAAAAAAAATTATTGATTTTACTTCACGTATTTACAGGTGCGTTTTCCTGTGATGGGGTAGGTCCCTTAACTCAAATCGAAGGAAAAATGGACGCCAAGAAGTACTGTGAAATCCTTGGAGAACACATGCTTCCTCATCTGCGGGAAAAAATGCCTCCTGGTAGCATATTCCAACAGGATAACGATCCAAAGCACTCAAGTCGCTTAGCTCGAAACTTTTTAAGCGACAATGATGTCAATGTTTTGGATTGGCCATCACAGTCTCCCGATCTAAACCCCATAGATCATCTATGGGAGCTATTAGATCGGGAAGTTAAGAGGAAACATCCGTCAAATAAGAGGCAATTAGAAGAAATTTTGAACAGTGAATGGGAGAAAATATCCATTAACACATTAATAGCTTTAGTCGACTCTATGCCTTCTAGGTTGCAAGAAGTCATAAAAAATAAGGGCTACGCCACTAAATATTAATTTTAAGATTTTTTTTGTAAGAATTACTATTTAATTTAAATAAACACATTAAAATTTATGCTGTTGCATTTTTATTGCTCCCATAAAATTCGCACTCTTTTTAATAAATGACAAAATAAGATATCATTAATTAAAAATATTTACATAATGTCATTGATAATAGGATATTTTGAACTGGTCACCATTTTTTTAAAATTATCGCACTTAAAGATAATTTTACCCAACGTTGCATTTTTTGTGCTCGCTACTGTATATTCTAACGCTAGCTTGGAATGAGTTGGAACCAAACATGGTAAAAAGAATGCTGGTCGAGCCTTTTAGGTACAACGGCCACTTCGGCAACAACATCTGGAAGGATTAACCCCAATTTTAGATATGCGGCAAACTGCTAATCCAAACGTGAGTTTGTTTAGCACCCACTAAATGTACATTTATGAAAAATTGTATGTTTGCAGGAAGTTTTTGCTAATGATGATGTTACGGAATGGATCAATGCTGAAAGTTTACTTCCAATTTCCGCTGAAGGCGTTCCCGATGCCATTTCTGACACTGACATCGAGGAAGTACCAGAAGCAAAATCAGACATTACAGCAACGCAGGCCGTGCAGTTGTATGCAAAAGCTATTGAGTGGGCAGAAAATAACACAAACAGTTATGAAAATATTTTAGTTTTGCATAAATTCCGGGATCTAGCGGTGCAAAAAGCTAAAAATGTTCGTACAAAGCGAAAAACTCTTTACTTCTTTGTAATTCATCAATAATAATATGACAAATATGGATTCTTTTATATAAAAAAATGTTTTTTTTTATAGACTCTTTAGAGTGAACATTCCTAATAGAGTGAACTGGCCTTGCACGAATTTGTTCACTCTATTGCGATTCCACTGTACCTACTTACATACGTATATATTCAATTATTCAATGAAAACTTTGGTTACTTACTTTTTGTTTGTGCGTGTGCATTTTTAACCAATTGCTTTTTTGCTTTTGAAAGGACAGAAACTTGATTGTTGGTTTGTTTTTCTTTTTATGTTATAATAAAACCACAAATTTTCTTTTTTTATTTTGAATCCAACAAATTGAACGTTACATAAAATTCCTATAATTAATAATTATATAATTTTTGTTTTTACTTTTCTTTTATTTTTGCATGTTGTTGTTGTTGTTGTTGTTTTTATTTTTATTTTTTATTATCATTATTATTATTTTATATTTCTTTTTGAATCATTTATCATTTTGCATAATTTGAATACCATTAATGTACGAATATGTATGTACGTATGTATGTATGTATGTATGGATTTTAATGTAAATTTTGTATATGTATATGATTTTATGATTTTCTTTTTTTGCTTTACATACAAATGTATGTAGTATATGAACGATTTTTTTTAATAGCATATACATATGTATGTGTGTATGTATATGTATTATAAGTTAGTTGGTAAATAACTTTAAAACACATTTTTGTATAACTATTATAAAATTTAATGAACTTGTTGTTTCATGTTATATGTTGTTATTTTTATTATTTATGATTATGTGTATGTATGATAAGTGACATAATTTATATTTGTAAAATTCGTATTATCAAATACATACATACACATACATATCATATGGGTCGGTTAGATGCTATTTGTTGTAAGTGATTTATTTATTAATTTTTTGTTTCTTTATTTTATTTTTATTTCTATTTGAGATAAAGTTAGTAAGAATAAAAAGAAAAAAAAAAACTTAAATAAGAATGGGGCTATATTGTAATAAACTAAATTGAAATTATTTAATATAAAATATTGTGATAATATTTAATTGTTACTATTATTATATTGTCATACTACATATAGAATAAATTTATTATAATTTTATGATTCGGCTACATCTCGCTTTTTTGCATTACTACTTACTATGTGTATTTTTGTTTGTATATAACTGTATGTGTGTGTGTATATGTTGTGTTCATATGAATAAGTAAGTGGTCGTGGTGGTGGTGATGATGATGGTGATGGTGGATAATATACTTTTCCAACTATTTTCTTTTTAACGTATTATTATTTTTATTCCTTAGTTTATACAATTTTTTTTGAAATAAGTGAAACCAAATAAATATAAAAAGAAAGCATTTTCGAAATAAATTAACTCAGTCTCAAATTGTTAAACAAAATTTTACGTTTTCATATTTTTTTTTTTTTTTGTTTCATTCATTATATAAAATTAACATTAACAAAATTTTTTTTTAGCAATACACAATAATTGTTGTCTACTTAAAATTAATATTTATATATTCATTATTTATTTATATATATGTATGTATATATTCTTTTAACGAAAAAAAAAATCTATATTATATAAGAAATATAATAATAATGTATAATATAAATGTATGTATGTATGTTATGTATGTATGTAATTATGAATATTTATGAGAAAAGGGTGTTTGTAAAAATTCTCCAAAAATTGTCTCAAATACAAATATTGCTTTTAGTTATTAAATAGTATTATTAATGATAATAAATATATTTATTTATTTATATAAATAAACATAAGTGTGTTTGTAGGTAATGTTTCCTATACTTTGATCAAACCATCACGTATTATATATGTATATTGTATATATACTATATTTTATTTGGCACAATTTTACTACATAAATGAATATATATATGCAGTAAATATTTTTATATTACTGCGACAAATAATTCGTAATAAAAAAAAATTAAATAAAATATTAATAAATAATGTATGTAGGTATGAGTGAAATTAAACCTGTGATAGTGTTTTTGAATAATAAAAAAAAATAATACAAATTTTATTTGATGAGTTACATAAAACCAGTCTCTTAAAAGAATAACAAAAGACAATATTACTTTTTAAATATTGTATTATAATTTAATCTTATTTATTACTTGATATTATTGTAAATATTTTTAACTAATTTATTTATGTTATATAAACGTAACTAATAAATATGTGTTTTTATTATTAATTTTTAATATTTTTTCTTTTATTTTAAGCTCATTGCAGATACATTATTTTTTTATTATTTTCTATATTTAAATATAAACTAATCAAAATACTAAATAATTTTTTTTTTGTTATTTGAAATGTAGAAATTGTTTAAATTCTTATTGTTTTTATTATTTCATTATATGTTCACTTTTTATTATTTTTACAATTTAAGTACTAATAATCAATTCTCAATAATAAAAAAAATTCGAATTGCCAATGTGTTGTTCCCATAAGTTTGTTACTTGTGTATATGTGTATGTGAGAAAAAGAAATAAAATCAATTTATAGGTTTATACTTTCCGTTCCTATAAAATTTCACTTTCTAATATCAGTTCGTATGTATTTAAAGTACGTTTTTCACCATGCAATTCAAAGTAAATGAATACTGCAATCACCCCTATTCTTCGTTTCTATTCAAATTGGAATTTTCTTCATATGGCAATTTTGTTTAACTGTATTTTGATTCCGCTCAATATTTTTCGATTAGACATATCCTGCTTTACGATTTTCAGTTTTGTTTTTAGTAAGGGAGGTGTTTCCGCTTTTCGTTTTTTAGATAACAAAAAAGTAATAACTTTACCAAAACAGCATAACAAGAATAATTTTATTCGTAAATCATACGATATTTTCTTTGTTTCAAGTATTTTTGTACTTTGAAGTGAATGTTTCATTTATTTATTGCAACTTAAAAAAGGTTTGCCAAGAAAAATTGTTAATAATCCCAGCAACCGAGATACAGCCAAACAATCAGCATGATTTACGCCAATTCGATCGGTAAAGCAGTGAAGAATTTGACAAGACTGATAAAAAGTTTTACTGGGATAAACTGTCAATCAATTTTCGTTTCTCCGAGCTGTACATAATGATAAAAAATATAGAAAATAAAATACAAACATGTCTTATAAAATAATCAGAATAATAATTATCGATCGATATACGGCGAAACAATATTCTTTTCCCTGGAATAGTTTGGCCACAAGTACCATATATGTATACATACAAATCCTCGGAAGTTTCGGTACTTACTGGAAATTTTTTACAAGTGTTAATTTCACTAATTATGCTATATCTTTATTCTTTTTTATCTCAATTATTCTTTTAAAAAAATTTTTTTAAATGCAAAATTTTGTGTGTACCCTTTTTCATAAGTTCCACAGCAAAAAAGGTAGTATTGGACATACTAATATCGTCTTGTTTTTTTTTTCGATACAATCGTTAAGCTAGAATGCGGAGACGCAATCGAAACGAAGATTAGAGGTGATTAATTTATATTAAATTAAAGTTATAATTTTTTTTAAGTAATTTCTGTATTGTATTGCGATATATCTGTTTTAATGCGTAAGCTTTGTAGTCTCAGTTAAAAAAACTTTACCGCCGGTCCTACAGAGGAAGTAAAAAATTTATAATTAAAATTATGTCCATTTATAAGAAAATAACGAAAGTTTTTAAATTCATTCTTATTTCTCATTTTAACAACAGCATCAATGAAGATGTAGATTTAATTTAATGTTAAAATCCGACATACATATATCAGGTATGTGTATTAAAATCAAATGATCCTCAGTTTGGGCACTATTATAGTTTCTACGTTTAATACTAACTCTCGTATAAAACTATTGCTTTGCTGAATGAGGGAACGGAAAAAAATATTCGTTTTCTGTTTTTGTTTTCAATTCAAAGAATGTCCACTTATTACAAAAAAGTCGCCATCCAATACAAATCATCCAATACTATAATAATTTTTAAGTCGTAAAGCATTAATTTTTGATCCTATAAATTGATTTTCATTAACATTTCATTTTTTTTTCTATTTAATCAACTGTGATAAAAACATGGTTTTGATTGAGTGCAAAAAATTGTTTTGTAAAAATAATCTACTATTTTCTACTTTACACATAGAATCTTTAAAACATTTATTTCTAAAATATAAAACGTACATTTCGAATTAATTATTCGAGAAAGATGTTTTGTTGATTTGACACTAAATTATATTATATTGATGAAATTTTTTGTTTTTAAGTATTTTAATTTCTTGGTTTGAAAAGTAAAATTAAATAAAAATATTACATGTTCTATATTTATTATTACGCTTTGTTTTTGGCACAGTAAAATATATTAATTGTGATTTTTTTTTCATATATATGTATGTATATAAATACAATAAAATTTGACAATTATTTGGAATTGATTTATTAATAAATTTAATTTTTTTTTTAACATTATTTATTGGTAATTGTTTTTTTTTTAATACCTTATTTAATGAGAATTTTAATTCTGATATTTATATATATATATATTTTAAATATATAATACAAGTTGATCCCGATTGTTCAGTTATTTTTATTTAATAAATTGTTTTAGTTTTAATTTCGTTTTATTATAAATGTACCAATATTTAAAAATGTGTTGTTTCAAATGAAAACCGTTGAAAGTTCTTATTTAAAACTTTTTCAATTATTTTTTAATTCATATTAAATTTGCATTGTTTTTAATTGTAAGAGTTTTATTTTCACATTTTCGCTAAACTCATCTAAATTATTATATTAATTTTCACTGCTTCAGTTTTTTTTTTTGTTTAGTTTTTTGTTCATTTATTATACCATTAAACTTGAATACATAATTAATGTTATTTTAATACCAATTTTAAAGAATATTGTCTTCTTAACCACTTTATTAAATTTGTTGTTTATTATTATATTGGTTGTTTTGTTGTTTTTTCTCTCTGTTATTTATTAATTATTTAATTCTCTTTTTTTAATTTTTGTTGTAAATAAATATGTAGTTAAATTCTATATTTATCTTTGTTTATAGCTATCTGTAATTGTATTTTATTTATTTATAATTTACTTTTTTTTTTTTATTAGAAACCGTGTAATCAAAAATGTTCTTCTTAATTTATTTGTTTTGTAATGATTTTTTTTTTATTTATTTTTTTTATTATTTAACTTGTATGATTTGTTGCCAACAAAGTTCAATAAAACATTTCACTCTGAAATTTGTGGTTTCATGTATAAATGTATTATGCATGTACATATGTTTGTATATATTTTTTTCAACTATTAAAAAAAACAATTAATATACGTATAATAAAATATAGACTTGAATATAAGAGTAATTACCGAAATTTATTAAGTTTTTGAAATTAAATAAATTTCTTAGAGTTGCTTTACTGAAATCTGTATTCGCATTGGAATTATTTTTTCATTTTGTCATTTTATTTTTTTTATTGTAAAATCTCAATAAACTCAAATAACTTTTAAAAGTACATTTGTAAGTTTATCAGTACATATATGATTTTTCATATATGTATGTATGTATGTATGTATTTTCTATGTTTATGGATTTTTAAAATAAGAATATCTAAAATATCTTATTTATAACTAATCTTTACCAAATTGTCGTATTTTAATGTATTTCTTATAAATGCATGCAGGGTGTTTAAGGCTTAAAAACATTAAAAAAAAAAGGAAATTTAGATGCGAGAAACTCCCGCTGCGCTCATAATTAAAGCGTATTTAGAAGGCACAAAAACCTTACGAAACAGAATCAATTGATTACTTGGCTTCTGTTTTAACAATATGTATGTATAGCATACTTAAGGGGATTACGATAATTCGGTAAACTTTACCGTAAATGGCTTTATTCACACGAGAACAATTTTTATTCTTTTCAAATCACACGGGTTGAATATTAGTTTGCCAGAAATGTATACCTAGTGTTTTTGGTATTCATTTGATGCTTTAAAAATGTGCATGGATTAGTTTTGTGAGGGGTTGTAGTTCGTGGAAACTTTACGCCACCGAAAAACCATACTCTTAACCCCTCTTGCCCATAAACGATCATATTACGCCAGCACAATTGTCCTCGTGTAAAGAGAGCCAAAGAATTGCATTGAAGACAATCAAGACAATCATGGTAATATAAAAATTATCAACGTTCTTGATATCCATTCTATATTTAGATCAGAGATCAGCAATGAATCGTTTTTCCGCTACTGATAAGTGCTTATGCAATTTTGAGTATGAGTGAATCAACTGAATTGAAATTCATCTAAATACTCTGATTTATTCGTACTCGCTACAGCAAGGATTTTACTATCCGAATCATTCGCGGTGGTTTAAAATAAAATAAAAAATAATAAAACAAAAACAAAAAAAAATTTAAATCGAAATAATACATCCATTTTGCATTTGATGGTGTAATAATTTATAGTTTTGTGTGTTTTTAAGTGCAACTACATATGTATGCATGTATGTCTATTCCATTGTGAGTGGCATGGAATTTTAAAAAGACCAATACATTTTATTGTTCTACTTTTCTTTTTTGTTTGTTATGAATCTTGACTATTGCAGAATACTTTTTTTTGCAAATAAAATAAAATTCTTTACAAAAACATGCCCAACATTATTATTTGTTTTTTTTTTTTAGTAGTAAAAAGGGATAATTGGAAAAAAGTGTGTGATCTTCGGAATGAGGAAGACAAATGTTTATAAAGACAAAAATTCTGCCCTTGGGAGAAAATTATCTGAGAATTTTTATAACAGTTTAAGACAGCAAACGACAGAGAGTGAGAGAGTGAGAGTTCATGACAATTTATTTGTTGGATCGATATTTATTCATTAGAGCCAGAGTGTTTGATGGTTTGGAATTTAATTGGAATTGAAATGAACGCATTGAAAATTTATTAAATTGTTATCGTTTCTTTTTGAGATATTGAATTGAAAATTTTGTTTTGAAAAGTAACTCCGTAATTAAGGCACCATTTACAATTGCTTTTTTTACACGTATATTTCCATTTGCAATGTACAAGTTTGTTAAGTTAATTTCTGTTTAATTTTCTTCTGTATCATTTTAATATTTTGCTTTGTTTTGTGTTATTTGTATGATTTTTGAAGCTTAATACTAAAGGATTTCTTAAGACAATACATACTTTTTTAGTTTTAAATTGCATTTTACATAAATATGTATGTATATTTTAATTTGAACTTTAATAAAAAATTGTTGCTAAAAAAATATTACAATATTATCCCTTTTTTCTACAATTTTTATGTTTTCTTTTAGTTTTTATTTGATATTTTTTTTACACGTGCACGTTGGCCTAATTAGTGATCTCCAATATATATATTTTTTTTTTCTAATTAGCAGTAGTATTCCATAAATTATTATTATTATAAATTGTTTAATAACAAAGAAAAAAAAAAATATATATGTATATGTTTGTATGTATGTATGTATATAGTATATTTTAATACTTATATAAATGAATACAATGAGTGAAAATTGTATTCTTGGCCATTAAAAAATGATTTCATATGAGATTTGTTTTTGTCTTTTTTGTCCTTAAGAATAATGTTCTGAAATTCATTAGTTTATGGGTTTATTTTTAATTTATATTATTTCAATTTCATTTCTGTTTTTATGCAATAAATATTCATACATTCTTAAATAAATATCTATTCTTAATCTAGAAAAAAAAATTAAAATTTAGCTAAATATTTTAAATACATAACATGTCATTTATAATTATTTTTCTTAATTATTTCTATGTTTTTGTTTTTCAAAATGATTGTTTTGAATTTTCTATCAAAAGCGAAATATTTGCTTAAAAATCATCACTAAATACTTTCGCCTTTGATTTATTTTGTCTTCATTTATTTTTTATTTTATTTATTTTTTTTATCAGATAGAGATTTAACTATAACTAATAAATATTTCTTTTCTTTCATAAAATTTTTTTTATTTTCTTTAATATATACTTTTGCTTATTTTGTTTTTAAATATTTGATCCTTCACATTGCTAGTTTATTTTAATAAAAAGAATTTTTGCTTATATTCACAACACTCATACATATGTATGTATGAATGCGTGATCAATAAAACAATAATAATTAATAAAATAAAATTTAATAAATATACATATATATATGTATATACTATATTATATATATATATATAAATATTTTTTTTTAATATCATTATAATTTGTGTTTCTATTTTCCTCTTTTTTCCCTTACATTTATAAGATGGATGCACGAAGGCGCCAGCGTAGAGAAGTTTTTAATTTTTTTTTTATTGTTATTAATCATTTTGTATTTGTTCATTATTTTTAATACCTGTATTGTTGTTTTTGTTTTATTAAATATGTATTCATAAGTTTTATTTTTTTTTAAATTTATTTAAATTGTTAAAATTATATTTTTGTAAATATAAAAAAAATTCGAAAATTAATTTACGCGAATTGAAATTTTTGCCTATCAACATTGCGCAAACATGGTTTGAATGGCATGAACAATAATCCCAATATAAAAATAACAAAATTACTGTTAGTCGAATTAATAATCATTCTTAACAAAAGCAAGAATACTTTGGAGAGAAGAAGATCGAGAAAAATCCTTATATTTATAGGCATTATCAATTTCATCTTTTTTAAGTCATACAAAAAAAAAAAAAAAATATGTAAATAAAAAATTTTCTTTAATAAAATTAATTTAGAAGTAAAGAAAATTTATGATTATTAAATAAACTAATAAAAAAAACTCATAAATGATCACATCACATATGATTAGATCACATATGAATGTGTCGTGTCGTGTCTTAACAAATTTTGTTAATGTAATATACAATATATAAAACGGAAAACATTTAATAAAGCACTTATAAGTATATTTGTTGTTGATTTTTTTTTTTGTTTTTTCAATTTTGTTCTGTAATTTAAACATTTATCAAATTTTAATGTGTTTTTATTTAAAATTTTTTAAGTGTGTTTTTAATTATAAATGTAATTTAATGTGAATCAATTCCTTTTGTTAATTTATTTTTTGCAATTTTTTTTTTTGTTATTTTATACCAATATATTCAACTGTTTTTTGTTTTTGTTTTTTTTGTTTTATTTTGTTAATTTCTACAATATGATCTACAATTACTTTGAGAAAAAGAAACAAAAATATATTAAAAAATGAATAATTTCATATCAATTTATTATTAGTGAACGTGACGTTAAGTAATATTAACAAATAAGTGCAGTTAAAAAAAAAAGATAATATAAATAACGTGTCTTTCTTTGTTGCTGTATACAGTTATTAGAACAATTTACGAATTTTAAAAACATTTTTGTGGTTATATTCGTGTAGGTATACATATATCGTATATGCTAGTAAATTCTCAATTTGTCTTTTTATTGTGTTAGTTTATTTACTTTTTATTTTTTTTTTAATGATAAATACATATGTATGTATATAATAATATTGGTTTGCATTTGTTGGTTTGTTTTTTTTTCTTAATTCTTTTGTTGTTTGACGTAGATATGTTTTTTTTTTTAAATTTTTTTGCTGGTTCAATAAAATCATTTATTTGTTATTTAATATGTTTAAGGATATGTGGTTGTTTTAAAATGTTCATATATATGTACGTTTATATTTCTTGTTGTTATATATACTCAGATTTGTTGGATTGCAAAAAATATTAAATAAATGTCTATATATATGTAAATATGTGTCTTAATTTAGTAGATGAAAATAAAAAAAAATAAAAGTTAAAAGACAGAAATAAACAAATAAATGAAAAAAAAAAAATGTAATTTTCTTGTTAAATAATTAAACGCCTTTTATTTTAAACAAATTCTTAAATTGTTTTTAATATAGAAATAAAATTAAAATTTGAATAATTAATTATAAAATATATAATAAATATAAAAACTAAACAAATAAAACTAATCAGAGAAAAAAAAACTCTAAAATCAAAAGTAAATCATTGTTTAACATTCTTAAAACTAAATTCTTTATGTGATGTTTTTTTGTTTTTTTTTTAAAGTGTATTGATGTCTTAAATAAATATAAACACACACACTCACATAACCTTAAAGGGATTTGGCAAACATTTCAGAGAGCCATAATTCCGTTTCAGCTAAACTTCGATTTCACATTTTCATTCTCAATTGAAATCATGAATTAAACTTTTCAAATAAGAAGTTATGTGTGGGTGTATGTAATATAATTGTTGTAAACTGTTTTCCTATAGAGCTGACAAATATCTTGTATGTTGTAAATAATTTGTTATGATGTTATATTGTAGAAAATTAATTGAGTTATGTATGTGTAACTGATTTAAACATCTTTCATTGTCAATTATTTTGTTATGTATGTATGTTTGTATGTATGGTAATAAGAAAGTCTTTTATCTTCGCATAAGCTCTTTGGGCTTTTAATTTTTTTTTTTTTCTTTATATGTTTATGTATTTTTGTTATATTTATTATGTTTGTTTTTGTTTTTTTTTTTTTTTTTGTATTCTTGATAAGGTCTTTTTATTTTATTTATTTATTTATTTATTTTTTTATTTTTTTTTCTTGTCTTAAATATTTAATATGTATGTGAAACATTTATGTAGATATTGTTATGTGTAAATATGATGCATAACGTATTATAATATCAAATGATATGAAAATCAAACTAAAACTAATCAATATATTCGGCTACATGTTGAACTTTTTAAAAAGTGTTTTAAAATTGTATGATATTATGATAAGGTAAAGTAAAAATAGAGTGTTCTCATAACAATTTTCAATATATAAATTTAGTTTAAATTCAGACTTTGGTTTAACAATTTAGTTTTGGTTTAATTATAAAATTTTGCTAGAAAAAAAAAATACAAAAAAAAACATAATTTTTTTTTTTAATAAAATTTTGTTACTAAACTTGCCTACAAAATTACAACAATTAAAAATTAAAGTTAAAAACAATTTATTGATGCATACTTATTTATACTAGAAAACACTCTTTCTGTCAATCAAAAAAAAAAAAAGGTAAACAACTTAAAACATGTGTATGTATGTATGTATGAATCTAATGTAAGAAATACATAATTATATTTTTCTATATGATTTATAACTATGCAGTTTTAGGGGTTCAGAAGAAAATTGGTTATAAGTATATAATAAAATAAAAAAAAAAATATTAAATTGAAATTAATACTTAAAGACGACTATATTTTGTCCATTCACACTGTCGATAAACAAAAAAAATATTTTAAGGCGTTTGTTTGTTTGTTTGTTCCTTTATAGAATTTTAAAATTGAAATAAAAAATAGTTTATTATATACTATGTATTTCTTTAAATTCATTTTCAACAGAGTTTTTTTTTATTGATTTTCGTTTAATTTCATCATTCAAACAAAACGAATTAATCCACATTTCTCAGTTTGTTGTATAACTTTTTTTCTTCTATTTAATCGCTTCTTTATATTTAATTTATGTGATTTAAAATTTGTGTCAGAGTAATCTATTTTTACAGTTTCTTTCTGTATTGGTTTTAATTTTTGTTTTTAATTTTTTTTTTATTTTTTTGTCATTAAAACTCTAAAACATTTATTGCATTTTTGTTAAATTTAAGCTGATATATTCTTTTTTTTTATTATTATTATTATTATTTTTGACTACACTTACAAATTAATTGCTGTTTTCTCTTACGGGTTCGGCCCGAGTTTACATGCTTTGCATTTAAAAAAAGGCAAAAACATTTGCATTCTCGGTGCCAAGAAAAATGGTTATTGTTTTTTGTAAATAATATGATCCATTAAAAATTGTATTAATAATAATAAGAGAAAATTAAATATATATAAATTAAAAAAAAAAAAAAGAAAAATTTATAATTAATATTTCTATAAATGATCCGTTTTAAATGTTTATGTTATTTTTTTGTTTTTGTTTGTTTGTATGTTTTAGTTTTTTTGTTTTTTGCTTGTTTTGTTTTTGGTGATAAACTTTAACTTGTTGTCTTATACCATTTAAAATTTAAAAATTAATTTAATATTGCTTTTACAGTTCCATTTAATTTGTTACTGTGTTTTCTTTCTTTGCTAATGCATCTGTAAATTTGCATGCTTTCCATAATTTGTTCGTTTCTTGCAAATAATATTTGTGTATGTTGGTTAGCTGTACTTTTTTCTTTTTTAATGGATAGGCGTCTTAACAATTGTATTGGGAGCAATATAATGATAACCGGGAATTGGCAGTCCAGCTGTCTCCATAGATATTCTGAAAATAAGAGAATTAATTCCCAACAAATTATTCGTGATACATTTGATTTTATATTAACGTTGGTATTTTAACGAAAACGTTAAAATGTTTGTATTATTTTATTAGAAAATATTATAAAATTAGATTATATCCGAATGAAATAATTTACAAATTAAGATTACATACATATAAATCAGTTAAGGACCTGCGGAGACAATAGACTTTTATTAATTGAAACTTTTATAATTCTAAACAAATTTCAATAGCTTTCAAAAGGGAACATAGTTAATTTTGTAAAATTATTTTAACTTTGTTCTTTCAAAATTAATAGTAATTAATGCACTTAACACTTTTGAAAAAGTAGAGATTTTAAACAACTAAATAGTGACAACATGCAAACAATTTCTGTCTTGCTTGTTTACTGCCTAGCTAAAAAAACTAGGTAGGAGATTTAACCATTACATTCATTTATATATTTGTTTTTGGAATAAATTAAGCAAAATACTGCAGTTGACGTAAGATAGCTTGTTTAAGAACAACTTCTACAATAATGGTATGGAATGGAGGATTAGGGAATGGCTGAAATATAATTCAGTGTCCTTCAAGCCAAAATATTTCGACATAACGAAAGGAACAACATTTTCCTTTAAGCATGATTTCCGATTTTGTGAAATTAGAACGTCAGCGCCCTGAGTTATATTAAAAAGACCTTAATCCTGTCGATTGTCTCTTACATTTTAGATGATTGAAAAGCATTCACATTCATTGCTTTCTAAATCAAACTATGGAAGAGACGGTAGAGAATGAAACCATCTTCATCTTGCATGGTTAATTAACAGGGAATGTGACTGATGTCGTCATGATTTCATCAAGACAGTGGAATATTATTTATATTTTAAATTTGTCATAGCATCACAAATAATTTTCCTTTCCATACATTTTATATTAACATTTGCGGATATGAATATGTTTACATACTCCTTTCTATACATAAACAACATATCGTTAGATATGTATGTACGTGTTTTTAGTTTTTGAATTCTCACTTCGAATTTCGATGGAACAGTGTTTGATCTTTTTAAAGGAATAAATGAGCTCTCCTGATATTCACTGAAGAGGGTAGAGGTAGACTGCATAATTCACTACTTTCGTTAGGGAATTATCATAAAAAGATTAGGCAATGTTTTAAGCATTGTTTAGAATACGTTGTGTTTTTATATGAATGCAAAATAACAATCAAGGGTAACAAAAGTGACTTTTCATATATTTTGTCATTAAAATATATTTTTAAAACCATTACTGCATTTATTCTTCTTAAATTATGTATAAAGAAAAGTGAAGAACTTATTTTTTATAAAGTTGAAAGTAAAAATCATTCTGTGACTTTCCACACAAGGACAAGGAGATGAAAGTTAAGAATGAATGAGGACGCCAGCGATTTGTAGTCAGTTAGAGATTCCTTATTGGATTAAACTAAATTCTCCTGATTCATTGCACTGAACAACAATACTGTATAACATATATTAAAAAAAAAATGGATACAAGAATATCATTTAAAAAATTTCTCATATGTAAAAGTCATATCTGTTGCAACAAAAATAGAAGCTGGTGTCTATCATTCCATATAACAAATGATAGGCATAACGTTTTATAATTTTAGACTGACATTCTTTGAATAAATGTAAAATAATTTACGTAAAAGCCTGTTTCGAAAGGTATAGGACACACTAAAAATAATATTACCGTTTTTAAATTCAAATTTATTAAAATTAAAACAAAGTGATATTAATACTATTTCAAAAACTATTTTTTAAAACTGTTTTCATAATTCATCAAAATTACTTGCAAGCATGTGATTTAAAAATAATTTTCTCAAAGGGTTGTATTTGGTTTATCTTTTTATTTGTATATTACAAAAATATTAAGAAGATTTTTTTTAGGTATAAACAAAAAGAATATTTAAATAATTAATTCAAGGAAACCAAATTGTGTTTTTTTTTTTTTTTTGGTACTGGAATAAAGGAAGAAAGGGATATTGTGGGTTTGCTTCATTGTCTTTTTATTTCAACATTAAGAGAATACGCTATATATGTATACAATATAAATTAGAAAATCTGTTTAAAGAAAAATGTGTCAAAATAAACAATAATGATAAACTAAAGATTACGCCATGTGCATGATATCCCGTTAGATGACGTAGTTAGGCTATTTTAAAGGTTTTCAAGTCTTTTTCATATACGAAAATTAGCATTTCTTCTGAAAAATGTATGCACTACGTGAAAGTAGTTGGCAGCCCTGCAATATAACTTACATTATCATTAGCCAATAGAAACACAATTTGCGTGACGTCATTGATTCAACATGCGCGCGCAGAAAGTTTTAATTTTGGCTGCTTGATGGCGTAATCTTTAGTTTATCATTCTTGAAAATAAATAAAAATCAAGATATCTTTTGTGTTTGTTTTTATTATTTATTGTTTAAATGATATTCTGTGTTTTTTTTAGTAAAAATAATATGTTATTATGTATTGCTGATTACAATATTTTATTGATTTTATTTTATTTTGTAATACAAATTTCTAAGGCTGTCTAGCGTTATTTTTTAATCAGTTTTTTAATTTTTTTTTTTTTTAATATACATATGTTGTATATCTAGTAGATTTAAAGTAATAAAAAATTATTATTATTAATTTTGTAAAAATTCGCATTTTGTTTTTTTTATTTACTGGTCGAATACTATTTGTTCATCATAAAAATGGTTTTCTTTTTTTTTTATTATATTTCAAACATAAATGTATGTATATTCGTATATAATAGCATTAAGTATGTTTTGTAGACTAACAACTTAAATTTAACAATAAAAGAAGGAATAAAATAATAATAAAAAAAAAAAAAATAACAAAAACCGAAATACAAACGTATTGAATCATTAAATAAATAATTTAAGAGAATAAAAAACGTAAAAAATTCTGAAAGACTTTTAGTCGTACTATCGCAATTTATAAATTTAAAACTTAGAGACATAATATAAACAAATATAGATTTTAAGTGAATAGCTTCGTTTATATTTGAATATGTATGTATGCATGTATATCATTAAAATTCTTCTATAACTGACTAATTTTATTCTGTTTTTTTTTTATTTTGTTTTGTTTTTTTTTTTTTGTCATACAAAATTGTTGTATTAAATGTCAATTTTATAAATGATGTGAAGTATTATTGATTATTTTTAAATTTTGTTATAATTGTTATTATTAATTAATTAATTATAAATAGATATATTGTAATTATGAGCGAATTGGTCCTTATTTAAGTTTTAAATAATTGGAATTTCAACTTCTTTGAGAAGCTTGATTTAGATCAATATTTTTTTTCTTATTCATATTTTCTTATATATATAATTCCTTTTTTATTTTTTTTTTGTTTCAATACAATGTAAGAAAATTTTCAAATTGTTATTATTTTTATTATCAATTGTTATAACAAATATTTTGCCATTTTGAAAGTGCACTACCATATGTATGTATGTATGTATGTCCGTATGTATTAATGTAATCATGAAATTATGCATGAATGTATGATTATTGAATTTTAAATAGTATGTATATGAAATGGTTATTGGTTATGATAATACAAAGTTTATGTAAAAACTTTTTTTTTCTCAAGTTTCTATAATTTTTTATTTTAACACGCGTTTAATTTTTAATTTGAAATTGCATTCTAAATTATTATTTTATAATAAATAATCCTACGTTTATACTTTGTATAAGAAATCTAATTACATATATATATATATTCATATATAACGTGTGTGTTTTCTTAATTCGTATGCATGTATTTTGGATACATAAATTACATGTCATGGGCCTAGTATAAATTGAAGTCATTTAGTTTTTCTGTGTTTTCATAATTTTTGGCATTATATTTATAAGAGAAATATTGTTTTTTTTTTCCAAAAAACTTATTGCTTGCAGGCAATAATGCTATAAAGCAGTTAAATAAAATTTAAAAAATATTTACTTAACCGTATAAATAAAAAAAATAATTTTATTTAAAGTTTCCAAGGATTGTGTTAAATTTTTTTTGTTTTTGCTTTATTAAATTTAAAAACAGGTGTGATACTGATTAACATAACCTTAATTTAAATTCGAAATTATTAACGATGGTCAAGTTTATAAGTTTTTATTATTTTGCTAAGGACTAAGAAATTCTACAATATCTAACATAACATTTTTCTTGTTTTTTTAATATCGCCGTAATGTTCTTTAATATTTTTTAAATATTTCTAAATAAAAACACGTCTGCTTTTTAATATTTATACACGATTTAGTGCGTTTTTATTCCAACCAAACATTTTTGGGTAATATTCGGTAAGTCTTTGAAACTAAAGATTTATGAAATCACTGATTTCTGAAACGGCTCAACAAAATTATATAAACTCAATCCTCGTTTTATGCAAATTTTTTTTATGCGAATTCAAATTTATGCGATTTCAAAATTCTCAAATTTTTTCTTTGCAAAAACGATTTTAAGGAAATATTGAATGTTAAAATCCAAAAAAATGTGTTGTTTGTAACAAAGTTACTACTACAGTCGAACTTCTCTATAGTGAACTTCTATACAATGAAGCTCTCCATATTATGAATTGATTTCAAACACACAACTTTTTCCGTTCCAATTTCATTGTTTTTGATCTCCTTATAATGAATTTCTATACAATGAAGCAGTTTTGCAGGTGTAATATTTGACTCACATGCGTTTTTATTTCCATATAATGAATTTTTCAAACAAATTTCTGTTACGCATACTAACAATTCTGTGTATCGAGAAAGATGCCACATATAATGAGGGGATTCCCAAAAAAGGAAAATAAGAACAAAAAAAAAAAAAAAACGATGAAAGCCACATCAATAACAGTTTTGACATCAGTTGCCGGTGTTCAGTATTTTTCTTAAAAAAAATTATTAATTATTAATAAAGTTGAAGAAGGATTAAAAAAATGATGTGGCTAGGCAGATTGGAATTCTGCCCAGTACACTATCAAATATTTTAAAAAACAAGGCTGTGATTCTACAAAATGTAGAAGACGAGCAATTGAGCACTAAACACAAAAGGCTTCGAATCTGCCTTATGCCTAATTATTTTAAATAAAAAGTGGGGGAAAAATATAATTTCTGTATAATCAAGTGATTTTCTGGTCCCGTCAAGATTCATTATAGGAAAGTTCGACTGTATCTTTAAATATTTTCAGCATTTCCGGTTCTGATGTATCAAGTATTATTCAAATCCTATGGACATGGAGTAATATTATATTTTTATTTTATTGAAAAATTATGTATTTTCTTCATTATTTGGAATTTTGTATTAGTTGTTATTTTGTATTGTCTCGGCAAGGGATTCATTTTTTTTTTCGAGTTTTTAATATGCGACTTTCTATGAATTTTAAGGGTTAAATTTGAATTTATGCGCTTTTTTATTTAAATCCCTATTAGTGGATCTTGTATGAAGCTAGTGTATCGTTTTATGCGAATTTGAATGATGTGTATTTTTGCGAAACGAATTAATCACATAAAGCGAGGTTTGAGTGTATTCATTACTTTCTTTCAAGAATTTAAAATAAAAATCACTAGTATGTGTACAGTTTTGGTAGTTTTCTATAATTTAATAATTTTTAATTTTATTTTATAAGAAATATACTTAATTGTAGCAATAAGGGAAATCTGTTAACATGCAAGTTAAAGGATAAACTGCTGAACTTTGGAGACAATTTTTCGTATAAGATAATTGTACTTGAAACGTATTAGCATCGCTAATGAAATTGATTAACACAAATGTCAAAAACTTGTCAGAAACTTTCTAATATAATACTAGATTCAATGCTACATAAAAAAATAAGATAGGAATTTTAGTTAACCTAGAGAGATTTTAAAATTGAAATTGAACTGTCATGAAGAACAAGTGGCCTAGTTGGATTAAGTGTTGCTTTTCTAAACAAAAAAAATATCAAAACTGTTCTAAGTAATGTAAATTTCATAACGCAGAATTAAAGATCCAATGTGTAAACAAGGATATTTTTTTAATTTATTTGAAAAAAAAAAAATTAAGTTTTGAAATATGATAAGTTTCTATCAGCGAATTTCGATATATACTGAGTAATTAAAATAAAATGCTTTATATTAATGAAGTATAAAACAAAATCAAAATTACAAAAAAATAAAAAGGGTTCTCTCGAAAAAAAAAAAACAAAAGTTAATCAATTCTGTAAATGTATTACGGTCGAATTTCGGTCAGCGAGTCTTTGCAATGCCAACTTAAATTATATAAAACTTAACTAAAGTAATAATTTAACGAAAAATATTAATGTCGTAAGTTATATACGTGGGGCTTGTAATAAGACTTTTCAGGTTACACTTTAAAGCGGTTGATCTAGAAGAATTTCTCGAATAGTTTTCCAGTTTTATATAAACCAAAGATTTCGTCCAAAATGTTTTCCGTCAGACTTGAATTTTTTATGGTATTTCGCGGTACCGCCATTGTCAAATATTGTAAAGCAATTCGTGATATTTTGCTTGAATTTGGAAAACATCAATTATTTCAAATTCGTTTGATATTCTCCTAATTAATTGTCACAGAAAATTTATAAAATTTAAATTTCAAATTTGCTCATTATGGGCATTCTATTCAATAGAAATTTGACACAACCTCAATCGAAACTTAATACCAATTAGAAGAAATAATACACTTTTCAAAACATTCAATATAAAATATAAAAAAAAGACTAATAAATAAATGGCAAAATTATAAATAATAATAAAAAGAATATAATAAATGACAAAATAAAATTTTCGAATGTATAAAGAGGTTGTGATTTCCTTTTAACACTCGTACGTTAACTACGTAAACAATGCGTACGTATATTGTATTAGACTTGCGTTCAATGAGATTAAACTATATTTTAAAGAGTTTAATTATTAGTTAACTTTCTATCATCGTTCATTCTTTATTACGCGCTTTTTTCATCAAACTATTCATTTCAGTCATTACATTAATGTAATGATATAAGATTTCATAAATTCTAGATTCATTAAAATTTATAATAATTTGGATTATTAAAATTTGGTTTAATTTAGACTTAAAATGTACAGTTTTATAGATAGAAAATAAAATATTTTATAAATAAAAGTGTTATAACAAATAAAAAGAGAGGAGCAAGGAGGGGGACGTTTGTCATTGTCATTTTGGGTAAAAAGATGCGTTAAATTAGATTCTACACAAAAAAAAAAATATCTTTATAGAGAAATAACATTTAAATCGTCAAAGACTTACTCCTAAAAAAAAATGTATTCATACGATCTACTTTTACGACGAATTAATAATTAAATTTTTTTTTTTAATTTTTTGTCAAAAAAATCTAAAGCTTCTAAAAATTTGGTTGCATTTTGCATGGTTATTTGTTTTTTATTTT